>JANFCV010000366.1:0-188606 GCA_024500475.1 Phthorimaea operculella | reverse complement strand
TTCATGTAATGTGGGACATCAAGTGGACGAACAACATGATGAGCCTTCGGTATAATAGATTTCCACCGCCTACTAGGCAACTAGTATACCTCTGATATGGTTGTGTAGTCAGTCAGCAATCGGGATGGATGGCTTATCATAATATCATACACTCAAAAAGAGCAATCTTCCTCTTCAGTCTGCTAAACAAGTTCTGTAAGCACTTACATAGAAATTATTTTTAAATATTATCTTCCTGTGTTTCTCTGGCAAATCCATCCAGAGAAATCAAGATCCTGAGCCGCTGACCATGGGTGCAGTCAGCATTAGCTAATAGGAACTTCCGGATACCGAGCCGCTGGCCTGCATAGGATACCATTGTTCCATTGTAGAGTTAAGTTGTAGTGTTTATATGACTCATTCTCGCATTTGGTCCGGATTTGGGCGTTTTTCAGAAAAAATTTTTTGCCGTTATGTCTATAATTTATATTGGTGTTAGGGACGGTGTACTTTGCAGGCGTGCTGAGACCATGAAACTGAATACTTTTTACTATGGAGCCATAGGAAACGAAAAATTTTCGACCTCCCATACAAAGTCAGTCAGCTGATCGTGAATTTTGTATGGGAGGTTGGAAAATTTTTTTCGTTTCCCACTATTGGCTCCATAGTAAAAGTTGTTCAATTTGATGGGCTGATCGTGCCTGCAAAGTTTTCGGTACACCGTCCCTAACACCCTGTATATATGGTAAATATATGCATACTGATAGTTTGTTTTAAATTGCACTCACGTAGGATGATTATTTATTTAAGTTATCTAAAGGATGGTAATGAAGCCATGGACGGAAATGAAAACTGCATGGATGGAAATGTTATAATATATTGGACGGAAATGAAATATTACTAAAGACGAATGTAATTTTAATATTATTAGGATCAGTTGCGGATTTTCAAATAAAAGTAATAAAGTCACAAACATTTGTATATTTCCTACCAAAATTACAATAGGGCTCAACTTAAATAACTTAATTAACAAAACACCAATTTATTATCGAGATTACCACATTCACCAACGGATCACGTTGATACGTCCGTACGCTTTCAAGCGCCACGAGCAAATAGGCGGTTGCAAGGAAGGGGAACCTCTTTTATTAAAACGACCGCGCGCCCAACCCACGCATACGGATGACGCTACGCGAAGATCCTAACACGGCCTCTCCTGACTGAAGTCGCCTCGACGACCTCTGACGGAAGCTGAAGCCACGCCGGCGACTGCGAAGACCCTGACGCCGGTGGCTGCGATGACCCTGGCACCTGGCATCGGTGACTGAGCTAGGTCATCATCTGTTCCATCAACTGAAAGCAGAACAAACAAGCTTGAAGCAATGTTCTTAAGCGCGTCGCCTGTATTCAATCCAGCCATCTGAACATCAAACTGAACACCAACGACTCCATTACTTGAATTTGGCTTAAAAGCAATCAAAGCAATTATTGAATGTAAAGGCGGCTGCACCAAACACAAACAAAGCAAATACATAAGGAAAGTATTAGTGTTTGGATCCAAATTCATACACAAAACAATAAAGCCTTTGAGTAAAAACAGAACCAGTAAATAGAACCAGCTAGACGGAGGCATCGCTGAAACACACGTCTAACATCAGACGTAAGCTTCCTGAATCGCACATCTGAGACCAAACAGATAGAGGCTCACTGAAATGCATATCTGCCGTGGGCTGCACCCCGTGGTGAGCCCACTCATCAGACAACAGGCGTCCCAGTTGTCAGGTACACACAATCTCATAGACAAACGCTTCACTGAATCGCTACGTCTTTCACAACTAGAGCACCCCTATCAGAAGGCATCTCTATATCACAACAATTTAGACAAATGCACCTCTAAATCGCAATGTCTAAAATCTACAGATGGAGTTACCACGACTCACTCATCTGCTATCCAAGAAGAGAGACAAAACATCCCTTCGTCATATTTTTCATGGCAACAACATGTAAGATATAAGAAAAATAGTCAGTTTGTCGTGTCAGCTGATCGTTACGAAATGAACACATTTTAATTTAAAACTCTTAAAGAAAAAGAAAAAGTCTGTCGGTCAAGTGCGTAAATAAAAACATAGTCAGAGTTTAAAACTGTTTACAACGCACGACAAACATAACTAAACTCCAATATCAAATCAAACCAACTCACATTCAAACACGACACCTTTTTCAGGCCGCCATTCTCAACGCCATGAAACCACGTACTGGACTGCAACTTGTATTGTCTTGTGATAAGACCAAACCAGTACCTTTAGTTTCTTAGCAGTCGCTTGGCAGGATCTCGACCACTCTGTATGGGCCCATCCCTGGATCATCTCGGGATCTATTTTCCTGTTCACTAGGAACATTAGATTATGAGAACCAAATTGCCCATACCATACCAAATTATTGCGTTCTTCGCGCTGCTGGTCAACAAAGGCATCCTGCTGCGGCTGATGATCTCATCTTGCTAGCGTAACTCTGCGACTGACCATTCTTAACAAATTATCTGCATGAGTTCGGTAAAACTCGACACACACATCTCCCTGGGATGGGAAACATCAACTGCCACATCAGTATCACAAAATACGAACATCAATGATGTCACCTTCATAGACCAGACTGTGGCATCTGTAGGTACTCACTTTACTCCTAGAATAGACCACAGCTGTCTTCAGTTTACTCATGTTGAGAGCCAGCTTACACGTAACCATCTGCTCTCTCGTACCGCTAGATTATCGTTATCAACATACAGAACCAAACGTCCTTCAGGCACTTTGTCAAAATAACAGAAAGCCTGCATCTACCAACTGACGAGATCTCAATTAACAAAATGTTGACAACCTCCTGCGATAGTACTCACTCTCGACAAGTTCTAGACAGCTTTCCAACCTTATCATTAACAGTAATCACTTTTCTATAAACAATCGATAACTTCTACGTTACCAATATTGATACGGCAGCTTTCCACACTTGTGTCAAAAATGTAACAAATAAATAGTTACCCAAAAGGCACTGAAACCACTATCATAAAATAGAAAGTTTACAGAAGGTTCACACATCCCCATTTCGGATTCTCGCGATTGGCACATGTTACATAGCCAGGGTTGATACCGTCAAAAATCTCAAAGTATAAAAATATCAAAACAGCAAAATCTGACAAAGAAAGTCGTATGATTCAGAGCCAATTTTAAATCTCAGAAATATGACGTTTGTGTCAACCATCTTCTTAGTCACCTTGACTTCCTCTGAAATTCCGGTTATTTCCAGTTAAATCAGTAAGTGTCAAAATCTGCACAGGCGCCCGCGCGCTGTTTCCCAAATTTATGACACTAACAACGTAACAACAAGTAACCAACACTCGAACGCAAGGGCGTTTGGTTACAAGCAATCACGCAATTACACAACAGCTCAGTAAATCTCATAGATTTTAAAGCAAAAACTCAAAACAAGTTCTTGGACGCTCGTCCATTCTGACCATACGCAATTTCACGCATTTTGACTGACAGTTTTTCCCAAAAGACGCTACTCAAATCCAAGAAAAGATAAGTAAGACGCACCGAAATTGTCTTCAGAAATCATGAGCATAACTGAGCATAACCATGAGTCACCTCATGGTAAACTTACAAAACAAAAACAACATCATTTCATTATAGATTGCTGCTCACTCAGATATACCTAGGTAGTTGAGCGAATTATCGAGTCAGAGTGACACGAGTGTCACTCATTAGATAGTAAAAGTATCTTTGAAACGAGAAACTGGACATAAGAACAGACCTTATCTGCACAACCGAAGAAGGTAAACAAAACGAGTCAACCTTCGCACTCGGAACCATAGTAGTAGTGGCTACTAAGTTCAAACCTTCTCAACCATCCATCAGTCCTCCGTAACCAACTCCAACTTCTACAAATATGACCAAGTACATAGTGTACGACATCGTGTAGATACGACGTAATAAGTTTCACTATGAAACTACGATCGATACTTTCAACTGGAACTTTCAACAAACAAGTAGGTATGTAGGTTCATGAACCAATCCTCTATTGAAATACATCTAGGCACTTTTCACTATACCACACTGAATCAACGTAGGTAATATCTTCCTTCTAACTCACTAGCCATGCCAAACAGCGAGTTCGGGAACCAAGAAGCGAGTTAACCATTACACCTAGGAGCACAAATTTCCAACTGAATCTGCGACTCATCACATCACGAATATATAAAAGTAGGCACGTCACATACCTACCTAGTAAGTAGGTAAACATGATAACACAGCAAGTATACGAGTAGGCAGGTAGGTAGGTAGGTACCACAGAAACTACAAGCGTATGAATTTGCGAAGACATCGCAAAAATCTCAACAAAAAGTTTAAAATGACTAACAACTTCAGTTAATTTTAGCTACCGCATTCGCTGCTTATCGCCGAAAATCATTATCAAAACAATCCGACTCAACGAAGACACACCGAAAACTCAATAATAAAATACTTAGGTATGTGAATTTGACACAACCTCTCCGACAACTTCCTATTTTCATGTGGGACATCAAGTTGTCCAACGACACTTCATATACTGCCTCGCGTGTTCTTGCACGCTTGACGACCTTCTAAAAACCACTTAATGTTGCTGGGTATCTGAATTCTGTTTACAAAATTGAATCTTTCCAAAACGACATGATAATAAGGTTCACTTGAATTATAGTTCACCCATAATTCAAGCACGTACTTTCACAGGGTCACTAAATCAATCTATTACACATAACCTCAACGATCTTTCCATCCCAAAAGAAAACTTCCACTTACACTCGTCACTTTCTATTCTTTCCCCTCGTCACGTAGGAAACATACCGATGAAATCATTATCACAAACCTGCTATTAGAACGACATCAATGCGTAGATAATTACCGCAATCCTTATCTATCCAATTATCTATCGTAGGCAACAATCGGAACTACAACAGAACGTACTCTCCAAAACACAGATCTATATCCATCTTCATAGGTAGGCACGAACACACAGCGCAACAAAACAACATCACCTCATCTACGCGAATTCAAACAAAACAAAACTGCGAATATACCTAACATTTGCATGTTATAGAATGACGACGAAGTTACTATGAACAAATATACCTAAACACCTTTAACGACGCTGGATAATATCCAATTTTGAGTGGATGAGTACAAGCAGTACGAAGAACAAATTATTCCATCTTTGTGTGAACTATATTTTAAACAAGATGACCTAAACACCTTCTGTTTCAGGCAAATATCTTATGTACAAGCACGCCTCAACTTTCGGCACAAACATACATATATTACGCCTATATTCCTAGCAGGGTAGGCAGAGTGTAGACGGCTATAAACACGGCCAGTTACACCACGTCCGACAAGTTTGATAATCATTCATAAGACTGCATCACCACAGCGACAGGTTGTTAGTCTGTCGCCCAAAATTGCAATACACATCAACTCTCAAATCCCTTAGTCGCTTTAGACTCAGATCAACATAAAACACTAGACAATCCCCAAAACAAATCAAGATCGGTTTATGATGTTTAGATAAACGAAACGAAATACCTATTCGGGATAAATGAAACACACATTAGGCACAAAAGTGAAGAGAACAAAGTAGTTAGGTATTTTGGTTGGATCTCACCAGATTAGCACGCCTCTCACGCTTCCGGACCAGGCAGACTGTGGCGTCCGCACAACAGACAAAGGCGGCGTCTGCAGACCAGGCAAGGGTGACGCCTGCAGACCAGACAGGCTGCAGCGCCCGCAGACAGGCAGCAGCGGCGCCTGCAGACCAGACAGACTGCAGCGCCCGCAGACAGGCAGCAGCGGCGCCTGCAGACCAGACAGACTGCAGCGCCCGCAGACAGGCAGCAGCGGCGCCTGCAGACCAGACAGACTGCAGCGCCCGCAGACAGGCAGCAGCGGCGCCTGCAGACCAGACAGACTGCAGCGCCCGCAGACAGGCAGCAGCGGCGCCTGCAGACCAGACAGACTGCAGCGCCCGCAGACAGGCAGCAGCGGCGCCTGCAGACCAGACAGACTGCAGCGCCCGCAGACAGGCAGCAGCGGCGCCTGCAGACCAGACAGACTGCAGCGCCCGCAGACAGGCAGCAGCGGCGCCTGCAGACCAGACAGACTGCAGCGCCCGCAGACAGGCAGCAGCGGCGCCTGCAGACCAGACAGACTGCAGCGCCCGCGCAGACAGCGCAGCGGCGCCTGCAGACCAGACAGACTGCAGCGCCCGCAGACAGGCAGCAGCGGCGCCTGCAGACCAGACAGACTGCAGCGCCCGCAGACAGGGCAGCAGCGGCGCCTGCAGACCAGACAGACTGCAGCGCCCGCAGACAGGCAGCAGCGGCGCCTGCAGACCAGACAGACTGCAGCGCCCGCAGACAGGCAGCAGCGGCGCCTGCAGACCAGACAGACTGCAGCGCCCGCAGACAGGCAGCAGCGGCGCCTGCAGACCAGACAGACTGCAGCGCCCGCAGACAGGCAGCAGCGGCGCCTGCAGACCAGACAGACTGCAGCGCCCGCAGACAGGCAGCAGCGGACCAGATGGGCTGCAACGCCTGCAGTGCTGGCAGCGGCGGCGCCTGCAGACCAGGCGGACTGCAGCGCCCGCAGACCAGGCTGCTCAACTGCTTGACTCTCACACCTCAGCATCTCCGCTCGACCATGCGACAGAAAAAGAAACAGGTGTGAAGACCCATTGCGCAAGCTTCCAAATTCGGTATTTTAGATGGGTCATGAAATCCGCGTGACGTCTCGCGATCGGACTGTGCCAGAAACACTCACTTGGTTTTGGTATACCTTGCCACGTGCTCTCTAAAACACACCCTGGCAGTGAATGGAACAAATTCATTCGGCACAACCCGACGCGCGCTGACTTATTTCAAAAGACTTGCGTTTGCGACACGGTAAGATCAGAATATCACGAGACAAATTAATCTGATACACGGATACGTGAAAGATCACGCATTCGAAGCTTAAACAAACGCGACTCAACCACCGTCACATACTCGCGACCCACTGCAAGTATGGGACATACCTACGTACGCGATCGTGTCGACGCGACCCGTTGTCCAATGCTCGAGGTTTACTTACCCGTCATTTTCGCAACACATTTAGATCACAAAAAAATCACTCGATAGACAAAATGGAAACGAAAAGAAACTGGTGTTTTGAACTTTAGCAATAAAATAAAAGATGACAAAGCGACACAAGGCCTGATGGGCTTGAGACATCCCCGCTTCTGATATTAGGGATCAGTTGCGGATTTTCAAATAAAAAGTAATAAAGTCACAAACATTTGGTATATTTCCTACCAAAATTACAATAGGGCTCAACTTAAATAACTTAATTAACAAAACACCAATTTATTATCGAGATTACCACATTCACCAACGGATCACGTTGATACGTCCGTACGCTTTCAAGCGCCACGAGCAAATAGGCGGTTGCAAGGAAGGGGAACCTCTTTTATTAAAACGACCGCGCGCCCAACCCACGCATACGGATGACGCTACGCGAAGATCCTAACAATATATAATTTTTAAAAAGAAAGTTTTATTCGTTTCTATTAGATAAATTCGCTGTCGGAATTCAATAATATACATTTGTACTACTTATAATCAAACAGTATTACTAAAAATTATAAATAAAAAATCTTTGGAACAAAACTGCTTCTTGAAAAAAGAGAGACGATGCAGGCAGCTAAAGAGACGAAGCAACTAGCCCAGTGCACGAAGCCACCAGCCAAGGAGACAATGCAGCCAACCAAAGACGACGCAGCCAGCCAAGGAAACAAAACAGTCAACCAGAGACGACGAAGTCAGCTAAGGAGACAACGCAGCCCACCAAAGACGACACAGCCAACCAAGGAGACGACGCAGCGAGCCAAGAAGACAACGCAATCAACCAGAGACGACGCAGCCAGCCAAGGAGAAAATGCAGCTAACCATAGACGACGCAGTCAGCTAAGGAGACAACTAAGCCAACCGGAGACGACGCAGCCAGCCTAGGAGAGAACGCAGCCAGCCAGAAACGATGCAGCTAGCAAAGGAGACAGCGCAGTCAACTAGAGCATCGACGCAACTATCCAGAGAGACGACGCAGCCAGCTAAAGAGACATCACAGCCAACCCGGTGGACGACGCAGCCAGCCAAGGAAACAACGCAGCCAACCTGAGACGACGCAGCCAGCCAAGGAGATATCAAAGTCAACCAGAGACGACTCAATCAGCCAAGGAACCAACGCAGTCAACTAGAGACGACGCAGTCAGCCAAGGAGACAACGCAGCTAACCGGAGACGACGCAGCCAGCCAAGGATACAACACAGTCAACCAGAGAATCGACGCAGTCAGCCAGAGAGCCAACGTAGGCAGTTAAAGAGACGCCGCAGCCAGCCCGTTGGACGTCGCAGCCAGACAAGGAGACAACGCAGCCAACAATAGACGACGCAGCCAGCCAAGGAGACAGCGCAGTCAACTAGAGAATCAACGCAGCCAATCAGAGAGACAACGCAGGCAGCTAAAGAGACGGCGAAGCCAGCCCGGTGGACGACGTAGCCAGCAAAAGAGCCAAGGCAGCCAACAAGAGACGACGTAGCCAGCCAAGGAGACAGCGCAGTCAACCAGAGAGACGACGCAGCCAGCTAAAAGACGACGCAGCCAGCCCAGACAACAACGCAGCCAATCAGTGAGACGACGTAGCCAGCTAAGGAGACGTCGTAGCCAGCCCGGTGGACGACGCAGCCAGTAAAGCGGACGACGCATCCAGCCAAGGTGACAACGCAGCCAACCAAAGAGATGGCGCAGGAAGATCGTAGAGATCTTCTCTCAGCTGCCTGCGGCCGGCGGAGAGTTACCTACGGGGTTGAGCCTCTCTGGTGATGCTTCGATCGCCGTCAGCAACGCCAGGCGGGGCGATGGGACCCTTCTGGTGAACAAGTGTTAGTGAGAAACCAACGTGGCAGGCCGCCAACGGCCCCAACGGAGCGACGAAGAAGCGAAAGCCAAGAAGAAGGAGGAGGAGGCAAGCATCATCCTCGCCCCGCCCTCTCAGCACGTGGAAGCACTGTGCTAGCCACGTCACGAGCCACACACGGGTGTATGCGGTCGGCTTCTAAGCAATTAATTTCATAAACTATGAAAGTTGTTAAATTATTGTGCCCAAAAACACACATAAAATGTTTCATTACATACAAAAGATCATTTCCGTCCATAACACTTCATTACCGTCCGAATACATTTTGGACGGAAAGGATGGAAATGAATTGGATGGAAATGAAGTTTTGACAGTTATCGTTCAATTACTCGTGATCATTAAGTATTTCAAAGCCGTGATGCAAATTGGATAAAAACACAATGAAGTACTCCTGTATTATGTAAAAAGCTAAACCAAGTGTAGCAATCTTCGTGAGTTGATGACGAGATGGTAATGAGCTCTTACCTGCGACAAAACGATAATTTGTGGGAGAGAATCCGAATATCTTTTTTAACGAACGCACGTACAGACCCACCTTCAGCACAGAATACATAATAGTACAGGTACAGAAGACGCACTCCGCCATAGCAATTCAACAAATATAAATCTTTATGCGCGATAATAAAGTACAATTTCCTTCGCGCCGGCTTTGAATACCTACTTTTATATTAGCCTTGTAATGTAGCCCGGACTAGCTAGCAGCGGGAAGCGCTGGACTACATGGACATTAAATGAGCTCGGGTGTGAGTGTGTGGATCAGACAGGAATGATAAAAAGAGTTACAAAAATACAGTTTTTATTACATTAATAAAAGCTTCGTACAAATTACAAGTTGACTGAAATTACAAGTGATATAACGATACCAGGAGGTTGCTTCAAGGAGCCCGGGTGTAGCGGAGCGGGCGGCTGGGCTGAGTCCTGACGGAAGGCGGCGGCGGTGACGGCGGTGGTAGCGGTGAAGTTCCCTGGGGAGAGACCGAGTTAGAGCAAGCGTTGTGATGGGTGTGGGGCCCTACCGTAGGCAAGGTAGGGGTGTTGATGGTGGTTGAACAATGAGTGCAGTAAAGCGGCAGGGATGGCTATCCTCGGGTTGATCACGCTGGATCGAGTTACGGTTCGGGTCCTGCGGGAGTGTATCCACACTCTACAGGAACAGCGGGTGCACTCAGCGACGGGCCCTCGGCAATATAGGGCTAGCGGGATGCGGTGAATGACGGTATGGGGTGTATTTCGGTGCGTGCGAAGCGTGGGGTAAGCAAGCGACTTAGGATGTTGCCTACGGATGCGTGGGTACGCAAAGGGTGTCCCGGCAGCGTGCGTCGCGCCTACAGGAGCGCGGATCGCTTGGTTGATGTTGTGTCGCGCCAACAAGAGCGCGGATCACGGGCAGGTTGTGTCGCGCCTACAGGAGCGCGGACCACGGAGGTTAGTTGTGTCGCGCCTACAAGAGCGCGGACCCCGGAGGCTGGGATTGTGTCGCGCCTACAGGAGCGCAGACCACGGGGTAGTAATAGTGGAAAGCTTGGATGATGGTCACACAGCAGAACTTTAGCACTTAAATGAATAGCCACAGAATAAAAGTAGAGTAAGGGTGTCTTACGTTTGATCAACCAGCTGCCGGGACGGTACGGACGGTCTCAATCTCTCCCAGGTTGACGGCTCGATGTCCACTCGACGAGATGGTTGCGCAGGATTCGAGAAGGCCGATATAAATTAAATACTCAGCTTTAAATATCCAGCGGTGAGCGGAGGCCGGAGGTGGACGAGTGACTCGGTTGGGCTTGCGGTGCAGACGACTAGTTCTTTCGAGGCGGAGGCACGGACTGACTCTCCGGGCAGCGCGCAGCTGGTTTTGTGGGGCGTGCGCCGGCGGTCGGCGGCAGTCGGCTGCGGTCGGCTGCGCTCGCTTGCGTAGAGTGCCCGCCGGGCTCTTCCCGCTTGCACCAGCTTCGGGCTCCATCACAGCCTACTGATCGCGCGCGCAAGCTAAAATGAGCCGAATTGCTGCGCGCGAAAGTTCATTTGCCGCAGACCGCCACTAAAGGTCACAGCCGGCACGCTTTGTAGGGATGCGAATTTCGAGATTTATATGAAAATCGGTACCTACGAAAAGTGTACTGGAGTACATTTCTACACCCAAGTAAAACAAAAATAAAATGTTTTGTTAAAACAAAAGAAATATGAATATTGCATTATCATACAATATTAACGAATGAGGTAGGAAGCTGAGTTACTTAATACAGAATTGATAAAATAAAATAAATCTCGTGAAGAAATGCGAACGGCATCGGAGCGCGCGCGTAATGCGGCGCGCGGCAACCAACTGACTAACCTTCCCGGGGTGTCGCCGCACGTACTTGCAACTCTATACCTACGCCGCGGAGTGCGCCAGGCCTGCCTTCAGTAAGATTTTCCGGCCGACTAAATTGGAAGAGGCACGAGGGAAATAAACTCTCTTAGGAAGGATACATTTGGAAAAAAACTTATTTCCTTTCTTGCGGACGGAAATGAAGGATTTCGTTTGACAAAAATTAAACTTTGATTCTCTCTAGGTTCCAGTCTGTTTAATTGCTTGAACTACATGTCATGCGTTACCTGTGTTCACTGATGATCAGAAAATATGAAAATATTCTTAAGTTTGTCGCATTAATGACATGATACGATTATTTTAATGTTAGATAAACGAAATGTCACACGGACGGAAATGAGATTTTAACTAGTTAATACTCAATAACTCTGAAATGTTAAAACTTATGTGATGATGTGTCTGGCCTCGAGGGGCTGATTCTCATTGACATTTAATATTTGTTTATCTTTGACCTCAGGGGGTGAGTGTCTTGTGTGTAAGCTCTGGGTAAGGTTCTGGGTGGTTGATTGAAAACACACGGTCCTGGTTACAAACTGGTGGTTTTTATACACCTATTTTATTGACTAGGCAGATCATCTTATATCTAAACTTATTCATCTAGACTCACGGTTTTGCGGCATAGGCCAGTAAGCTTATCCATCGGTTTGCAATAATAGCACGCACTATCACTATATTAACACAGGCAAGAAAGCGGTAGGCGAGACAGGCGGAAGGCACTCTATTGAGTGAGGATGCTGATACAGCAATACGGTAAGCGGTTATCCAGCAGCGGTTCGGGGGTCAGTGACACACGGTCATGCCTAGGGCTGTAAGCGATCTCTAGCATGCGGATGGGCGCGTGGCTTCCCTACTGGGCAACATGAAACACGGACATGGACGCAGGGCTGACCAAGTTTGACTTAGGGCCTTGAGACCGTGACTAAATACCCGCACGTAAAGGCGCACTGGTCAACTGCATTGGTAGCGCTCAGGTGCACCACATGGACATAGTCCGCGGACTCCCGGTACGACTAGCTGCACGCACACAGGGAGGCGCTTCGGGTTACAACACAACTACGGATACTATAGGGTCCCTTCTGGATCAGCTCGGTAAACGGGAGAGTGCGCGGAAACGGAGGTGCTGATCCAGGATGAACCCTGGACTCCCTAGCTAGGTCAAGCTCCGATGATCAGTCGGCTTGACGCAGAGTGTCGGTGTCCCAACGCCGGGAACTCTCAGCGGCACGAGCGACAGGATTAGTGGTGCGCTGCTGGGTTTTCAGCGTCACTTAAACACGAAACATGAAGCTACGGTCATCCGTGGTCTCCTGGTCCAGCAGCTCGGGGTTAATGTGACCTGGCTGGACGCTAGGATACTCTAGACGGAGGCGCGGTGAAGCGCTAGCAAACCTCCCATGAGCAGGCCTGAAAACGGAACACTCTAACCCAACCTACGGGAGGCCGACTGCTCATGAAAGATTCTTCAGCCGGGAAGCACCACGAGACGTCGATTCGCCACAAATCGGGGATTCCTCGCCAACTGAGATAGGGATGGTTTCACGGGCGGGGGATCGCGCGCACACGCGGTCACTGGACAAGAGAGCGGAAACGAAAGCTTTACAAATTAGAAACGGAACGGTTTACGCGCCGGGCCGCGGAGCTCTCTGCTGGAGGTGTTGCTTCACCCGCGACTGCTGGAGAACTGACCACGGAGTCGAGTCGTGGTGATCTTCTCGTCGGCCGCTTGCGGCCGGCGGGGAATCGCCTACGGGGCTTGAGCCTCCCCGGCGATGCTTCATTCGCCGCCTGCGACGACAGGCGGGGCGATGGGGTGTCACGCTGGGCGTGACTGCGGTCAATCCGTGGTTCCAGGTAGAACTTCACGCCGCGGCGAGGTCGAACCAGCCGGGTGATTCCCCGTTGGGGGAGGCCCAGCTAGTGCCCGTCAGCCAGCGGCGGCTCGTTGCTTCTGGTGGGTCAGATCCGGTGTTGGCTGCCTCATCCTCCTCGCGAGGTGGTCCCGAGGCAGCGGTCATGTCCTGTAAGCGGCGGCAGCCGGGCATCTCTGGGATTGTGCCCACGATCCTGACTACTCGACGTGGAGTAGTGGATGTGGACAGGTGAAGGCCACGTCAGGCTGTGCTGTACAGCACCAACCTGAGCAGCCTATCTGGGTCCCAGAGCCTCCAGTTCGCCCCTGGCGGCCGCGACCCCGCCGTATGACGAGATCAGGCGCTGGAGACTCTTGTTGATGATAGAGGTCGCGTCCGCCCCGTGCGGAGCGCGGCCTGACCTCAGTAGGGTCCTGATTGCACTGATCAGGACCTTTCTGTCCTCTTCTAGGACGGCTGCTCTTGTGCTCTCTTGACTTGGGGCCGATTGGCGCTTCGGCTTCTCCCTGAGGTATACCCTGAGGGTGCCGACCGCATCCAATGGACCCGTGGGTGGCTGACGTAGCTGGCCCGGTGCTTCTACGTCCTGGGGGCGGGGCGATGCTCGCCTCCTCCGCCTCCTCGGCTTCCGCTTCTTCGTCGGTCCGTTGGGGCCGTTGGCGGCCGCCATGAGAGATCCTGCCGCGTTGGTCTCTCCTGCGGTGCCGCCTCCGTCCTCTTCGGCTCGACGGGCTTGGTTAGGGGCTTGGTTAGGGCGCTGTGCCTGCTCGCTTGTTCCGTACTTCACGGCGCAGTACGGGGCAGTCGATGCTGTTTGCCGGGTGCGCGTCGCCACAGTTTGCACATGTGGCCGGCACTTCACGGGGTCGTGGGCAGTCCCGGGCGGGGTGTTCTCCGCCGCACTTCACGCACGCCAACTTGCGGTGGCAGTGCCTGGAGCTGTGCCGGAACTGCTGGCATCTATGGCATTGGGTGGTCCTTCTTCCCACGCCATCCCTCGATCTTCACGCCGGGCATACACATCAGCTCTGTGATGTTGTAGATGCCGGGGTGAGGTGTGGCGTGTAAGTCAGCTGGGCGAAGTGGATACACCCTGGGCGTCCTCCGCGAGCCTTGATGGGGCGCACGTAGTCCACCTCGTAGCCCAGGGTGGTCAGCTCCTTCGCGATGTCTTCCGGATCAGTGTTCTCGGGAGGCCTCGTATGGCAACCTTCAGCGGTCTTTCTCTGTGTGGAGCGTACGCGAACCAGGAGATTCCGGTCCCGGAGCCCTCCAGCGCGGTTAGGTAGCGCTGGTAGACGCGGAACTCCTGTTCGGTCTTTGCTAGAAAGCGGAATCCGGTTGGTCCATATGGTCGCACATTAGGGCGTGTCAAGTTGCTCCTTCAGCCTCTTGAAATGGACATTCCAGTCAGGAGTAGGTCCACAACAATGGGCGGCGGCTTCTTCTGACATCCTGTCATCTTCATAGGCGTGGGTGCCGGTTTCAGCGTCTTTGCGGCGTCTGCCGTAGGCTTGCTGGGTGCAGGCTTCGGCGTCGACAGCGTGGACGCGTAGGAAGTCGATGGTTGGGTATGGGCGCTCGATGACGTCGCTGGGCTGTCCACGGGACCCGGGCTATGCAGCAGGGGCATGGACAGTGGCGGCGTGACCCTCGTAGCCGGAACCGTGCGGGTCCTCGGCGGGGTCGGTGAGGCGGGAAGTCTCTTCATGTATGCGCTTCTCGGCGCGCTGCGCATTCTGCGCTCCGGCCTGCACGGCTGCAACACTCTCCTGAGGGCGTCCAGGGCTGTGTGCCGTGCGGCGGCGTGCTGAAGGGCGAGCAAGTCACGAGTCTTCTTGTCCCTCGGCTCACGCTGGGGCAGCGGAGGCAGCGAGGAGAAAGCAGTGGCGGCAGTGGGGCGCGGCGGCGAAAGCAGCGGTAATCGCTGCTGCTGCGGCAGTAGGTGGCGACGTAACCAGTGGTGGGTCCGTTGATCCTGGTGTGGACGGAGGCGAAGAAAATCGCGGCGCTGGTCGCGGCGCGAGAATGTCAAAGACACGCTGGAGGGCGGTTTGGGGGTTCACGCGGGTGAACACCCTCGGCCGGCTCTTCAACGCGGGGCGCTGGTGTCCCTTGAAGGACATCTTCAAAAATTTCTTGGGTTTGGCCTAATCCGCGCGAAGCGTAGCCTGCCCTCGGGGCGCAAGACCCTGGAGTACCCCCCCGGTGAGACCCGCTGGTGGGAGGCCGGGGTTACGGGTGCTCACAGAGCCCTACGTGGCTACCGAGGGTAGGCGGTAAACTATAAATAAACACTTCCGCACGCGAGTGCGACAAGGCGACTGACCACGGAGCAGCCGCGCACGGTGTTTTAAGCTCTACTGCCGGCCGCTTCCCCTTCTACCAAACGCGCGGTGGTGGGGAGACTGCAATGGACTGTACTAAGGAATCCACCAGGGCCGCTTTCGGGCGGCCATTACACTGCCTCCCCTCGCTGCGAGATTTTTTCCTGTAAGGGGAAAAATCACCGGAAAGAAACTCGGAAAGCGTACTGGCAACCCTACGGTTTATTCTAACAATCTCATAAAAAATTCAAAAAAATTCAAGGTAGACTTTTCTCAAAGTCTAGTTGACTGGACTATCTTACGGTAATCATGTTTATCTTTAGCTAATTATGTTTCTTTTTATTTTAAGTAATCGGATTTTAAATTACTAAATAATAACAATCTTTCACTGAAAACTCGTATGTATTCACAATAATACAATCTTATAACTTTTAGCTTTAGGTAGGAACCTATGATAATGCAACATGTTTCCAAATACCTATCTATAAATACTAGGTACAGCCGATCACACTGTAGGTTCATGATATTTCGGTTACTTGTAAAATATTTAGGTACTCATATAATTAACTACTTATAATTTTATTAGTTATGCTACTACGCATTCCTGATCCTATGCTATTAAATTTCACCTACTGTGTGGTTGACTGTATCCGTAACACAAACAATAACCTATTAAATATGATCACAACCTGTATATAGGAACATCCGTTTTTTAAATAGACAAGTAGCCTTTGGCTGTTATTTATAATACTAGTGCTTGTTCACGTATTTATCTACGTTATAAACAAAATGTATATTCATCACAGTAGGTACGTTATTTGCATAGTTTCGGATGTGTATTCCGTTCTTTTAACGATTCGATCTAATAAGATCCTTACGATAATGCAAACAAACATTAGCTCGATGCGGCCGGCGGTCGGGTCGGTATATACCTATTCCTTTCCTAATACACAATCTTTAATCAAACAAACAGCTGTATAAGTACTTTACATGAGATCACTGTGTGTGAGTATTTTATTTCCTAGATCGCAATGCTAGCATCCTTAGTTACCTAACAAAATTTAACAACTCCAAGGTAAATAGACAAGTACCTAATAAGCGCCTCTGAGTATTCATGCTATAACTTATTAAATAAGTGCGTTTAGTTATAATCTTATGATACGTAATCAGACTTTTCTTTAGTTTATCTATTTACGGTGTTACACAGGTAAACAATTTAGTTAAAACATGACTTTAATGACTATATTCGATACCTTTCGGTACTTTTATTTACTGGCAATCATCTATCAAACGTACCTATCTAAGTAAAACGTAGTTAGTCACGTAACGGTGATTAACGAATGTATAGGCAGGTATACCTCTTCTTATCGTTAAATGGCCTAGCCAGGGCCTTCCTATACTGACATGAATCAAAATAAACTATACTAAGTACTAAACTTATCCTAACCAGGAAAAAAAATCTACTTAAAAACTATGTAGGTATAAAATCTGGGGTGATTGAGGAACGCACCTCTTTTTTCCTTACTTCGGGGGACGCGGGATGCGTCCCAGCCACTGCTCCAGGCGCCTCTTCCGCTCGCGGCGCTTCTTGGCGCGCGACCCTCGCGCCTCGTCGAGCTGCTGGCGCGGCTGGCGCGGCGCCTCTGGTGGCGCGGGTGCTGGCGCGGGTGCGACCGGTTGGGGCACCGGATATGGGGCGCCCATCTGCAGCGGGACGGCCATTGGTTGCGGGGCGGGTACGATCGCCGGGGCGGGCGCGACTTCCTGGGCTGCCGCGTATGTCGGGGCGGGCGCGGCGGCTTGAGCGACCGCGTATACCGGGGCGGGCGCGGCTTCTTGGGCGGCCGCGTATGTCGGGGCGGGCGCAGCTGCTTGAGTGGCCGCGTATACCGGGGCGGGCGCGGCTTCTTGGGCGGCCGCGTATGTCGGGGCGGGCGCGGCTGCTCGGGTGGCCGCGTATATTAGGGCGGACGCAACCTCTGGTGTGACGGTCGTCTGGGCAGGCGCGGGGTTCGGGGCGGGAGTGGCTGTCGCGACAGGTGGCCCGAGCAAGGACCACACCCTTGCGGACGAGGGCCCTGGCTCTGATGTACTCGCCGGAGGCGTGGCGCTTGTGCCTTTTTGGGGTATGAACATGATGATCGGGTACTCGCTCCAGCTTAAAGGTACCTCCACATAGGTGTACGCGGGCCCTGGTGTGGCAGTCAGCCCGCAGAACGGGAACCTTGGTGGCACCTCTCCGGCCTCGCTACGTTGGGGTTCTTCATGTCCGTGTGTGGCGTTATTTTCTACCGTGATCGCCATGCGTCTCACGCCCTCCACGCACGCCTCCTCGACCCACCTGTCCGGTACCTCCATGTCGGGGGGTTGGTCCCCGACCGACGGCGACTGCTGCTGGCCGGTGGTTTCCGTCGTGGTGACCTCGTCGGGCTCCTCATCTTCGGACACCAAGTCGTACACCGTCGGCTGTTCGGGTTTCTCTCCATTCCTACGGTTCAAATAATTTATTTTATAATATATGTTTGCATTATTTACGTGTATGCGGCTGTCATCCTACTTTTTCTTTACTATTTGGCTTTTGTCTTACATTTCTGGCGGTTGATTCTTGTGCCACGTGGTTATCACGATGTCCGATGCGCTTCCTCTGGTTACTGTGAACGTTCTCTTCATGTCGAGATCAATCGGGCGACTGGCTATTCGCCACGCGGTCGCTGCGATATATATCTTACGTGACATCGTGCTTGTGGACCCCGACGAGCGTACACTAGGCTGCGGGTCGAGGGTCCTCCGGTCCAGAAGGTTCGTTTCTCCTTAGTGCCTGTGCCATGGCCCCGTATGCGTTGGCGTGACGTGGTGTCCCCTGTCGTACCTATTACTCGTAATATTTTTTGATGTCCTTTATATGTGCGGTTACGGTCTTCTTTCCCGAGGGATCTTGTAATATGTAAATTACCGGTGATTTCTTCTGAATAATTTTATATGGCCCTGTATACTTAGGTGCTAATTTTGCACAAAAATCTTTGCTGGCGTTGGATAAGGGGAAATCTCTCTTTAATACCAAAGTATTTATCTCTGGCATCCATTCACGTCTATGCTTATCAAAATGTACCTTCTGTTGCGCGGACGCTTTGGCTTGGTGCATACGGACCAATTCGTATAATTCTTGCATTTTGTTTTTCTCTTTAATTTCTGGTATAGGGAATGTATTCCTGTCGCATGGATTTCTTAATTCCCTCCCAAACATCAGGAATGCCGGGGTGTATCTTGTTGTTTCTTGTTTTGAGGTATTGATGGCGTAGTTTAACTCGGGTAGGTATTCGTCCCATTTTTTATGGTTACCATCGATATAGGCAGAAATCATCGTTTCTAAGGTCCTGTTCACACGTTCGGTCGGATTTTCTTGCGGTGAATACGGTGCCGTTAACTTATGTTTTGTCCCGTACTTTTTTAACGTTTCTGTAAATTCTTTACTGGTGAACTGCCTACCGTTGTCTGATAGTAGGTATTCGGGGGCTCCGTACCTCATAACAATGCATTCCCTAAATGCTTTTGTCACTGTTCTTGACGTAGCTGTGCGCAGTGGGCGTATTTCTGTCCATTTAGTAAATTTGTCGTGAAATACTATTATCCAACAGTAGCCTTGTGATGATCTGGGTAGCGGTCCTATGAGGTCGCAGGTTATTTCTTCCATGGTTTGCTTGCGTTTCTAGGATACATTAGTCCCGCCTTAGCCTGTTGTGATGGCTTATGTACTTGACACGCAGGACACTTATTTACATATAGTGCTACGTCGCGGTACATCCCGGGCCAGTAATAACGTTGGGCTATTCTACTAAGCGTTTTTGACGTGCCCATATGACCGGCACTCGGGGAGTCGTGATTGTCGCGCAGAATCGAGTCCTTTTCGTTTGGTGCGATACATAATCTCCATTCCGATCCCGGTTGCAATTTTGTCCCATAGGACGCGTTGATAATTTTCTTATGTAATTTTCCGTCTTTTATGCAATAATTTTCGAACTGCTTCGGTTTTCCTGAACTTCTCTTAGTTTTTTGTCATACCAGTTTTCTTTTTCTAATTTTGCTGTGCACACCGGGTGCCTAGATAACCCGTCGGCTATGTAGTTTTGTTTACCACTTCTATACTCTATATCGAAACTATATTGCTGTAATTCTAACGCCCATCTCGCCAACCTACCTACCGGGTTTTTTAATGAATTTAACCATTTTAGTGCCTGGTGGTCGGTAATTACGACAAAATGATAGCCTTCGAGAAATGCACGCATTTTACGTATCCCCCATACTACTGCTAAACATTCTCTTTCTGTCGCGGAATATCTTGTGAAGTGAAAGTGAAAGTGAAAGTTTTTTATTCAAAATAGGATATTAAAATATCACTTATTGATAGTCATTACATTACGCAGAAATGGATTAGGCATTGTAAAAAAGAGAAATTTGCAAAGCACAATTTTCTCTTTTTATAACAATTTTTATTCCTACTATAAACGCGGCTCGGGCGGGATAAAAATAAAAATAAAGGCACTGCCTCGGGGCTGGCCAGGCTAACCACACGTCATGTAACTTTATGCCTTAACGACCAGTAAGCGAAACTAAATTCGATCAAGATTTTAAAAGGTGTTACATGTGTATAGTTAGTCGGACCTCCTGGACAGGAAAACCCCCAAAACCTGCCCAGAAGTGCTCTATTCTAAAGATTACAATCTTTGTAGGCCCTAAGCTACCTAGCTAAGATTGAAAAAAACAAGAATAGTAATAGCCGAAAAACGGCTCAACACAAAATTAAAAATAAGTAAAAATAAAATAAAAAATTACAGTAGAATATTCTAACTGTATCGTCTTAAAAAAATACTGTATATAAACAAACATGTAAAACTACTCCCATGAAGATTTATCTTGCATATAATCGGATATTTCATAATAGCCTTTCTTGCACAATTTATGTTTTATTACTTCTTTAAATTTATTTAAGGGTAAATCTTGGATATTTTTGAAGCTTATTATAAAAGCGTATACAATTTCCCTTAAAGGATTTGCTTACTTTACTAAGCCTGCTCTTGTGTGCTACAAGTTTGTCCTTATTTCTAGTGTTGAAATTATGTATATCACAATTTTTCTCAAAAGTATTAATATTAGATTTGACGTAAATCAAATTTTCGTATATATATTGTGACACAAATGTTAATATATTGATTTCTTTAAATTTTTCCCTTAAGGAGACACGAGGCCCTAATTTATAAATTGCACGAACAGCCCGTTTCTGCAGAACAAAAATGTTCTTTACATCCGCAGCGTGGCCCCACAATAATAAGCCATAAGACATTAAGCTATGGAAGTAACTAAAGTAAACTAGTCTAGCAGTATCTACATCCGTGAGATATCTTATTTTTAACTGCGTATGCTGCTGAACTCAGTCTCTTCGACAATTTCTCAATATGAGGCCCCATTGGAGCGTGGCGTCCAAAGTTATACCTAAAAATACTGTTGAATCTGCAAGGTTCAACTGTTCATCCTTTACCTTAATAATTGTAGTGCTCGGTTTAACATTTGGCAATGCAAATTTTATACATTTAGTTTTCTTTTCATTTAATAGGAGATTATTTACTGTAAACCATTTTACTACATCGATTATAGTATTGTTCACGTCGTCATAGTCGAGTTGATGCCTCTTTACTTTAAAAGCAATGAGGTATCGTCGGCGAACAATACTATATCATATTTGTCTTTAACAAGATACGGTAGATCATTAATGTATACAAGAAACAGGAAAGGACCAAGAATCGAACCTTGTGGAACGCCCATGGTTAAATTAGATCCAGATGATCTTTCACCATTGATATCAACCTTTGGATTCTATTATTCAGATATGATTCCAAAAGGCTTAGAGCCTGGTCCTTTACGCCGTAATGACATAGCTTTCTGACTAGAGTTTCATGATGGACACAATCAAATGCCTTGGACAAATCACAAAATACACCTATGGCGTCATGAGATTCCTCCCAGGCATCCATTATATGGTTGATGAGGTCAAGACCTGCATGAGTAGTAGAACGACCCCGTGTGAAACCAAATTGCTGTAAGTGCATTAGGTTATTACGATAAAAATGACCTTGCAATTGAATTAGGATAATTTTTTCAAAAATTTTACTGAGTGTGGGTAATATTGATATAGGTCTAAAATTAGTGGGTCAGTTGTACTACCGGCTTTAAACAGCGGGATAACTTTGCTATGCTTCATCAAGTCAGGAAACTCGCCACTGTCAACACATTGATTAAAAATAAATGCTAGACATGGAGCAATACAATCGATTATAGAACTTATAATTTTGACAGAGAGGCCGTGAAGATCTGAAGTCTTTTTCATTTGTAAAGTTTTAAATATTTTTATAATTTCAACGTCACTAATGTGACAAAATCTAAAATATTTATCACAATGGCTTACATTTTCCTTCAGTACTGATTCAGCGAGATCGGGACAAGAGTTTAACGATTTGGTAGTCGAAACTGGAATATCAGTAAAAAGTTTTCAAAAGCCTGAGCTACTTCCGAATTGGTGTTTTTATTTCATCATTTATCATGAGTTTAAAATTTTCGTTACGACGTTTAGATTTCCCAGTTTCGTTATTTACAAATTTCCAAGTAGTTTTGTTATATTCGTGCTGTTTTTAATATTATTTTTAATGAAGTTAGATTTTGCTACAGAACAAACTTGTTTAAAAGTTTTAGAATAACGTTTAACATAATCAGCAAAAGCTTTTGATTTATTATATGACCTTTCATCATACAGATCGTACAATTTTTCCTGCTTTTATGAATTCCTACCGTCGCCCAATCACTAAATAATAATTTTGTGTTAACTTTAATTTTTTTAGATTTAAATACATTGTCATATTCTGTTTTGGCAAGGCTGAATACTGAGTTATATAAATTATTTGGATTTACATCATATTGTAATTCGGGTAGTTTTTCTATGATATTTTCTCTAAACCGATTTAGCCTACTTTCGTTTACCGGCACACACGTAATATCTTGTTTAGGTGCCTTCTCAATGTTTATTTTGAACGTAGCTAGCTGACCAGTATGGTCAGAGCTTAATTATTTATGATAGACGCGTCTGCGGGTTTAATATTTGTAAAAATATTATCTATGCACCTGGCTGAAGTAGCCGTGATCCTCGTAGGCACCGAAATAAGATGTACGAGGTTGTAACATAAAAATAATGATTGAAACCTCTTACTAATACTAGATTTTTCAAGAATATTGACATTGAAATCTCCACAAACAATAATTCCTTTATTAGATTTTGTTGCTTTATATAAGGCAACCTCCATAACTTTTTCGAAGGAATCATATTTAGCATCTGGTGGGCTGTATACGCTCATAATAACAATATGCTCAAGTTCTACGCAGGCTATTTCGATAGTTCGCTCAACAGACAAGCTAACGATATCAGTGCGTTCTTTATATTTAAACTCATTTTTAAGTAATATTAACGAGCCGCCGCGTATTGCCGTAGATCTGTTGAACGAACTTGCTACTTGGTGATTATTAAAACTGAACATGAGCTGGTAATCTCTGAGCCAATGCTCAGTCACACAAAGAATATCAATATTATTGCAATTCATGAAAAGCTCAATTTCTAATTCCTTGCTTAACATGCCCTCGATGTTTTGGTGTACAATTTTTAAAACATGGCTATTTCGAATTTTATTATTGTGCGTACATTTTTATTATTATTATTTTTCAAAATTTGTTTTTGCAAGATAGTCTGACTTAGGTTAGTAGGAGATGTCGAAGTACTGCCAGAGTAACTCTCTGTTGTCTTAGGCACTAATTTAAAGTACTTGGAACCGATTCCAAGGTAATAAGGTTCGTATTGATATTCTGCTCAATAAAAGCAGTTGTCTGATTAGCCAACAAATTGGCTGAATTATTAAAATAATAAGATAGTATCTCTGCTATCTGTCGTTTATAAACTTTAGATAGATAATATCTATCCTTTGTAACATTGAAATATTTTCCAATATAAATATTGGTGTCAATAAAATGAAATTTGTCAGGATTGCGACATGTCAAAGTATGTAAGTACTTGTTACACCAATGTCGAGTATTATTTTCTAAGTTAGTCATTTTTTGGCTATAGGGAAATGCAAAAAAAATAACTTGTTTGACATTTTCTATTAAATACAACTTGTTTGAAAAGAAAGCAAAGTCTTTTTTTGTCGCATTTCCCCTTCTACCACTAAATATAATAACAATTGAATTTTCTTGAAAACTCTTGTCTCTGCCGGTGTTAAGGATCTGCTTGCGTACATAATAACTTTCGGTATGTCATTTTCTTCCTGAATTAGTACGCATCCTAGGCCGACCCCACTTGCGTCAGTCTGCAGGTAAAATTTCCTGCTGAAATCTGCCCTTGTAGGACCGGGTCTGAAATAAGCATTTCTTTTACTTTTTAAAGCTATCTCTTGTTCTTCTCCCCATATAAACTTTGCTTTCTTTTTAATAATGACACTAAGGGCGCTGTTATCTCCGCGTAGTTTGGTATGAATTTTCTATACCATGACGTCATTCCGATGAAACTGCGGACTTCTTTTATCGTTGATGGCGCTTTCAAGTCCGTATACATTTTATTTTATTTTCGTTCATTTTAATTCCGTCGCGGGTTACCACATGTCCCAGGTACTCAACTTCCGGTTTGCAGAATTCACATTTTTTTGTTTATCTGTAGGCCTGCTTGACGGATTCTTTCGAATATTTCTTTTAAGTGGGTTAAATGTAACTCGAACGTTTCGGAACAGCATATAATGTCGTCCTGGTACACGTATGCATGTGGTTGTAATTCGGGCTTATCACCATATCGAGTAAACGCTGAAATGTAGCTCCACTCGAATGTAGGCCAAACGGCATCACTCTGAACTGGAATAGACCGCGACCTGGAACGGTGAATGCTGTCGCGGGCTTGCTGCTTTCCTCTAAGGGTACGTTCCAATATCCGTTTTTCAGGTCTAATTTTGAAAAATATCTCGCGTTCTGTAATTTTCTAAAGTGTCGTCGATCTGCGGTAGTGGGTATGCATCTTTCTCTGATATCTCGTTTATTTTCTGAAGTCGATACAGAACCTATACTCTCCCGTTTTCTTTTTTAGCTAGAACTATTGGCGAGCTGTATGGACTCGACGATCTTTCAATTACTCCTTCTTCCAGCATCTTATTTACATGTTCATCTATTATGCTTTGCAACTTAGGGTTTCTGGGGTAATATCTTTGTTTTATAGGTTCATTATGCTTCAGCTTGATGCGATGTCTCAACCACGTATTTCCCTTGGGTGCGGCGTCGCATTTCTGAAATCCTGTTTCAGGAATTCCTGTAATTTCCGTTTTCTTCCGGCGATAAGTCGTTATTGTATTGTAGATACCTTTCGGTATTTATTTCGCAAACTTGCAGCGGCGGCTCGGATTTACTGATTGCGTTCACTTTTTCCTCAGGCGTTTTATTATTTTGTAGCGATTGGCGCTGAGACTCGTATTCTTCTATTATATCCCATACTTTTCGTAATCCGATTCTTCGCATCATATCCATCCCGATTATCACCACGGATGCTTCTGCTAGTAGGTACATCTGGTGGCACATAGGATGGTCTACTCCATGAATGTCCATCGTTACTGATATAGCTGCCGTCACGTTGACTTGTATATTGTTTGCGAGGACACTTTTATTACCAACCCTTTTCCAGGGCATGGAGTTACCTCTACACCATTCCCATGCCTCTCGGTTCACGTAGGAGGCGGTTGATCCTGAGTCTAGTAAGGCCTGGAAGTTTTTCCCGCAAATGTTTATGTCCATGAAAACACGATTCTCGTTATCATCTAAACCGGCTAGTGTATACGTTTTGTGTAACTTCTCCCCGCCGGCTGTGCCTTACAGCAGTTCTTGCTCATAACTCCTATTTTCCCACAAGTACTACAGAATATCTGTTTTCTTCCCGTACATTCGGTGTATTTGTGGTTTTCTCCTCCGCAGGAAAAACACGATGTTTTGCTGTTGTAGTTTCTCATATATCTTGGTTCTCTATTTCCCTGCGGCCGGTTATTACTTGTGTCGGCTCTCGCGTTCTGAAACGTGTTAATTGGCCTTATCGGCTCGCCTACGATTCGGTTCACGTTATTGTGAAAAGCGCTCTTGGGCTGAGTCTGGTTGCTGGGGCCTGGATTGTTATCCCACATCCTCGGCTGGAAGCTTTTGGATCTTTCATCATTTATCTTTTCGAACTCGCCGCAAAGCTCTATCAAATCGTGTACGTCTTGATAGTCGTCTTTTTGTACGTAGAGTTTGTAATTCGGGTTCATGTTTTCATAAATACGTGCTAGTTTCTCATCTGTTTTGAATTTTCCGTACCGTCTCATTAATGTTTGTATGTCGGTTAGATAATCTACAAATTTTTCACGGTATCTCTGTTTTCGGGCGATTATTTCTCCAACAGGTTCGTTTCATATCCGATGGGGTAAAATATCTCTTGAAATCTTTCTCGAACTCTTCCCACGTCGTCCAATCATCTCTATTATTTCTATGCCACAGGTTAGCTCTTCCTTTTAGGAATCTTGTTAGTACTGGTAACAATTTATCTTTTGGTAATTCGCACGAGGAAACATGCTCATTTAACCGTTCTAGAAATTCGACGGGATCGTTTGTAGTATCGAAACTTATATCCCAGTTCCTTATGATACTGTACAAGTGTCCTGTCCGGGGTTTGTTTCTGGTTTTGTTTCTGGAGCCATTTTTGGGTGTAGTCGTATCTTCTACTTCGTAGAAAGAATCCTCATGGACCTCTTTCTTCTCTGACGGGTCTGCTTCGGATTCGGATTCGGAATCGGCGTAATTAACTGATTTCAATAATTCTCTTGTGTTGTCGGCTGGCTCTATCGGATCAGGGTTTGATAGTAGATATCTCAATAACTCTTCTTTTAGCTGTTTTACGGTTAAAACTCGCTTTGTAACAGGGTTGGTCGTAGGTAAGCCTCTCTCTTCGGCTAACTCTACCAGGTCTTTCTTTTTTAACGTGGATTTCGGTGCAGTTCCTGACATGCGTCAAAATCTTGCCGACGGAACACACGAATCGTGTGCCACCAAACCGTATCGAGCTTTTATCCGTTGGGCGCCAAAATGTGATGATGTGTCTGGCCTCGAGGGCTGATTCTCATTGACATTTAATATTTGTTTATCTTTGACCTCAGGGGGTGAGTGTCTTGTGTGTAAGCTCTGGGTAAGGTTCTGGGTGGTTGATTGAAAACACACGGTCCTGGTTACAAACTGGTGGTTTTTATACACCTATTTTATTGACTAGGCAGATCATCTTATATCTAAACTTATTCATCTAGACTCACGGTTTTGCGGCATAGGCCAGTAAGCTTATCCATCGGTTTGCAATAATAGCACGCACTATCACTATATTAACACAGGCAAGAAAGCGGTAGGCGAGACAGGCGGAAGGCACTCTATTGAGTGAGGATGCTGATACAGCAATACGGTAAGCGGTTATCCAGCAGCGGTTCGGGGGTCAGTGACACACGGTCATGCCTAGGGCTGTAAGCGATCTCTAGCATGCGGATGGGCGCGTGGCTTCCCTACTGGGCAACATGAAACACGGACATGGACGCAGGGCTGACCAAGTTTGACTTAGGGCCTTGAGACCGTGACTAAATACCCGCACGTAAAGGCGCACTGGTCAACTGCATTGGTAGCGCTCAGGTGCACCACATGGACATAGTCCGCGGACTCCCGGTACGACTAGCTGCACGCACACAGGGGAGGCGCTTCGGGTTACAACACAACTACGGATACTATAGGGTCCCTTCTGGATCAGCTCGGTAAACGGGAGAGTGCGCGGAAACGGAGGTGCTGATCCAGGATGAACCCTGGACTCCCCTAGCTAGGTCAAGCTCCGATGATCAGTCGGCTTGACGCAGAGTGTCGGTGTCCCAACGCCGGGAACTCTCAGCGGCACGAGCGACAGGATTAGTGGTGCGCTGCTGGTTTTCAGCGTCACTTAAACACGAAACATGAAGCTACGGTCATCCGTGGTCTCCTGGTCCAGCAGCTCGGGGTTAATGTGACCTGGCTGGACGCTAGGATACTCTAGACGGAGGCGCGGTGAAGCGCTAGCAAACCTCCCATGAGCAGGCCTGAAAACGGAACACTCTAACCCAACCTACGGAGGCCGACTGCTCATGAAAGATTCTTCAGCCGGAAGCACCACGAGACGTCGATTCGCCACAAATCGGGGATTCCTCGCCAACTGAGATAGGGATGGTTTCACGGGCGGGGATCGCGCACACGCGGTCACTGGACAAGAGAGCGGAAACGAAAGCTTTACAAATTAGAAACGGAACGGTTTACGCGCCGGGCCGCGGAGCTCTCTGCTGGGGGTGTTGCTTCACCCGCGACTGCTGGAGAACTGACCACGGAGCAGCCGCGCACGGTGTCTTAAGCTCTACTGCCGGTAAACGGTGGGGAGACTGCAATGGACTGTACTAAGGAATCCACCAGGGCCGCTTTCGGGCGGCCATTACACTTAAACCAAATATCGGACATGCATGTCCTAATATATTTTATTTTAGACCTTTTGCATATAACACTTCTGACTTAATTCATTTCATACCACTTTTATGCTTGCACACGAAATCCGGACCAAACGCGAGAATCACTCATCTAGGTATAGGTATATGTGATGCGAACTTTGTTGGTAAATTGGAGTACGAGCGATAAGCCAACTTGCTCGTCGCAAACCGGCGCGGCGAGATTCGCCAACTCGCTCTGTGCCTACTTGCGTGTTAGGCCTATTTACGCCATTCGCCGACTGCGCTTGGTAAACTAAGGGTGTTTTACTAGTGACTGATAGCGAAACTCCAGGACGGGCTGGTGATAAGGAACAACTTTCAGGACATATGAAAAAAAATTACCTCCAATTTAACTCGAATCAGCTGATTGGCAATTTTGTAATAAGTGTACATTCAAGTACAAAGACTTTAATCAGTTTTTATATTTCTGGAGGTCGAATTCTTTTTCTCATACCTCCGTAGAAATGAAAGTTATTCCGTTTTAAAGTTATTCAGTTTTAAAAGTTCATAATATGAGCTGCTTTATAATTATTGTATGTGTCGCAGGTCAATCGCGGAATCGGGTCTGTCGCGAATTGCCTAGGCCCATCACGAAGAGCAAGATGCATCGCTTTATTCACACTTGGCCTAAGAACTCTAGGTCAAGAACGAATTCGTTAATTAATGGTCAAAAATCTAGGTCAACTACGTATAAGGCGACACGCTCGTAGATGCCTACGCACCTGATACGACTTTTCGGTGCTTTGAGTTCCTCTACACCTCCGTAGCACGCACAGAGGAGGACCCGTAGAAATGTGCATGCACTTGCTTACATGGTGCGGGCTCTAACATGCTGGTGTTGTTGTAGGACTCTAGAATGGTTGCGTAGAACTTTGATATGGTTGAGGAGGCATGACGTTTGATGTTTGATGTTTCATTTGCGTGGCCGTAGTGCACAACTTAAAGCACCGAAAAGTCGTAACAGGTGCGTAAGCATCTACGAGCGTGTCGTTTTATACGTAGTTGACCTAGATTTTTACCATTAATTAATGAATTCCTTCTTGACCTAGAGTTTTAGGCCAAATGTCAATAATAATCCGTCGTATTTCGCACTTCTCCGGCTCTTCGCGATGGGCCTAGGGAATTCGCGATTGACCTGCGACATATGTCCCTATTTTTATCTTAAATATTTAAAATTCATATCAAGCCACAGTACGTTCATGTATTGAATTTCTCTTGTACAATATCACAGCTTAAGTGGACCTAGCTTCATTTTTGTTTTGTTCAGTTCAGTTTGCTGACCGCGCAGTCTGCGAATGTCGTAAATATAGGCCTAATACGCTAGTAGGCACAGAGCGAGTTGGCGAATCGTGCCGGTTGCGAAACGAGCAAGTCGATAAACTGATTTCAGACCAAATTTTGTGGAGTTATGGTTTTGTTAAAAAAATTTGCTACTGCAAAACTGTTCTTTTATTTTAAAATAAAGATTCATTATGTGAATGTGCCATTATTTTTTCTTATAAATACATACATAAAAAGAAGTATTCTGAAACCACGCAACGGCTTTTCATGCGGATTTCTGTAATAGACAGAATGTTCAAAGAGGAAGATTTATATGTAGGTAGGTATAAAACATACAAATAAATACATAGGTACATCAAATAAATGCCTATATCCCTTGCGGGGTAGGCACAGCGTGAACGGCTGTAAAAATGGAAAGGAGATTGCCCATTTCTGGTCTAAGAAATTGTCTCGCCTCAAAACGAAAATTAAAGCAATACCTATGTAATATTCCTCAATCTAATGAAGAATAGCTATGGCAATTGTTGTACAAAACAGGGAAACTAACTTAACTGTTAAAGGTCTTTTTACCGTTAGGTATTTTTCCCAAAGATTTTACTGTGGTGTGAACCTTTTCGCACTGTTTACTTCGGTATGGCTAACGATAAAGATTTAAGAACAAAATATTCGATATACAGCCAAACTTCAGAACTATTGTCTCTTCCGATACCCAACTTTAACATTCAATAACTTCAGAACTCATGTCATAAATTATTTTCAGTTATAATTACACTTTATAATTATTTAACTTTGGTTTTGTTTTGATGCGAGGCCTGCAAGTAGTGAGGCAAGCAATGGACAAACATCCATACTAGAGTGTGGGCATGATTCTTTGCACCACGTCTGACTAATGTTTGAGTATCACCAACCATATAGTGACAGGTAGTCAGCCTGTCGCTTAAATTTGCAATATACCTACATCAACTCTCAAATCCTTTAGTCGCTTCTTACGACACCCACGGAATATAATATGGGGTGGTGATTGGTGCTATTCTAAGCCGCCATCACACAGCAAAGTATAAAACATGCTGCAATGAATAAAAAGAGCCTGTCTACAGTACGCCAAATTATTTTCGTTATATACTCTTAAAGGTGACCCGACAAATTCTGGTTTTTGTGCGAGTAATATCATTGACAATTATTCCACACTAGCTGCCCGTCAGCGGTTTCACCCGCTGCAACCTTTATTCGCCAAGAGATGTCGCTGTTAGTTTTCGGCGAAAACGTTTAAAACGCGAATCGGCTCAGTCACGCCACCTATTTCAAAAATATTGGAAAATGCGTGATCCCGTGGGAATGAGACATTTTCCGTGGTAAAAGTATCCTATGTGTTATTCCAGATGCCCTTTTATATTTCTGCAAAGTTTCATGTCAATCTAATCAGCCGTTTTTGCGTGATGTCGTAACAAACACACACACAAACATCCGCCTTTATAATATTAGTAGGATACTCGAGTCATGGATTTCAATTCCACATGAGGCTGGCCAATGGAAGCCACACGATACCGAATTATTAATAAACTAGCTGCCCGTCAGCGGTTTCACCCGCTGCAACCTATTATTCCGCGGGATAAAAGCATTATTCGCCAAGAGATGTCGCTGTTAGTTTTCGGCAAAAACGTTTAAAACGCGAATCGGCTCAGTCACGCCACCTATTTCAAAAATATTGGAAAATGCGTGATCCGTGGGAGTGAGACATTTTTCCGTGGTAAAAGTATCCTATGTGTTATTCCAGATGCCCTTTTATATTTCTGCAAAGTTTCATGTCAATCTAATCAGCCGTTTTTGCGTGATGTCGTAACAAACACACACACAAACATCCGCCTTTATAATATTAGTAGGATAAGACAAATGTGATGTCAGTAGATAATTAGGTGTTTAATTAAATTTTACAATCATACTCATCAATGCTCTTCTTTAAGTACAGTACAATACAATAATGGGAAGGTGTAGGTAGACTGTACCACGCTAACTCATGAACAATTCTATTTTTAAAGTTTTGATTTTCTTGTGATTAATACTGACAAGCTGTTCAAAAACTATGTCGTACGATTTAACAAATGTTGCTGCATCTAGAAAAGCATCAATTATTGCTGTAAAATATTACAGTCTGAAAACAATCGAAACATTTGTAAGACCATTGCACATTCGCAATGCCGCCGCGAGTTGCAAGCCAGCCTAGCCTTAGCCGGCCATGTCTCAGCTCCACCCATGCCAGGGTATATGCCATGCCATGCCAAGCCAGCCGAGCCAGCCAAGCCGGAGCTGAAGACAAGCCGCCGTGGTTCACAGAATGAGGCCTCATTCTGTGTGCTAGCCAGCCAGCCGGCGTTCGCGCCTATTTGTTTTCTTTTTTTAAATTGATTTTGTTCGAACAACGCTTGTAAAACAAAAGACAGTAGTTTTCTCTCTTGTTATTGAAGTTTGGTAATAAAAAGTGGTTGTTCCAGCATAAAAGTATTTTATTTAGTATTTAGTGTTATATTTTCAGAAGAGTGGGATAATAATTACCTACTAGAAGACACGGCCCACATGACAAACGAGTAAACTACCACGAGGCCTGATGATCATGAATTGCGGATGACTGGGACATGGAGTCTCCAGGCGGCGGCCGTTCAGAACAGAAACCGAGGGCGTAAGGCGTCAAAGCAAGCCGAAGCTAGCAAGCTAGTCAAGATTCCGCCTGTACATTTGGTCCGGTGCCCGCCGCGATCGTATTTCAAGACCATCCATCCATCATGTCGTACAATGTTCTGTTTTACAATACGCTGCCGTGCATCTGCTGAGCATTGAGTACCTATGTCGTGAATTGTGGTTTCCCAAATTCAACAAAAGCTATCTGTCAGACAACGACAAGGCCTAACATAAATAAAACAGAAATAATCAAAATATTACCTATTTCGTGAAAGTTGTATGAAGTGGCAGAGGCGGATAGGCCCTTTCGAATAATACAACTCTCGGACAAAAGAAAACAGGACATTTGATTCAGAAAATACATAAGAACTGCGCAATCCAATTTTGGTGCTGATAGCCCCATAATTATGATCATAGGCGACGGAACGCATTGTCAGAGCTATGCGCTTAACCTGAAGAGCTGTACGAGAGTTTTCGATGTGCCCTGGATGAAAATATACCTACCCTGACGGATTTCCGTACCGGTACCTAACCTACAACTGTCATGCTGGATGTCGCTGCTATTCTGTACGTGATGATGGAGGCTACAATCACAGATAGAGACATACCTACATGCGCCTCGACGCTCTAAGGACGTGAAAGGTCATGTGCTCGTTCTAATTCCATATATGTCTGCAATGCAGGTGAAAGCAAATATGGAGATCAACGCAGTGATTATATGCAGTTGTTTGTTTCAGTGTTCTGTACTGCTTGTGCACTATGTGCCCTTCCTACACTTGCCATGGTGCTGTGCTGGCGAACTGTTCAAAGCAAGCTGAATTATTCCTGTCCATGCGGGGTGACATGAAGCAGCTGCAACTGATGGTTGCGAGCAGTGGTTCTGGTTCAAGGCAGCGCTACAAGGAAGTTATAAGGTCATGTAAACATTCTGTTTTCATTTATTTCTTGTATTCATGAAAAGTTTCAGAAAACCTAAGCAGTCATTACATGCAATGTTTTAATTGTTCACAGCTATAGATTAAAGTGCTTCTTGTCAAGTGAAAGTGTTCCTGGTATCTGAACGGGGCTAACTGGAATTTACTTGTCAGCGACAATGGAGTGAGGAGCGGTCATAGCAGCCAGCTAAACTGTCAACAGAGCATTTCATGTGTAGCGGCTGGCCAGTCACAAGATTGGAATTTATAGGACGTGCATTAGAAGCCCTACTGGAAGCTTGATTATATCAGGTGCTATGCTTTCATTATGTTACTATTCATTCACAAGGTTGTACAAAATTGTTGGTTGTAGCAAGATAAAAAAAAAAACTATTAAAATGAAGTGATGTGACTATTTAGTTAAAAGAGGCTAATGATACTGCAGCCATTTACCAGCAGTGCAATAATAAATACAATGCTACAGAACAGTCTTACATAGCTTGTAGACCTAGGATACTTACCTATAATAATGTAACATTGTAGACTCTTGTAGTAAGATTCAAAATCAATGTCTCTCTGGGGACGATAAGAAAGTATTGGATACCGAGGATAGAATCAATAAGTAAATAGAATATTTGATACAGAGTGTTATGTTAATCTCTTATCTTTGTGTGGGACACTGAGTCGTCCAATGACCCGATGAACCGTGGTGTAAGAGTTCCACAACCAATTAAAATACTTGAATGACTATCAACTGTTGTAGTATAGAATTTATCAAAGTTGAATGTTAGGTATGTGTTCTGTGAACCAAAATCAGTACCTAGGCTGTAATTTCAAAACCATTTGTTTTGAAATAGGTTCTGCACATATATTGCTTAATAAAGTAGGCATTAGAGCATATACACTTGCCAGTCATAAATTAAACCAGATAAGTAGGTACATAACATACACTTTAGTATGCATGTTTGCCTAGTAGAAATTGCAATCTGAATACCTTTTGCAAAACATTATACCAATAGATATTAGATTTAAATATTAATATGAGCAATAAATATTTTCTGTCAATTTGGCAAGTCTGTATAAATGTGGATGCAGGATATACATTCTGCATTGTAGGTATTGCAAAAGAAAATAGGTAATAGCACCAAGTTGTATTAGTTATTTGGACATTACTTAAAAACAATATACAACAGGTCAACTTATTTCTAAAACAAACCCTGCCAGCAGACCAGATGAGATAGAGAGATGATATAATGTCAGCCCAATGGCTAAAATTGTGATAGTTGTGATACCTGTTCCCTTTCAACAAGCGGCAAAAGCACAAATTAGGAAACGGTGAACTTTCTGTATACTCTCTATTTTGTGGCAAAAGGTCATTCGAATTCAATGTCACACGATTGGGGCAAAAGTAAGTTAGTCAACTGACTTGTCAGTCTGTCAGTCAGTTAGCTAGTCAGTCAGTAGGCCAGTGTACAGTCAGTCAGTCATCTGGCTAGTCACCTAGCCAGTTAGCTAGTCAATCAGGCAGCCAATGGGAACGTTAGCCAGTCAATCAGCGTGTCGGTCAGCAAGACATCCTGCCAGCCCATAGGACAGCCAGCCGTTCAGGCCGTAAGTAAGGCAGCCGAACAGTCAGCCAGCCAGTCTACCAGCTAGAGAGTAAGCCAATCAGTCAGTCAACAAGCCGGACCCTCAGCCTGCTAGACAATTGGTCACCTAGTCACGCAACCAGCTAGACAGCCATCTAGTCAGACAGCCAGCCTGCTCTTTACCCAGTAAGCCAATCAGTCTGCAAGAAAGCCACAAAGCCAATCAGTCAGCTAGTCAGACGATCCGTCAGCCAGATAGCCAGACAGCCTTCTAGTCTGCTTGTTAGACAGTCAGCCAGTCAGTTTGCTAACCAGACAGCCAGTCAATGAGCCAACCAGACAACCAGTCAATTAGCTAATCATGCGAACAGCCAGTTAGTTTGTCCGTCAGTCAGTCAGGTCACTGTAAAACAATTGAGTGTATGTACACAGCCCATTGTTTTTCAGACATAATGAGCCACTAGGCACTTGCGTCTGCTGACAATATTGCTATAATTTGAACTAATGATATTAATATCAATTAGCCTAATGATTGTGTAGGGTTTTCCGAATGTAAACTATCGTAGAACTACTAGGCAACAGTAAATGTGACAAAATATTGAATACTAATAACCTTCATTACATTACCAAAAGCAGTATTGGAAACTTTCAAGTAAATTGTCTCAGTAAATGTCACTTTTCTGGCATCTATTCATCTCTAATTACAACTTAGAATGTATGCTGATGCTAGTTTACTTAAATTTGTGTTCTCAATTGCGGGGCAATTGTTGCAGGATGGCCGAGTGTAAGACCATTGCACATTCGCAATGCCGCCGCGAGTTGCAAGCCAGCCTAGCCTTAGCCGGCCATGTCTCAGCTCCACCCATGCCAGGGTATATGCCATGCCATGCCAAGCCAGCCGAGCCAGCCAAGCCGGAGCTGAAGACAAGCCGCCGTGGTTCACAGAATGAGGCCTCATTCTGTGTGCTAGCCAACCAGCCGGCGTTCGCGCCTATTTGTTTTCTTTTAAATTGATTTTGTTCGAACAACGCTTGTAAAACAAAAGACAGTAGTTTTCTCTCTTGTTATTGAAGTTTGGTAATAAAAAGTGGTTGTTCCAGCATAAAAGTATTTTATTTAGTATTTAGTGTTATACATTACATTTTTTTTGGTTGTTAATTACAGTACCTACATAACAAACGCACTGTGGGCACACATTTTTGTGGGGTGTAGGAGTATAATATTGTAGGCACATGCAAAACTTAGTATTTATTTGTATTCTCAGTAAGATAAGATTTTTTTATTATTATTATTAACTAACATAATTAAAAATATGTAAACTTATACTAACAAATTATTAGTACTTGTATACCTCATAAATCAAATAATGAGAAAATTCCAATACACTTGTATACCTATTTGGCTTTCTTTCACAGATATTACTAATTAAGTAGACCTTTTCCTACATTACATTTCAGTTATCCATTTATCCAACTATTAACTAACTTAGGTACCTACACATAACAACTTGGACTAAACACCAAACATTTTTTTGCTAGATTGATAGCTTAGGATGTCTAGTATCTGGATATTTCATTACACCATAGACTGACCCTGTTTTATGCCTTTAATCTATATTTATATTCACACGTAACTACATATTTCATCACGCCTTTATCCCATAAAATGCAGGAAGAGAGTTAACGGCTGTAAAATACGGCACTATTCTGGTAATATAACCTCGGAAGTTATATCTTCCTAACTGCGATGTTTGCCCAAGGTATACATATTTCTGGACTGCTTCAAGGTCCACACCTTCGACGGAGACTGGCTCAGGGATGAAGTGCTGATCGAACATAACCTTGGTCCTGTCCAAGTTCATCCCAAGTCCAACACGCCTTGAGGCCGTATTTAGACTGGATTGCATTTTGTGCAGGTCCTACAGCGATTTATTTCGAGTAGGTCATTATGTTATTATGATTGTGGTTATGTCTTCGGTAAAGCGGAGATGCGTGAGATATTTACCCGGGCGTGGGATGGAGTGGGATTCCACTGTAAGGTCTTGAGGACATCCTCCAGCGCATTGGTGAAAAGCCTTGGGAGAAATAACGTCACCCTGTCTTACACCTCGGAGTACCTAGCTGTAGGTATCTTGCTTTGTGGTTTTGTACTTGAATGAACATCTTCGATATTTGATATAAGCTTCTCAGCACCTTTACATGTCACTCCAAACAGCCCAGGTTTCGATCGAATCGAAAGCTTTCTCGTAGTTCACAGCGGTCGGTTATACTCTTCTGGCTTCTGTATAACATGCCGTACCGTATGGATGTGGTCCACAGTGCTGAGTTCCATTGCAGTAGCTGGAAGGCCTCAAATCATTGATGCCAGACGATTCGTTACAATTCGAGAAGAGCTTAGGTATAGACGTGGCGCAGTAGTGTGATCGGCTTATATATTTTTTTATTGGTTTATGAAATTGCCAAGCTAAATATAAGAACAATGGCAGCAATAAAAGAAATTCAAAGTCAGGTAACAGAAATCCAATCTACGTCTTCAGCCCTAAAGACTGAAACGAAGTCACTAAACTCGAAAATAACTGCTTTAGACACCAAAGTCCAACTGATTGAGAATGATGTAACTGTGCTCAAAAATAACAACCCAGAGCAAATGGCAAACCCAGAGTGTAAGCTATACTCGAATGAAGAAATTATAAAAGAGGTCGAAGAACGTAAAAACAGGGCGAAAAATATTATCATAGCTGGAATCAAGGAACAAACATGTAAAGATGCCAAAGAGCGTGCAGCGAAGGATTTGACAGAAGTGATGAATATTTTGGCACCTCTTTCAGACAACATCATAAAACCTACCATGAACTTTCGTATTGGCAAGTACAAACCCGAAAAAACTCGCAGAATTAAAATCTGTTTCAATAGTGAGGAACCTGTAAAGAAGCTATTACGTAATAAAGCAGACTTACCCGAGGGCATTAAAATTTACTCCGACCAGACTCCCAACCAGCAAAAGCTACTTGAAACACTCAAAAGTGAACTAGAAAAACGCCAAGAACATGGTGAAGCCGACTTAAAAATAAAATATATCAAGGGTATTCCTCGAATCATTAAAGAAACTGCAAAAAACTAATAGAGTCAACTAACACTGAAACCAGGGACGAAATAACTTACCATATTGTCAACAATCACTCACTTCTGCACGCCACCAAATCACGCCTTAACTTCTATAATAGGTATCTAACTCCATGACCTGATACCTCCGTCACCATTCCATCTCCGGTGCACGAGACCAAAGAATACTAGAGTGCCGTCATCCGAATAGGCCATATTTGACGTCTGTCAAAATCATATTAATGCTGTGACATAAGGTCTATTTTTCTTTGTTGACATGTTTCCTAGTATGGGTTTGACAGACGTCAAATATGGCCTATTCGGATGACGGCACTCTAACTATAGCTAACCGCTAAGAAGCGACACTGACACCCCCTCTCTGATATCTACCTCACCCCCGCTGTCGCCCTGCGGTCAGAGGATATGAAAGGATACTGACATTTGGTTGCCACGTCGCGCTACGGTAGGTAATTAGTAGGATTTTTGTAAGCAAAATTTTTGTAAAAGTATACAATGGCGCATTATTGTAGCGTGTTCGGGTGCTTCAAAAATACCAGAGACGATAAAGAACTGAAAGTTTTTCGATTTCCATCACAGGAATCAAGGTAAGTAAGTTAAAATAAACTTGCCTACGTAATCGTGCTAAAGTAAGTTGTTAAAGCGTAAGTACAGTAAGTATTTGTTAGTTTAGTAGGTGGTCTAATCCCTCCATACAATGTTAGTTAATTTGAAGCTCCGTTAAATATTTTAAAGGTCAAATCGCACCAACGCACCGCGCGGAACCGCGGCTAAGCCGCGCGTTACAACTGATATTGTTTACATCAACCTAAAACCACACTACAATATCGCTGCAGAGGATTTGCGTGGTGTGGCGTTAGATACCTATTTATTTGCGGAGTATATATTTTAGGTGATAACAATCGGCAGGAGCGACGCGGCGCAAATTTAGTTCTTGTAGAAATATGTTACGTATCACATGCAAAAAAGGCCGAACCTTTCCGCTACCACGCCGATATTGTAAGGCTGACGTGCATACAACGTTTTAACTGTCACCTGTCGTCATCTCCACGCTGTGAAATAAATGATACGCGTGTCAGGACTTTTTCCTTCAAAGTAGCCGCAGTTGGATGAGCCACCTTGTCTTCGTGATGCAGCCCACCCATTTACGAAAGTACGTGACATCTTCCGCAGCCACGCCCACCAAACCCAAGTTGCCGCTGCTAGCTGATGAGCATAATTTGGGCCTCCCTCCTAATGGAGTATCACCTAAACTTTTACGATCTCGCCGTGGCGCGTGATGTTTCACCTGCAGGACAGGTGCATGGCTAACTAAGTAATTCAACCCCTACCCCATAAAGCTCAGTCTTGAAGGTGAATCGCCGCCAGCCTCTGTGCGGCCGTTGTGAAGATCTCCACGACAAATTGCCGCAGTCATAGATATACATTTCTAGGAGATAGTTGTGCCTGTACGCTTGTTTTGAGAACAAAAAGCATTGGGAGAAAAACAATGTTGTGTACGACTACGTCCATTATGAAATGGACCTTCGTTCGCAGGAGTGAGAATAGGGGAGATATACTGGGAAAATTATGTATTATGCGAATACTTCGTAAAAAAATCGGCCAAGTGCGAGTTAGGCTCGCCCACCGGGGGTTCCGTGTTAAGATTTGTAGCTTATTCTGGTTGGTAGACCTATATTTCATAATATGATACTCCACTTGGACAACTAGCCAAATTTCTTAAATTGTTTTTATTTTTCGGCCTCCATAAACACCATATATTTAAAAAAATGATTTTTTTGCGTTTTTCTTTAATTTGTACTTTTAGGTCTACGGGAAGTACCCTCTCAATTTTGATGCCCTTGACAGGGTAAAAAACAAGCGATTTTACCCGTTATTCCCAACGGTCCCCGCAGATCGGCCCCCGAGGGTGTTAATTTTTCGTCCCAACGGCCCCGAATCTCTAAAAGTTTGAATTTGGGGCGGTTAGGACGAGAAATTCCCAACGGGGAATAACGGGTTTTCACTGCATAAACGGTTATATCTTTTTTTACTTGAAGTTAGGTGCTTGATTTTTTCACAACTACTAGCGTTCATAGACTTGAGTATACGGTTTTAATTTTAACTCGATATCTTTACGTGTTCCTGAGATAAAGGGCCTTGACAGAATGACAGATAGACGGACGGACAACAAAGTGATCCTATAAGAGTTCCGTTATTTAACTTTTGAGGTACGGAACCCTAAAAACCTTGTAATCATCACTTTTTGAAAATTTTCACACATTTCTTACTTCATAACTGGTTGAATCACTTGAATGTTTGATAAAAAAGATGGATCCGTGCTTCGTAGAGCACGCAAAGCCCTCGGCCTCGATTAACTGGTAACCTGCGGAGGCCGTTACAAACATATCTGAGGCCTTTTAGTACCTACTAGTAAGTAGTCGGTGTCAAAAAACTCTGACACCGGGTCATTTGGCCGTTTATTAGGTTTCTCACACGACATAAGAAGAACTTGAGATCAGTTTCAATCTCAAACCCGAAAGAAATAGCTACTAGAAAACCTTTCCAAAACTGTAGATTTTGCACGAATACCTATTTATTTCATAAGTACAAGAATGTTCTGCTTTTCTTTTCTTCAAACAGACTAACATTTTGTCTTTAAATAGGTTCGTAGCAAGAAGGTAGCAAATGCGCAGGTAGTAAAATGCCTTTGTATGCTTTCAAACGACCTTGTTGATTATAGTCGAAGCTTATGTGAACCCGAAACTTTTTTGTTGCAGTGCCCGCACTTGTGCATTAAATTTGAAACCAATATATACCTGGAGACAGTTGCGTCGCGGCGTAGTCTCCTGAACCGCGGACAAAAAAGTCTCCCGGGAGGTGCGTCGCGCACCTTCATACTAGCTCATTTACTTGATGTATCGCGTACCGTCTGTGTTAGCCTTTATGATTTGGGACAATTGACAATTAAGACAGTTTTCAATGTGGCGTCAATTTGGCATTTCTAGCAGTCACTTATTTGACAGCTGTGTATGCGGCGCATGTCACATTTCTTTGACAACAACTAATCGGCCGTTAAAAATCTAACAGGTCCCCGGAGCTGTCATTAACTTTAACGCCCGATTTAGGACTTTGACAACATTTTGAGTCAAAACTGTCAAAAGTGAAGCATTCGAAAACCGTAAAGGCTTACATAGACTGTAGGTACTCGTTTCGTGCCGGACCAACACGGGGAGGAAAACTCAAAGCGTATTGCAGATTGCAGTACTACCTGTGAGTACGACAATGTTGATGCAACGACAACCAATGAGAAGTAACTAAACTTTGGCATTGACATACTTTCTACCTTATTGTGTCGCGCGTTTTGCAGAGTCTAATCGATAGTTCACGCTATCTTTCAAACTTCTCAGCCCCAACAATCCACAGCTGGACATGGACCTTCCTTGTCGGGGGGTACTGCCATACTCACCATGATTGGCAGGCGGATTGGCGAACGCAATGCAAGATGTTTAATTTACTGGAAACGCTGCCACCCATTCCCTGTATAATAATCCCTTAGTCGTTTTTTAGAACACCTTCGGGAAAAATTGGAGTGATGCTATTTTAAGCCAGCATCACACGGCACAAGTATCGTTCAACAATCATTTAGTGTCTACTTATTCGATAGTATCGATAGTTTAAAATGTGTCAGTTGTGTCAAATGCACCCTGGGCGTCCTCCGCGAGCCTTGATGGGGCGCACGAAGTCCACCTCGTGGCTTAGGGTGGTCAGCTTCATTTGGATGTCTCTGGAACAGTGTTAACGGGGAGACCTCGTATTGCGATCATCAAGGGACGCTTTTTTGAGGGTGCGCATGTGAAACAGAAGACTTCGGTCCCGGAGCCCTCCAGCGCTGGCAGGTAGCGATAGTAGAACCAAAACCCCTGTTTGGTCTTTGCTAAATGCCGAATCCAGTATTCTACGCTAAGATCCTGCCGAAGCTGACACGTAGGTATTTTGCCAGGTGGGGGCCGCTTGTAGACGTCGTTGAGCTAATTCTTGAGCCCAAAATATACATCAGGGACAAGGAAAGCGGTGGCGTGACCCTAGTAGACGCGCTTTTCAGGGGCCCTTCAGAGGGCGTCTATAGCAAAACGGGGAGAAATCGACGATGTGTCACTGCTGCTAAGCGAATCGTGGGTACGTGCGGACGAACATCCTCTCGCTGACGGAAGCTGCGGTTGCTCAAGCCTAGTCTGGTAGTAAAGTGTAGCCTGCTCTCGTTGCGCAAGGCCCTAGGGTAGAGCGCAACACTAGGCTGTCCCATGCTTGTATGATTTCAACTTTTCATACCTCTTGGTAATCGATAACTTGGAAATAAAAAATGACATACAAGGACGTGCGTGATACCCCAATTTTGGAGGCTTATGATGGGGGGCTAAAAATATAATTTTGAGGGCACAATAAGCGTACAGGCACAAATATCTCCTAGAAATTTATATCTATGACTACGGCAATTTGACGTGGAGATCTTCACAACGGCCGCAAAGAGGCCGGCGGCGATTCACCTTCAAGACTGAGCTTTATGGGGTAGGGGTTGAATTGCTCTAATTAGCCATGCACCTGTCCAGGTGTCCTGCAGGCGAAACATCACGCCGTTGCGAGATCTTACCAGTTTAGGTAATACCCCATTAGGAGGGAGGCTCAAATTGTGCTCATCAGCTAGCGGCAACTTGGGTTTGGAGGGCGTGGCTGCGGAAGATGTCACGTACTTTCGTAAATAGGTGGACTGCATCACAAAGACAAGGTGGCTCATCCAACTGCGGCTACTTTAAAGGAAAAAGGCGTGACAACGTCGCCCTTTAGCACGTATCGTTCATCGTACAGCGTGAAAATGGCGACAGTGACAGGTAAAACGTTGTATGCACACCAGCCTTACTATAGCGGCGTGGCAGCGGAGAGGCTCGGCCTTTTTTTGCATGTGATACGTGACATATTTCTACAAGAACCATATTCGCGCCGCGCCACTCCTCTGCCGATTGTTATCAACTAAAATATATTCTCCGCAAGTAAATATGTTGACCCACACCACGCCAATCCTCTGCAGCAATATTAGATTGATGTAAACAATATTAGTTGTAACGCGCGGCTTAGCCGCGTGGTGCGTTGGTGCGATTTGACCTTTAAAATATTTAACGGAGCTTCAAATTAACTAACATTGTATGGAGGGATTAGACCGTTGAAGTATCTGGAGCCAAAAATATGACCTACTACGTTTATCATACCAAACCCCCGCCCGACTAGGTATCCCGCGCGGTAACTTTGTAGCGGCGGCGTAGCGCACAGAAAAAAAAATACAATACAATGAGACCTTCTTTGACAGCTGTTTATAAAAGAAAAAATTTTGCAGCGTTACGAAATTCTTGTTTGTACTTAAAAATAATGTAAGTATTGAATGCCGTTTTATCGCGTTTTCTAAAATACTTATAATTGTAAAAAGTGCTTACGTTGAACATTGTTACAAATAAAACAAAATCAAACGAGAATTTACTCAGGCAAGTCCCCTGCATCTTGGTAGCGCCATCTATTGCCGTTTGAAGATATTGTTTTTTTTTTATATATGAAAAAGACTTCCCTACCGTAAATAAAAAAGTAATTTTTTTCACTATACTCTATCTGCGCGATGAAGATAATACCAGAAAATGCAAAATGATTGCCATTGGTTAGCGATAAGGAGGCAAGGGTGCGTTTACATGGCGGTGCAATTTCAGTCTACTTCTGTGGCTTGCACGGAGCGGACGCGTTCTTTTGTTCTTATATCTGTCGAAGTCAATATGTAAGATTCTGACGCTTACATAATGACCCGTTCGTATACAGACGAAAAGCAGTATACAAATTGTCGGCACGACATCCGGCAATATGACTTTGAAATTAACGTCGCTTAAACGTCAACGTGGTGATCATTTTAGGGTGACCATGATTAAGAAAAAAACAACGATATTTATTCATTTACATATTATTTACTTGAATATCTTCGACGGTCACATTTAGACTGTTTGATAGATATATTTACAATCATAGATCGTTAAAGTGATATGATTGTAAATATCTATGTAAGTTAAACCTTACTTTTTTACATCATGATTTAAGTTGTGTTGATAAGTGATCTGATATATTTGCTAAATAAAAGTTCTTAAGGAAAACAGGGCTGTGTGAGAATAATGCATCACCACCATCATCATCATATCAGCCATAGGACTTATACTGCTGAACATAGGCCTCCCTAAATATTTCCACTTTGTCCGATTAGAAGCGGCCTGCATCCAGCATTTCCCCGCGGACTTGACCAGATCGTCTGTCCATCTCGCGGTGGACCATCCTACGCTGCGCCTCCCGGTACGTGATCTCCACTCGAGAATTCCCCTGCTCCACCGATTGTCAGTCCTTCGAGCAATGTGGCCCTGCTCTTTGCCGCTTCAGCTTATTAACTCGAATAATTAACGTGTCCTTAACCGTTGATTCAAATCTGATGATATGATTGGTTTAGTGACGACGCACTTCTTAGCGATTTTCATTTTTAATTCGCATAAAGGACAAAGCGACACAAACAAGTCTATCGCTTTTCTTAATCATAAATCGATCCTTCAATTGATACAATAGATACAAAAAAACCTGTCCACCGTGCCCGCAACTTTCGTCAATTTAATTTAGTATATCGAAGTAGTCCTCCAAAGTGCGTACTGTCGGACTACAATAATTGTACTTTTTTTTAAATTAAGTAATCCTGCACAGCAATGTTCATTACGACGTAGCGAGAGCACCAGTACCTAATACTCGTCCCTAGTCCGCCGAATATCCGTGGCCATGGACGTCCTACCACTTTTTAAGTGTTAAGTGACCTCAAAAAATTTCTGGTTCGTCCACGGGGTTCTAACCAATCCCTTACGAGTTCCATAATACTTTTTAAAAGTTCTGAACTAAACTTCTCCTTAATCTCTTATTGTCACTGGTAACATAGTAATTTTATTTACAAGATTTCCATTTACACCTCCTGCACTGTTACTACTTTACTGTACGCCATATTTATTGTTTTGCGATTACAGCGCCACCGTGGCGGAATTCAGTACTAGTTCGTACATATTGCCGGGCATTATGCCATACGGCAAAAGGTCGTTTTTTTGGCGGTACACATAATGTCGACGGTATACATACGTCAGATGGAAATATGCAAACGGCTTTTCGTTTGTAAACACACGAGCTATTATGTAGAAGGCAGATTTTAACATAATATTGACTTCGACAATATGTAAGATATGTAGATAAGTCAATATGTAAGATTCTGACGTTTACATAATCACCCGTCCGTATACAGACGAAAAGCAGTATACAAATTGACGGCACGATATCCGGCAATATGACGATGAAATCCACGTTAAACGTCCACGTGGTGAGTATGTTAGGGTGACCATGATTAAGAAAAAGAAAGAAAATTTGTTTGTGTATTATCTCACGGAATCATTTAAAAAATAACTCAGGTTTACGTATTGTTTCCCTAAAAATATTGATGTTTGGCGAAATATCATAAAAACCATAAACCGGAGAGGATACGTTTGTATCGCAAAAATGTAGCTAAATAATCTATTAACATATTTCAAAAGTAAAAAATTACAATTTTCATTGTAAAAATGTGAGAAAAATCGACTTATTTGAAAAAAAGGCGAATTTTGCGATTTGTATGGGAAGTCGTCCACATAAACGCCATTATCTCCAAAACCAGACATAGAAAGTGTTTGCCCATCACATATTTTTCGAATACGCTTTGATACGTAAAATATCAAAAAATTTGAAAAAATCACGCAGCTTTTTTTACTTACATTTCCTGCAGTCTACCTACTTTGAAAACAAAACGAATGACAGCTAGCATGAATTCTCGGGTTGCACAATTTCGGAGCGCATGAAGATTGCACAAAACATGCATTAAATATTTCATGTCATTAGTTATTTTTGACATCGACTCTCAGGGTGCAATTGGATGCTCGAGTTTTAAAAATCCCTAAGTCCACTTTTTCCATTTTTGAGTTGGTAACAGCAGTAAACTAAGTTTCATTTTCTCTTTCGTTTGGTCTATAAACAACACATGTATGAAAGCTCTAAGTACCATTTCTGGAAACATTAAAAACAGCTAAGTCCTTGGACTTTATTTTTAAATATCACTAAGTCCATGTTTTTATACGTACAAGTACCTACATGTTATTATAAGGTAAAAATAAAAACAAAAATGTAACCAATAATACGCACCTACGTAAATTTTTCATAAATAATATATATTTTTTCATATTTTATGTCCTCTGAAAATGAGACTGATTCAAAATTTCAGTTTAATAAAATAGTTAAGTCTAAAAATTTGGTTATTAAAAACCTCTAAGTCCTCAAAATTTGAGCATAAAATCACTAAGTCCGCGCCTTATAACTAAGTCCATTTTTTGTATAATTTATAACTCCGTTAAAGAAAAAAATATATATCGAGACGGCAAGATAATCAGAGAGTGGGTTAGCAGCTAATATTATTAATTACAATTAAATTGCACGTGAAGTTTTAAAAACTAAGGAATGCTGAAAGGTCATTTGAGCCATGCGCTACGCCCGATCGCCCAAACAACACTGATTCAAAATCTCTCTCTATTTCAAAAGATGTCCTTCACACAAGGAACCTCTTCAAGTGTCCACATGTCGGCTACATGCCTCGACAGACGACGCGGCGCCAGCGCATACATCTCAATGCTCTCTCCATAAAATACGCCAAAAATGCATTTTACTTCATTTCTCAGTATTTAAATACTTCACGCTCCGACACGGCTATCCTGACTATCACACGTCCTCGTGTGATCATAAATAGCCAATTTACAGTATCGTTCGGTTATCCTGACATTATAAGTCAACCAACCAACTGCTAACCCATAAAATCATACTGACTGAATGATCTAAACTTCAGAACAGCACTGTAGTCAAACCAAAGGTCATTCAAATGCAAACTATCTGATCATGTACACTGCAAGAAACTAAAGCAGCTCAATATCCACTACCTTTAGCATTTGCATAACTCACAATCCTGTTAGGTACTTACTTACTTCTTAATCAGTGACAAATGTGTAAAATATGTTACACAATCAAGTACCTAAACAATGTGTTGCAAAGTTAACGTCCTTTTTTTTTTTACATTCTAGCATCTGTTACTATATTGATTTGCTACTGCTGAAAGCAAATCTAGTAAGTACTTAATACTGATCACTCAAAATCGGGTACATTTGAACAATTTGTTTGTAAGTGAACAAAATATAGCTCAGTTATAAACTTTAAAAATTAATCCAATACATTTCCACAGCTCTTACAGAATACAATGCACTATTATATTGCGCACCCAAACTTAACGGTTGAGCTCCATAAAAGACAAGGATGCTATGATCACTACAACTTTTGTCTTTTAAATAATGGTTTATTTTGTGACAAACTGACACATTACAAAAGGAAAATACAGGTTTCAATTCCTAAAATTCAAGTTCCCACAAAACAAAATTGTAATTTCAATACAAAACAATTATTACACTACAATAATCGCAATAAAGTCTTATGTTGCATCTGGCCACCGTATTAACAGTCACAGAGATGAACCCCACACATTTGGAGTCACTCCGCACTCTGCTGTCAATCACGGACACGGATCCCCGCCCGGATCCCAAGGCCGACACCACCACCTGTGGCACGCCTCAAACGCGTCAACAAAGACGCCAGATCACACGGATCTCACAAAACGGCGGAACGTGAATGCTACTGCAGCTAGCCCTTCACCAGGTCAGATCATAGTTCCCCGGGCTATATCTGACCCCAGAGACCACACTGTCTCCACGATGGCCCACGCCTCTCCTCCCCAAAAGTCAAAGTCAGAGTAAATAGGTAGTTACAACGTGCACAATCTGTACACAGGTCACACTCATAGTCTATCGTCAGGAGGAAAAAACGCGCCCATCAAATCAGCCAGCAACAAAAGAAACTTTAACTGCTGACTTATTATTTTCTGAATCATTATTTAAATCTATGGGTACTTCACTTTTAGTCATTTTCAAATTCGATTGACTTACATGACGAGCATTTCATAAGTTCAATTTCCTTTAAAGGAATTAACAAGTTACTGTCGATAATCATAAATGGACCTTCTTCTTCTTCGAGTGGGACACCGAATAGTCCAACAACCCGATAAACCCCGGTACCATTGCTCTTCAACCAGACCGGAAACAAATTCACAAAGCGACAAACACGTATCAACTTTGCGAGTTAACCCACCGGGAATTGAACCCGAAGCCCTCCGCAGGCAGTCGCACTACCACTTCGCCACACACCGGCTGTAATGGCCTTATGGTTAAACTTGGGATTGAATTTAGTTTCGTTTCTTTCCTCATTTTTTTTAGTAAAACATAAATCTCCAATCTCGAAATTTACGACTCTTGTTTTCGTAAAGTCGAACCATTTCTTATCATAAAAAGCTTTTCTTTTTAATATTTCTCAGAGCTAAATGTTTATGAGTTCCACTCCACGTTAACACACTTGAAATAAAAAAAAATGCAGTCACAGAGCGTTCAGCTATATCTTAAGTGCTAAGGGCCCAGCCTTTGTCACCTTTTTAACTGTTAGAATTTATGGGTCCTACACCGATTTCTGTTTTCAACCGATAACCGATGTGAACATATTTTGAAAACACTCTGTTATCACTCCACTTATCCATTCGCTCGACACGACACTACTGCAATCAAGTGTGGTGTATAATACCGTGAGAAATACAAAGTCCTTAAATTCTTTCCCAGCAAACCTCGGTCCTCTACTGCGATAACAAAAACTCAAGTGCCAAACAGGGAAACAGATCAATTTAAGAGCATTTAAAAGAAATAAAACGATTATCTACAATTGTTAACAAACTCACGAACAATATTTTGGTATTAGTCATTGGAGTTCGTACAGTTTTCTCCAAGACGCATAATCACTTCATACATGTGATTGATTACGACTCATCTTAAACCTCTGCTTGTTGGCGTCTGTTATACCTTTGTTATTTGCGTTGCGGTAGATAAAAGCACACACGTCATACACCCGATGTACTTATACTGAAATCTCAGAGAAACTCAAGGCAACCAAGAAAACGGACGCCACAAACATCATAGATATTTTCCCGCATCAAAACCGGATCAGAATCATAATCATGTTCCTGTACCAGATTCAGCCGTATTGAATTATTACCTTTGTATTGAATTAGAAAACTGATAACCAGTTTGTCTTAAAAACCACCTCAGAACCAATTTAGGCTCACTGACAAACCATCACACGAATTAAAATGAAAATAGCAATAGTAAATTTTCCGCTTTCAGGAATTTATAACTGTTGTTTGGCAAGTCATCATAAAGCTGAAAAAGTCTTTCTTTTGTCATCGAATTTTAAGCATCTCATCAACAAAGTGCTCAATAAAAGTCATTCATGTGTCTCCTTTTTTTTGCAATTTAGCTTCCCATCCTAGCAGGGCACATAACAACTATATGAAGATAGCTAGAATTACGTATTCCTGCTCAAGAAAGCAAATTGGTAAGGCATCTCACCAAAGTAATACTTCATAACACAAAACTGTACAATAAAAGTCATCATAAGTCGTTCGTGTATCTCTTCTATTTTGATATTTCTCCACGTTGAGACCTTTTTTAACAGTAGCAACATGTAGGTACCTATAAATCGAGTCTAGAGAATCGAAAACCCAAAATAGGGCCAGCGACTCCTCTGCAAACTCTCTATTTTGCTTACCTATTCTACTGGTAATCAATTGTCAAAAAGGTAACAATCGCAACATGTTTTTGTTCAACTCTATTGTAGGAATGTCACCATCAACACAATCTTTACAAATCGAATACAAAAGTGATTCTCAAACTGTGAGCCAACTTGACCCGTTAATCTAATAGCATCGCCGCCGTGATCTTAAACCAGTAACCAACTGTTCGTCTTTTGAACATGATTAATGGAAGCCAAATAGGCATACCTACTCAATAATAGGATTTCTGTGTTAAAACTCAAATACTGCTGGTTACAAAGTACACAAAATTTAAGTAAACCAACTCACCACACTAATGTCTACATTTTATTTCAAAAGAATAGCACAAAATGCAACTCTCTAACAGGTAATATTTCGTGTCCATCCCAATATGACTGCGTTTTATCGTTTTCATAAAAAAAAAACACGTCAATACATTATATTACCGTAACAATTTAGGAACTTACACCTAATTTTGTTTAAAGGATTAGATGTAGGTAGGCATAATGCAATACCTAATTGCATTTTCTTGTTCACAAACGAAACTACGTAATTTGAACATCAAGACTAAGCCAGGAATTGAACCTAAAACTTGACAAATATGCAACACAAAACTCAATACGTATTGCAAATAAACCACAGTACTTTATGCACTAAACTGAGTGCAACAATACTATGATAACTTTCTTATAATTAACTGTTTCCGATATTTAAGACATTTAACGCTTATTGACACACAAAATAATTATTTGCTCATGTCTTTAAAATCTCACATGTTAATCAAGATGATAATTTTACCAAGCGATTTTTCATCTAACAATAACGTTAATTGGAACCCAAATAAAATTATTTCATCAGTCTCTATTCCATCTCAGGTTCACATTTTATGAACAAACTAAGAAGCGAAAAAGTTCACATGCATGTGTCAAAATAATAAATTATAACTTCTGACACATAGCAACTTGATATTGTCATTAGTCGCAAAAGATGATTACTAATGCGGGATAAATAAATCATCATCTTCCTGCACCCGTCCCAATCACCCAGGGTCTCGGCGCAACATGTCCCGCCTAAACACAAAATCATGCTGCAAAAGTATTCGACCCAATTCCACAACCGGACGCCCGCGTGACGTCAACCCTCTTTGGAGGCAAATAAATATTCCAACCAATAATATCAATTGAAAAATAAAAACAAATTATAGTATGGAAAGAACTGGCCTGAATCATCTGTGGTCCAATAGCACACTCTGCAATCAGGATCTTCGCCCAGCACAGCTATTTTCACCACAACAGTCAATATTGTACCTAAAGTCCACAAGTCTTTCGCGATAGCACTGCGTAAACACAGGTATTTTATCCCACATCTGATATCGAGACGGCAAGATAATCAGAGAGTGGGTTAGCAGCTAATATTATTATTTACAATTAAATTGCACGTGAAGTTTTAAAAACTAAGGAATGCTGAAAGGTCATTTGAGCCATGCGCTACGCCCGATCGCCCAAACAACACTGATTCAAAATCTCTCTCTATTTCAAAAGATGTCCTTCACACAAGGAACCTCTTCAAGTGTCCACATGTCGGCTACATGCCTCGACAGACGACGCGGCGCCAGCGCATACATCTCAATGCTCTCTCCATAAAATACGCCAAAAATGCATTTTACTTCATTTCTCAGTATTTAAATACTTCACGCTCCGACATATAAATATGACGGCGCATGCAGCCTCTTTGCTTCAAGAAGTGCGCTGGTTGCTGGCTGGGACAAGATTGACGTCTGGTCGATCTGGAGAAGCGTCAAAGCTTGAGCGCTGTCAATGATCTTCTTCAGAGAAGAACCATCAGCGCTGCAATCTCCACGAATCTCCGCCGCCCCAGGGAATATCGTAACGTATTATGTTGTAGTTGCCCTAGGAGGGCTCTTTGAGTTATCCCGTAGCTGTACTATAAAAATATCGTATCATTAACTATTCGGTATGGACGGCCATGATGGTGGCGGTGATCCGCCATTATCAGAAGTGGGATACGAAAGGCTGCCAGGTGGCAGGCTCTACCACGCCGAACGATGTAAAACTTGGGGACAAACGGATGCACGAACCGACAGCGAAGTCTCAGTAACTAGAACCCTCTTGATTCTCGATGGTGTTTTCATTGATTTAATACTCGCATTACATGTTTCAGCTGCGCCGTTTCTTCAAGAGATGTTCAACCTAAATTAAACGCTCAATGGCAAATTTATTCTTCGGCCGTATACTGCAGGAGACTGGATGCTATCTAATGCTAATCTAGAGAATTTATTGCTGGATGGTTGTTTACATCGGGTGAGACGTTTCCAATTGTATCATAATTATCGGTGATTTTAGAAAAACATCTTTGTAAACATTCAATAAATCTGAAATTTTATCAAAACCGAAGGTTTTCACCTGTAAATTGAAAATGAATGAGTGAGTCCGTTCTCGACTATCGTTGCCAACGTTCATACCATGTTGAAAACACCGATTCTCGTCTGATCAACAACTACCTATCTTTACAAATTATTACTGATACTGAACGTAGATGCAGCACGCTGGTAATGTTTGTTTATTGTCTAAAACTTATTGCGGTGTAAGATTTCGTGATATTTTACCTTTCACAGCGTCGATTTAAAATCGTATCTCGATGGCAAGGTGTGGGGATGTGTTTCGATGGGAACGTGTCTAAATGGAACTAAACCGATTGTATAAGTCATGCATGATGTTGTATCCTAACCCACCAATATGAAATTATCACAACACAGATAAATCCATTCCTTTACCTTCAGACATATTACGTCTTCCTCATTTTAAATATTCGTCGTTTCGTTTTGCAACTTCAGCAATCTTCGTAGTTAACCAGAGAGCTGTAATGTACTAGAGACTACAACAGGAACAATATTCTGTATACAAGGTCTGTAGCGGTTAACTATGGCAACGGGGTCTAATTAGTACCTAATACATAGATGCAGCGTAACCGCACATGTTTGTCATCATAAACGACATAACATGGCGTCTCTGCTAAAACTATTATCGAAAAATGTTATGAAATTATTGAGATATCGCTAGTTTTAGTTTCAAAACAAACAAAATTTACGCGCTCTAAAGCCGGCAAGCAACTGAGTCAGTTGGAGCCGCGTGACTCCACATGGGTGGAACCTTTTGTATGTGAGTGGTGCCATTTTTATACTAGGTACTAGGTAGTCAACATTTGAAACCAGATTACTAGAGCTATGAGCGGGCATGTACATATTTTTTCAAAAATACATCTGGGGGCACGCATACGACTGGCCGTTGACTTATATCCACAAACGTATAAAGATTGTTCAACGGCCAGTCATATAACTTTAACTATAATAATAAAGAAATAGTATCAAGGAACCTTAGACTTGGCATGGCTTTGTCTAGATTTCATGACCAATCATCTCCATCGAGACTTGGCTAGTTTTTTACAGAATGTTTTTGGTGGGATGATTATTTCGCGAAGTTGGACGTTCAGGAAGGTGAAGATTCGTGACATTTTGCATTGTATCTCAGCACGCGTAGAAGTTTCAGAATAGGTATTCCCTTCTGTTAAGAACTGCCTAGGGTCCAGGAAATAATAAATTATGAATTAAAAATGAAAAGTCGACTGAACTTTGCTAAGATGTATTCGAGAAACCTCAAAGTTGCCTAGCACAAAGTACAAAAAGATATAAATAACTTAGTGTTGCCAACACCTTCCTACGGCATAACTTTATCTTTGCTGCATCTTGGACGCTGCATACTGTTTGCCTGAACGCAACTATAAAGGAGAAATATTACTGATTTGCAGGTGCTTGTACTATAGAGAGTTTACAGAGGGATCGCTTGTCGCATAGCCAGGGTTGCTACAGTCACGCACGGGTCACGTTCGACGCGCGGCGAGTGTGCTTGTTGTTGTGTTCAATTTAGGTGCTTGCTGTGTTCTATCTGTGTTTTCATACAGTTGCAAAATATCAATGCCGAAAACTAAATGCGGCAAAGTTTTATCTTCGTAAAACGGTAACGGGGGCAAATACCAAAGTTGCACAAACCGGAGAGGGGAATGCCAGGGTGGTGGTTAGTATGACGGAAGCTTCGATGGCTGTCGTCAGAGCCGGTGATCTTACAAATAACAACTTCTTCCAAAAATTTCTACTTATTCTGGCAGGGTTTAAGTTATCCATATTAGTACGGGTCCTTAGCTGGAAGTATGGTCCCATCTGGCAGAAATCATGAAACTTGGCATGTGTGTAGCTTACATGTGTAAGCTTCAGGAAAAGAAGGGAAGCAAGTTGGACCCCCCTGCCCTTACCCCCTTTTATGTCCCAAATTTCAGTTATCTTTATTTTTCTCGAAACGATTAAAGATAGGAGAAATTTGTCAAGGTAAATATTCCTTATAAATTGTCTACATAATTGTTCTTGGGTCGATGTTGATAGGACTTATACTTTTCGAGTTATGCTTCTGAAACCATCATTTTTGAAGGTGACTTCCAGCTCTTAATTAGCCATAACTATCATGTGATAAAATATTCTTTCAAACTTGCTATTGGCTTTTGTTAGTTAGGTAGTCTTCAAAGGAAAACCGCAGAGACAACACTTCAATCACGCCTATGGGGGTGGGGGGAGGGGGGCCAAGTTTATTTTCGAGCTGAACTTGAGGACTTCTGACTCCTTAAGTAAATGTGACACGAATGAGTATCATTTTCGAATATATCAAAGACAGTATTCATTTCTGGAACGCTCTTTGGTACATTTCATACAAAAATATAAAATATTAAGTGAAATAAGAAAAAATATGTTTCGTTCTCATTCAAACGCTGTTGTCTTCATGACCCTGAGACATATTTACTAGATAATAACACACACTCAAAGACATACTCACCCGAATTATAAAGCCATATTTTATTTTCGAAAATATTAGAAAATACCTAGCCTACAGAAGCCTAAATATTTTTACAAAGTTATATTTGTAGCTGGAAAAATTTCAAATTCATAGATTTTGTATGCAAAAATAAAATTACAACCGCAAACGTATATTTCTCAATTGTCCTAAACCATTCCAGATAGGAAATGCCCTCATAGGAAATGTTGTTTATACTGAAGAGTTGTTTATGCTGTTATATAGAAATTGAAGATCTGGAGTACTTGATGTGGAACATCAACAGCCCAGCTAAACTATTCGAGATACTGTAATGTCTTCTTAAACATCAAGTACTCCAGATCCTCAATTTCTTTATTCCAACAAAAACTACCCTTCAGTATAAACAACATTCCTTATGAGGGCATTTCTCTATCTGGAATGGTTTAGCGACAATTGAGAAATATAAGTTTGCGGTTGGTAATCTTATTTTTGCATACAAAATCTATGAACATGAAATTTTTCCAGCTACAAACATAACTTTGTAAAAATATTTAGGCTTCCGTAGGCTAGGTATTTTCTAATATTTTAAAAAATAAAATATGGTTTTATAATTAGGGTGAGTAAGTCTTCGAGTATGTGTTATTATCTAATAAATATGTCTCAAGGTCATGAAGAAAACAGAGTTTGAATGAGAACGAAACATATTTTTTTCCAATTTCACTTAATATATTTATATTTTTGTATGAAATGTACCAAAAGCGTCCCAGAAATGAATACTCCGTCCTGGTTTATTCGAAAATGATACTAATTTTTCGTGTCACATTTACTTAAGGAGTCAGAAGTCTCAAGTTCAGCTCTAAACTTTGCCTCCTCCCCACCCCACATTGAAGTGTTGTCTGCGGATTTCTTTGAAGACTACCTAACTAACAACAGCCAATAGCAAGTTTAAAAATATTCTATCACATGGTAGTTATGGCTAATTCAGAGCTGGAAGCCACCTTCAAAAAATGATGGGTTTCAGAAGCATAACTCGAAAAGTATAAGTCCTATCAACATCTACCCAAGAACAATTATAGACAATTTTATAAGGAATATTTCTTACCTTGACAAATTTCTCCTATCTTTAATCGTTTCGAGAAAAATAAAGATAACTGAAATTTGGGACATAAGGGAAGCACAACTTGCTTTCTTTCCTGAAGCTTACACATGTAAGCTACACACATGCCAAGTTTCATGATTTCTGCCAGATGGGACCATACCTCCATACAAACTGCCAAATAAGAACTCGGACTACATTAAATAAACGCCATTTGTAACAAGTCAAGCAACAACTAAAGTTGATAGTTATTTAACTTTGGCATTGCAGCAAGTTGATGTAGGTACCTTACAATGGTACAAGCTCAAATTAGGGAAACGGCTCGCGACCTCCACCGGATAGTCTTCATGGCACCAGCGACGACTTTGACGCTCACTGGAATGAACTGAAATCTTAGAGGAACTCAAGGCAAACTAGAGAAGATGGCTGCCACAAACGTCATATCAGGTACGTTCTTCATTCGTCATATTACGTGACTCAAGTACGTACGTTAAAAGCTTCACTGCACTACTTGCTACCGAACCTTCAAACTTATATTCGGTTTTGCGAGTCACATTCGTGCAAGAAGTAATTGATAGTATGTAGCCGTCGAGGGAGGGACACATCTGGAAGTACATCATCATCATTACGTTCTTGCACCAGATCTACCTGCACCTCATCCCCGCGTTGAACCTAGCCATAATAAATTGTTGTAAAGGTATTTATTGATATAGTCCGAGTTCTTATTTGGCAGTTTGTATGGAGGTATGGTCCCATCTGGCAGAAATCATGAAACTTGGCATGTGTGTAGCTTACATGTGTAAGCTTCAGGAAAGAAGGAAGCAAGTTGGACCCCTGCTTCCTTTACCCCTTTATGTCCCAAATTTCAGTTATCTTTATTTTTCTCGAAACGATTAAAGATAGGAGAAATTTGTCAAGGTAGAAATATTCCTTATAAAATTGTCTACATAATTGTTCTTGGGTAGATGTTGATAGGACTTATACTTTTCGAGTTATGCTTCTGAAACCCATCATTTTTTGAAGGTGGCTTCCAGCTCTGAATTAGCCATAACTACCATGTGATAGAATATTTTTAAACTTGCTATTGGCTGTTGTTAGTTAGGTAGTCTTCAAAGAAATCCGCAGAGACAACACTTCAATCACGCCTGTGGGGTGGGGAGGGAGGCAAAGTTTATTTTCCGAGCTGAACTTGAGGACTTCTGACCTTAAGTAAATGTGACACGAAAATTGAGTATCATTTTCGAATAAACCAGGACAGTATTCATTTCTGGGACGCTTTTGGTACATTTCATACAAAAATATAAATATATTAAGTGAAATTGGAAAAAATATGTTTCGTTCTCATTCAAACTCTGTTTTCTTCATGACCTTGAGACATATTTATTAGATAATAACACATACTCGAAGACTTACTCACCTAATTATAAAACCATATTTTATTTTTAAAATATTAGAAAATACCTAGCCTACGGAAGCCTAAATATTTTACAAAGTTATGTTTGTAGCTGGAAAAATTTCATGTTCATAGATTTTGTATGCAAAATAAGATTACCAACCGCAAACTTATATTTCTCAATTGTCTAAACCATTCCAGATAGAAATGCCCTCATAAGGAATGTTGTTTATACTGAAGGGTAGTTTTTTTGGAATAAAGAAATTGAGGATCTGGAGTACTTGATGTTTAAGAAGACATTACAGTATCTCGAATAGTTTAGCTGGGCTGTTGATGTTCCACATCAAGTACTCCAGATCTTCAATTTCTATATAACAGCATAAACAACTCTTCAGTATAAACAACATTTCCTATGAGGGCATTTCCCTATCTGGAATGGTTTAGCGACAATTGAGAAATATACGTTTGCGGTTGGTAATTTTATTTTTGCATACAAAATCTATGAATTTGAAATTTTTCCAGCTACAAATATAACTTTGTAAAATATTTAGGCTTCTGTAGGCTAGGTATTTTCTAATATTTTCGAAAATAAAATATGGCTTTATAATTCGGGTGAGTATGTCTTTGAGTGTGTGTTATTATCTAGTAAATATGTCTCAGGGTCATGAAGACAACAGCGTTTGAATGAGAACGAAACATATTTTTTTCTTATTTCACTTAATATTTTTATATTTTTGTATGAAATGTACCAAAGAGCGTTCCAGAAATGAATACTCCGTCTTTGATATATTCGAAAATGATACTCAATTTCTCGTGTCACATTTACTTAAGGAGTCAGAAGTCCTCAAGTTCAGCTCGGAAAATAAACTTTGCCCTCCCCACCCCAGAGGCGTGATTGAAGTGTTGTCTCTGCGGTTTTCCTTTGAAGACTACCTAACTAACAAAAGCCAATAGCAAGTTTGAAAGAATATTTTATCACATGATAGTTATGGCTAATTAAGAGCTGGAAGTCACCTTCAAAAAAATGATGGGTTTCCCAGAAGCATAACTCGAAAAGTATAAGTCCTATCAACATCGACCCAAGAACAATTATGTAGACAATTTTATAAGGAATATTTTACCTTGACAAATTTCTCCTATCTTTAATCGTTTCAGAAAAATAAAGAAACTGAAATTGGGGGTAAAGCAGGGGTCCAACTTGCTTCCTTCTTTCCTGAAGCACAGCACATGCCAAGTTTCATGATTTCTGCCAGATGGGACCATACTTCCAGCTAAGGACCCGTACTAATGGGAATAATTATTTGTTTGTTACGAATTAGGAGTTTTCAAGTTACTGAAAAGCAAAAAGCAGAATAAACTCAAAATGTTAGTACTGTAGAATTGGTGCAGGGTGCAACGGGTCGTTGGACGACTCGGTGTTTCACTCGAAAATAAGAGAAGTAAAATTGGTTTTTGACTGAGAGTAGTTATGCAGGTAATGCAAGTTCGTGTATTGGGAATAAAAGCTTTTTATTTTTAACAAAAAATATCAACCAACGAAAACTGAAAAGCATAAAATAATTAACTTTTGTAAGTCAACCTTAATAAAATCATTAGTTTACAAACGATTGGTAGAAGGTACTATATATTAATATTTTCGGAAATATTTTGAGATTTTATTCAATTTTATTAACCAAGTTCATAAATTAATCTAAATGTGCCTGTCTAAATGATTTTGAGTCGGCGCCAATCAAGCTTATTTATTACCATACTTTACACACAAATTAGGGAAACAGCGCGCGAGGCGCCTCTTCATTGTCCACTATCATCTCCCTAACGGAGAGTATATTCATACTCACTACGCTTGTTAAACTAACTGGAGATTTCGTTCCATCCAGGACAGTAGTAGGTAGATGTTTGTTCCATGGATGATTATTTATTTATTTTAATTATGATTGGCGCCGACTCAAAATCATTTAGACAGGCACATTTAGATTAATTTATGAACTTGGTTAATAAAATTGAATAAAATCTCAAAATATTTCCGAAAATATTAATATATAGTACCTTCTACCAATCGTTTGTAAACTAATGATTTTATTAAGGTTGACTTACAAAAGTTAATTATTTTATGCTTTTCAGTTTTCGTTGGTTGATATTTTTTGTTAAAAATAAAAAGCTTTTATTTTATACTTTTTTGTGACCAATATTCGACTGTTTGTTTTGTATGTGAGGCAGAAGCTCCATCTCAACCCCCTAAATGTAATGATTTGTACTAAGTAGTTGTATGTTTACTATGTTTATCAACCTCAACCTTTCATAGTTAGTTAGTGTGGACGTAATATTAAATAAATTATAAGTAAAAAACATTTTTAAAACAAGCTTTTATTTGGGTGCGCTAAAAAGTATAAAATAATCTATTTACTATAACTTTAACTTGTAACTTTTAATGGCATTAAATCTACGTCTTCACAATTTATACGATATAAAAGCTTGTCGCGAGATTTAAGTAGGTACTCGTGTGGTGTGACTTAGTTTAAAAGTTTATTAAAGATCAATTACACTGGTTTTCTAATTTATTTATTGATTTAGACACAGGTCAAATATTGCGACAAGCTTTTATATCGTATAAATTGTGAACACGTAGATTTAATGCCATTAAAAGTTACAAGTTAAAGTTATAGTAAATAGATTATTTTATACTTTTTAGCGCACCCAAATAAAAGCTTGTTTTAAAAATGTTTTTTACTTATAATTTATTTTCTGCTTTTTAGTAATCTGTGGAATAAAAACTACAACATTTTTTATTGACTTTGAAACCACCGCCCGTGCGCCGTTTCCCTAATTTGTGTTGAAACTGCGTCCATATGGACTACTACTGGTGCGAATCTGTGAGGCATCATCGGTCTCATGAGTGTCTTACGTCAACTCGGTATGAGTTTCGTCCTCTACGATAAGCTTCTTGTACCCAAGCGGGGCAATCGCTAAACTTTATGTAGCTTCTTCATTGACAGTGCTATGAACAGAAGACTAAAAATCCCAACACTCTAAATATGTGCAAAGCGACATCATTCGTCGTTTACCTTACACTAGTATTTATCTTTCATTTGTCTATGTTTTTCACCCATTTAGTAAGAAAACATAACAAACTTATTACGCCATCTAACCTTTAGTCCATCATATCTGGTTTTGTTTTGAGTGACGTAAACGTCACTTTATTTTTCGAGTTATTCTGAAAAATTCCTTTCATTTGACATCCATATTGTAAAAAAGCATAAAAATGTTATTCTGCCATCTTAAAAAGTCCACCATAGTTAATTTAGAATGTCGTCAATTTGTAATTAGAATAGGTAATTCTCAGCAAGCCCTTTCATCTGACACTCATATTGTAAATTATCATAGGTGGCCATCTTTAGATGTCCGCCATATTATTTTCTAAATTGTACTTAGCAAACCCTTTCATTTGACACCCATATTGTAGGAGTGCGGCAAAAATTACGTGTCGGCCATCTTGGATATTCCGCCATATTGGATTTAGAATAACCACACACAATTTAACATGCATTGTCATCTGAGTTAAACGTGTTTACAAAATTTCAGCTCAATCGGTTGAGGATATCTGCTTCAAAATTGAGTTGCAAGATTTGACCCGAACAAACATTTTTACTTACATACACTGCAAGTTAAATAAAAGCTTTTAAAATATAAGTATGACATGATGATAATTAATTAATTATATTTACCCTCAGTCTTTACCTTAGTTTTTCTTGCATGTATTTCTTGATAACAAATACAGATAGTTAAATAGGTACTTCACAACAACTATCAGCTTGCTCTTCATATTCAATGTGATACGCAGACCTTATCGAATAGGTACTTGGGATATACCTATTATGAGGTATTCTAAATGCAACTGCGCTGCTGCAATAAACTACTTCATTTAGTTCAGTTCATGTTAAATTAATGTTCTGATTAACATCGAACAATAATCAAAGTAAAATATCATTACTCGGCCATGTAGTTGTAGCAACACCATAGCAGTTCTTTTTAGGGTAAGCCAGGCAGCCTTCTCAGTCAGATGTCCGCTTGCATAGCACAGAACAGAGCATGGGATCTATTTTGTTGCGTAATCATAAAATCATTGGTTGGTTATAATAACAATGTTATTGTAAACATTTACCTATATAGGAAAGTAGGATTTGTTCTACCCACAGCTAAATTCAATTTATCAAAATATAATTACATTGCTATTGCAAAAGTTTTCTGCTGCCGAAGTTTTAAATAAATGTAAACAAACACGATTATGATTGGTTTGATTTGGTTTGATTTGAGATAAAAGCATGATAAAAAAGCCTTATCACACAACGGGTTTGCTAGCGGATGCGGGGCAAACGTCCAGACGCGCAACGCGCGACTGATGCGCGGCGGATACGCAGCGAATTTGTCTCGGACGTGCGGCGGATACCGGCGGTACTTCTATCAAAACGTTGCAAATCGCTTCGCATACGTGACGAATTCGCTGCGCATCCGCCGGCCGTCCGTTCCGTTCCGCACCCGTTCGAAAACCGCTTGTGTGATAAGTTTGAGCTAAGTCAAACTGTGATGTAAGACGTCAATGACACTAACGTCAATGGTCCTAAAAAATTTGGTTAAATAGGTCCGTTCGCGACCGATTCTCTCTCCTTTGATAAAATTCAATCATTTGCAAGTTAATACGTTATTATTTTACAACAAAACTAGCAATGGTGTCTCAGGGTGATGAAAGTATTCCTTTGACATTGCTCTTATCAAAATCTGCCCAGTCGTATAAGAGTTCAAAGAGAATAAAGAATCACTATAAAATACCTACAGACTAATATTCATATACGACCTTTAAAAAGAACCTCTTTTTGACAAGCTTCTTTGCTAGATGTTTGTCATGCAGTTGATGTCAACGGGTAGGCATGTAGGTAAACATAAGTACATTATGCTTCAAAATGTGCCGCAAAATATAAGAATTTACTGAATTTTTAAGGATTCTGCCATCAGATCCTGACCTGATGACAATGGGACCACCTGGGCAGTGCACGCTTTCAAACAAAAAAAGAATTTTTCGAATTGGTCCAGGCGTCTCTAAATGATCGGTGAACATACATAAAAAATAAAAATAAAAGTTCGGGACGAATTGAGAACCTCCTCCTCTTTTGTTTTTTCGTCGGTTAAAAACAGCTTTTACGACGCGTGTTGTGCGGAAAGGCAGATGGCCACAACCGTTGGGCATATTCAGATCTTAACATATATATTTTATACCTATCTCAAATACATACCGTGTTCATGGGCTGTGGTGAAACATGTTTTCTTTTTTTTTCAGTTTTATGTCGAAGTATCCATAAGGGTCATCATCATCAATCAGTATTACAAGGGCTGCCAGCTAGTCATTACCATTCGATCGTCTGATGAAATGTGAAAATAATGCTCCTAAGATGTTCAGTAACCTGAAGGCACTATTTACATGAGTATTAGCTACTTTAAAACCGCCACTCGTTGGATCTAATACGGTGTCCTGTGATGTAAAGCTGCTAATTCGGTCCTGATGATGGCGATGCCAATATAAGACTGGTGTAAGATTGCAGAACTCATAGTTGCAAACACCTTATGGACATTAACTTGCTTACTGGTGATCCTAAAGGACGTGCAGTCTCTTGTTTAGCAAAGATGATTATGAAGTTGATGAACTTGCATGCGATGCTGTAAAATAGAGTTTAATGGCCAGATATTGTTAGGCGAAATTGTATCGAGTAACTCGATGGAAGTTTACAAGCTATACAACCTGTTACATAACTAACCAAAAAAAAGAATATTTTTCATTATCATCAGTCGATAAAATAATCACATCACTATTCTAGGTCGGTCTATTAGAGGTGCTACACTACCTCGCGACCAAAGTCCGCTTCGGCATACATTGCTGGTTGACTTAGTTTCTTGTATTGATGACATTCATGTAATAGCCAGCAATGTAGACCGAACTGCGCTTCGCCGCGTCGGTAACTTCGTGTGAACTTTGAGCTGTCAAAATTAGTGCTGCGATGCCACGATTAAAAATAAGTGTAATTTAATAAAAAAATCTTTTTTTCGTAGTTTTCAAAAACGATGCTATGGCTCTAATTTTTTGTTAATTGACTCTTTGCAACGGACCTTTTCACACCCTTTCAGCTTTATTGGTTGTTTTGTAACACGTTGTATAGAATTCTAAGCTCTACTCCATTAAAACGATGCATGAACGGTTGTTCTGAACACTAAGAAACTGAGGAATATAACAAAAAAGGAGGTGAATCGTAACTATAGTCGGGGAGCCCAAGGAGAAATTAGAGTTGTTGCTCAAGCGCGGCATATGATCGTACATTGGGATTCTTTGTACCTACCTGTCGGTCAAGTGGTCTTGTCTAGAGATTTTTATCCGGTGAGTCAGATTCATGTTGGTTGGCTGTTATGAACTGATTGACTGTTACTGTTGTGCAATGAAATGAATACGGTTGGATGCCGTGACGGCGGTGGTTACTGTGGTGGTTGAAGGATCATGTCGTACCAAGCCATGCAGCTTAGAGCGGCTGGTTGAAAGGACACATGCATCCGGTTCAACGTTTAGAGTGTATGTGTCTGGTCGAAAGGACATCCAGGTCTAATGGTGGATCGTCCGGGCTACACCCAGGTGGGTTTAGTTGAAAGGACATCCTGGTCTGAAATGGATCGTGCCGGGCTACACCCAGGTGGGGTTAGTTGAAAGGACATCCTGTTCTAGACTGGATCGTGCCGGTCCTGACACATGGTGGTTGTTTGGATTATTGGTGGATTACACGGTTGAGACACTGATGGATAACGCTGACAAACTGGACTCGTCAGGTTGGACGAGCGGGTGTTTTGAAATGGAGCGTTGACTGCTTGCGTGATTGTTACAGAGACACCAGCTGAAGTGCCCAAGGGAAGCGCCCGAGGACGGTCGCATGTCAGTCTGGCCGTGACGGCGCATGCAGCCTCTTTGCTTCAAGAAGTGCGCTGGTTGCTGGCTGGGACAAGATTGACGTCTGGTCGATCTGGAGAAGCGTCAAAGCTTGAGCGCTGTCAATGATCTTCTTCAGAGAAGAACCATCAGCGCTGCAATCTCCACGAATCTCCGCCGCCCCAGGGAATATCGTAACGTATTATGTTGTAGTTGCCCTAGGAGGGCTCTTTGAGTTATCCCGTAGCTGTACTATAGAAATATCGTATCATTAACTATTCGGTATGGACGGCCATGATGGTGGCGGTGATCCGCCATTATCAGAAGTGGGATATGAAAGGCTGCCAGGTGTTATTGTTATTGTTAATGTTATTTTATTAACTCTATAATAACATTTTTTTCAAAAAAAAATCTTTTCTACACATTTCAGAATTTTTTTAAATTCTACTTTTTCTTTTTTCTCAAGTCATTAAAAATGGACTTAGGGATGTTTATGTCGAAGTCAATATGTCAAAATCTGCCTTCTACATAATAGCTCGTGTGTTTACAAACGAAAAGCCGTTTGCATATTTCCATCTGACGTATGTATACCGTCAATATTATGTGTACCGCCAAAAAAACGTGCTTTTGCCGTATGGCATAATACCCGGCAATATGTACGAACTAGTACTGAATTCCGCCACAGTGGCGCTGTAATCGCAAAACAATAAATATGGCGTACAATCACAATGTACGTATACGCAGCGGGACCCTAAGCCAGAATAGAATGAAACTTATGTGGTCTTGTAGGTATTAATTTGTACCTACAGAAATGTGAAATAAAAAAATTTGTACCTCTGTAAAAAAAGTTATGGACCAATTTGCAAACGTCAACCCAGCGGGACCCCACTTAAAATGACAGTTTAGAATCAAAGTAAGCATATATTCGGAAAGCCCTGAATTTGTACCTTCCAAATATTATTCGATCATTCTCCTGAGGCGAATAGTCTAGGAGCTATAACCGATTAAAGTCAGCGTCAAGCCAGCGGGACCCCATGTCAAAGTACAATCCACACTTTAAAAAAACATATTTTTGGAGAGCCCTGAATTTGTACCTTCCGAAAATACCTTTGTCAGCATTTATTATTCATGTACTATTTTTACATGTAAAACGTCTTAAAAATCCTTTTAGAATTAAAGAAATGTCATGCCATTCAATAAACAAAATAAATCGTGCGCAAACGCTCACGTGGTGTACACGCCCGTGGTGTTTGCGCACGCTCAGGTATAAAAGCGGCCGCTCGGCGGGCGGCCCGGCATTCTTGTCCTGGCAGTCGTGCTGTGCGTTTCGTGGAAGTTTATACAAGTGTTATTGGTATATGTAAGTAAGCTGGTACTCCATGTAAGTAATTTTTAATTATTTTAATAGCTTAATTATTTAATTATTATAATTTGTGTGTTTTACTGTTATTAATAGTTAATTGAATTAATACATTCTTGAAGTATTCATTATAATATTTTATTTTGAATCCCACCAAATATAATTCTAATAAATATAGAGAAAATAATAAATAAATAATCTGGAGTAAGCTAAACTAGCTTATATTTCAGAAGTGGGATTGGAAACCGCTACTTTGGTAAAAAAATATATAGGTATATATGATAGGTAATTTTAGCTTTTTTTTTACACCTGCAAAATACGCACGTTTTTTTTTCTCTCTCTCGATTTTTGTTATGATGTAGTGGATTATATCTCAACACCTCAAAGTGAACTTTCACACTGCCCATAATATTCAAAACTGTTCACAGCCAATGGATCATACACCGCATAATCCACCAAGGTCTTCGAGGGCTACCTCGAGATCCGGGGCTGACGGACATCGCTCCCGGCGACCCGGTGGAGTGCGCAGCCTGACGGTGTGCACGAGCGGTCGCGCAGTCGGAGCCGCCGTGAGGAGCGGCCTGGCAGCGTGCGCGAGCGGTCGCGCAGTCGCAGCCGCCGTGGGGGCGGCCTGGCAGCGTGCGCGAGCGGTCGCGCAGTCGGAGCCGCCGTGAGGTGCGGCCTGGCAGCGTGCGCCAGCGGTCGCGCAGTCGCAGCCGCCGTGGGAGCGGCCTGGCAGCGTGCGCGAGCGGTCGCGCAGTCGGAGCCGCCGTGAGGTGCGGCCTGGCAGCGTGCGCGAGCGGTCGCGCAGTCGCAGCCGCCGTGAGGAGCGGCCTGGCAGCGTGCGCGAGCGGTCGCGCAGTCGGAGCCGCCGTGAGGTGCGGCCTGGCAGCGTGCGCGAGTGGTCGCGCAGTCGCAGCCGCCGTGAAGAGCGGCCTGGCAGCGTGCGCGAGCGGTCGCGCAGTCGCAGCCGCCGTGAGGAGCGGCCTGGCAGCGTGCGCGAGCGGTCGCGCAGTCGGAGCCGCCGCGAGGTGCGGCCTGAGCAGTCTATTAATCTGCCACCACATGCTCTGGCAGCCTGTTCCATGATTCCACCACCCTGTTGCTCAGAAAGTGCTTGCGAGGATTATTGTGTGCTCTTGTCTTGGTTAGCTTTAGTGAGTGACCTCGTAAGTTGGAATTTCCAGCGCGATGAAACAAACTCTCAAAGTCTTGCAGGTCATAATGTCCGTTCATGATTTTAAAGGTTGCAATCAAATCACCACGTTCTCTGCGGTCCTTAAGAGCAGGAGATTTAGTTGTTTCAGTCTATCCTCATAGGACAACTTTCTAAGCTGTCTAGGTACTTTTGTGAACCTACGCTGGACTCTTTCTAGCAGGTCAATGTCTTTCACAAAGTATGGGCTCCATACTTGAAATGCAGACTCAATATAGGTCTTACATAGGTTTTATGGATTTTACAATCATTTCTGGAGTCAAGGTACCGAAGGCTTTCCTTGTGAGGTATATGAAGCTGTTGGCTCTTTTCACAACACTTTCAATGTGGTCAGACCATTTCAGATCCTCAGCAATTTTGACTCCTAAGTCTGTTTGTGTCTTGACTTTGACCAGCTCAACGCCATTCAGTTTGTAGCCAAGCCTAGGATTCTTACTGCCTATGTGTAATACTGTGCATTTCCAGCACTAAGCTTAATGAGCCATTCTTTTGACCAATTTGCTATTCTCTCAAGGTCTGCTTGGAGGCGATCATAGTCCAGTAAAGGGTTTGCAAAGATCTTCGTATCATCAGCAAAAATGCTCACATTAGATTGAAGACAACGTGGTAAGTCGAAACTGTGTCTCCAATTCTTACACGGAAGGTTCTCTCTTGAAGGAACGCCTCAATCCATTGAAGAAGCTTTCCGCGGTTGCCGACAAACTCTAGTTTCTGCAGAAGTCATATGATTGGAACTTTGTCAAAAGCCTTTTCGTAATCCAGGTATATGACGTCGATTGGGTCTTTGTTATTGAAGCTCTCAGTCCAGGAGTCCAAGCATGATAGCAAGTTGGAAACGGTGGAACGACTTGGGCAGAAACCATGCTGTTGGTCGCTTATTATGCTATGTTCCTGTAAGAAGTTTCTGATGTGCTTAGCTGTCAACTTTTCCATGACCTTACATATGACGCTAGTTAGGCTAATTGGTCTGTAGTTAGCAGGGTCCAATTTGTCTCCTTTTTGAAAATAGGTGTTACTGTTGCTGTCTTCCACAGTGGTGGCAACATTCCAGTTTCATATGAGGTTTGCATGATATGTACAAGAGCATCGGTTAGTTTACATTTCTGAAGTAGTATTGCAGGAATTACGTCTGGTCCAGGCGATGAGTCTGTTTTAATTCTTTGATGGCTTGTTCTACTTTGGTGCTTGTAAAAGTTAGTTCTGTTATAGATGGTTCTATACGTAAGCTAGGGTCAAGGATAGGCAATGGTCCAGATGGTTCCATTTCAAATACACCTTCAAATTGGTCTGCAAATGCTTCAGCTATGTCTTTAGCACAAGTCACAGTTTGACCTTGGTTATTATGCAGCACTGTGGGAATGCTGACTTTGGACGTCACTTGCTGTCTGATGTAGGAGTTGAATTTCTTCGGCCCTTCTTTGAGAAGATTTGTTTCATAATTAATTCGTTTATTGCGACATTTGTTGATTATTTTATTGTTTATTTTTCTATATTTCTCGTGTACACTGTCTATTCCAGTGAGCACGTATCTATTCCATTGGATATGTTTCTCTTTAATCATGTCCTGTAGTTCTTTCCCAATCCAAGGTTTATTAGATGTAAATTGTATATTCTTTATTTGGGGGACATTCAATTTCCTTGTTTTTTCAAAGCCCTCATCAAGTTATTATATTGATCCTTCACACAGTTATAAATATTGATCTTCGCTGGTAATGTTGACAGGTCCTCATTAATTTTATCAAAGTCAGCTTTCTTATAATTCCACTTCAGTGATGCAGTGCTTTTACTGTATTGATGGTTTTCTAATTGTATTGTGACTACTATACAGTTGTGGTCACTTTTGCCTATTGGAGCTTGGTGATCCACCTTCGCCACAAGTGTTTCTTCATTACTTAGTACAAGGTCTAAGAACGAGGGTTGATTTCCTTGTCGAAACCTGGTGTGCTCGGTGACTAGTTGTTCAAATTGCTGTTCAAATACCATTGTACAAAGTTAACTTCAATGGGAATGAGATAGGCACAATTCTCCAAAGGCCATTTTACTCCTCAGTAATTGAAGTCTCCCGTTACAAGTACAGTGTTAACATCAGATGCTGTTGAGATTTGCTGGAACAGTATGTTGTCTTGATCTAGTGTAGAGTCTAGCCCCCGATAAAGTCCACATAATACAAACTTGTTTTTACAAAGTGTAATATCTATCCATAAGCATTCCGTTGCATCAAGTTTTACATTAAGACTAGAATTTAGTTTGGTTGTCAGTCCATTGGTATTTGCCACATATATCGCAACTCCACCACTACGTTTGTTAATCCGGTCATCCCTGTATATGTTGTTGTAGTTTGGTATTCTGATAAGACAATCAGGAATATTTGGTTTCAACCATATTTCTGTTACTACTATTATTGTTGGTTTTACTGAATTGACACGTGCAGCAAATAAGTCAATTTTAGATGTCAATGATTGAATGTTGGTGCAAAGTATTGTAATTGTGGATAGTGTGGGTGCTTCTGTTTTTATCTCAGAATCGGTTGAACTTTCGTGGTCCACACCTGAGATACTATGTGGGCCACATGGTAAAGCGTTTAGTGGTTTTTTGTTAGGGGAGCCTGGACAATTTTTGGCTGCCCGTGAACATATTTAATTGTTAGGTTAAGTTCGCCATCATTAGTACGGGTTTCCAGCTCATCACGTAGATATTTTAGGTACTCACGTTGTAGAGGTGTCAGGTCTGATTTAATTTTCTTGGCGTTGGGTAGCTTACCCTTGTTCTTGAGTACCTGGATGGCATCGGCTTTACTTTTCAGGACAACCTTCAGTGGACGGGGACCAGCAGTGTTTTCTTTCAGAGCACCCAAACGGAATGTCTTGATACCATTGCAGTCTACATTTCTTGTTACACTGTTAATATTTTTTTGATGTTTCAACCTTGTCATGGTCTATGCGTTCAATTGGTTCCTTTGAGGTGGACTCCGCCACATCAAATATTATAATGTTGGTTGCTCGGTGTTTTCTCTCCATCATTTCCTGTACAGCTGCCTCAGTGGCAAGCACGCTCTGGCGTACACGAAGTTGTTTGACCTCCTCTGTCAGCAGATCAAGCTTTTTCATGATGTTAGGCATTTGGGCCATTGCTAGTTTACAATCACCGCACAAAAAGGCCATAACACGGGCGACAGTTTTCAATTCCAACACGCGAATTTCGGTGGGTGATAGTCCATGGCAATCTCCACAGAGAAAGATCTTGCAGCAATCGCAGGTAACTGACAATGACTTTTATTGCCAGTTGGTATTTTCCCGCACTTAGAGCATTTTGCAGGAGTGGTATTTTTTGGAGTCATTTCGGTTTACTGGAATTTTCAGTTTTGTTTATATTTAAAGACAATTTTAACGAAATTTGGACAATTTTCACTAGTTTTGTTTCACTTTCAGATGCTAGTTTTTAATTTCGGGTTTTCACTGTTTTAGCACTTGTTTTGATGAGATAACGTTTTCAGAGGTTAATCACAACACAATTAACACTTTTAGCTACTTTTCCTAGTCTGTTTCACAACTTTACTAATTATTTGAGAGATTTCTCTGAGAGAGCTAGTGTTTCGCAATTTGACAAATGACAAATTAGGTATGTTAATCTTTTCTTTCTTCCAGGTTATATTCACTCATGGCAAATGGGGCCAATATTAAGGCAAATGGTGCCAATTTTAAGGCAAATGGTGCCAATTTTAAGGCAAATGGTGCCAATTTTAAGGCAAATGGTGCCAATTTTAAGGCAAATGGTGCCAATTTTAAGGCAAATGGTGCCAATTTTAAGGCAAATGGTGCCAATTTTAAGGCAAATGGTGCCAGTTTTAAGGCAAATGGTGCCAGTGTTAAGGCAAATGGTGCCAATATTAAGGCAAATGGTGCCAATATTAAGGCAAATGGTGCCAATATTAAGGCAAATGGTGCCAACGTTGATGCAAAATGTGCTTATATTATAAGTAAAATGTTTCGATGTATCAATATGTATTCTTATTGTATTTGTAACATAGTAGTTATAAGTGATAAAAGCAAAAAAATGCTGCTTAAAATTAAAGGCGTTAGTTAATTGATGTTCAATGGTTATATAACTTTGTAGGATTAAAGCATGAGGTCATGCTAAAGGAGGATGGCCGACTGTCAGCATTTATTATTCATGTACTATTTTTACATGTAAAACGTCTTAAAAATCCTTTTAGAATTAAAGAAATGTCATGCCATTCAATAAACAAAATAAATCGTGCGCAAACGCTCACGTGGTGTACACGCCCGTGGTGTTTGCGCACGCTCAAATATAAAAGCGGCCGCTCGGCGGGCGGCCCGGCATTCTTGTCCTGGCAGTCGTGCTGTGCGTTTCGTGGAAGTTTATACAAGTGTTATTGGTATATGTAAGTAAGCTGGTACTCCATGTAAGTAATTTTTAATTATTTTAATAGCTTAATTATTTAATTATTATAATTTGTGTGTTTTACTGTTATTAATAGTTAATTGAATTAATACATTCTTGAAGTATTCATTATAATATTTTATTTTGAATCCCACCAAATATAATTCTAATAAATATAGAGAAAATAATAAATAAATAATCTGGAGTAAGCTAAACTAGCTTATACCTTTATACAGCTTGTAACATTAATATTTCACGAGATATTAACGATTGAAATTTTATAGTCTAAGAGTCTGTGTCCAAAAAATATTTGGTGATTTATAGTTACCATCTTAAGTTCCCCTACAAACAGAGTACCAAGCTAGTATTCTAAGAAGGAATACTGACATTTTACCGTGACAATCGATTTAAAAGATAAACTGCTTCTGGTTTTTCATACAGTTACTAAGAGTAACCACAACCAGTGTAGTTTGATCCCAGGTGATAATATCACGAGGCAGGTTCATCATGACATGCAATATACGGTACGGCCACATATGTAGGTCTCATCAAGGCCTACAACTTTCCATAAGAAACTAATAGTCTAGCATGCTTAGTTTCCGAGAAAAACGAGTTTTAAGTTGACAGCTGTCGCCTCATATTACAGATATAGCAAAGACAAGATCTACGTAACTTCTTCTAAGAAAATACTTAAAATACTTGAGGGCCGTTTCAGATAAGTCGTGAATCACTATAGCGACAGGTTGTTACGTGTGGCCTAAAATTGCAATACACATGAAACCCTCTAGTCGCCTCTTACGAGACCCTATTCGCAGTTAAGTCGGCGAGTCGTTAAAGTAGGCGCGGCGGAACAAACATAGTTCCCAAATTGACGAGATTTGAATTTCGCAGCCGTTATCTAGATGGATGGAAGAAAGAAAACGTATACGTATATATTAAAGGACCACTATATCCATCGATATCTTGGTCGACCTACCGGGCGCTTGCCCGTTGGCCGGCCCAAGTATCCCTTCTTGACCGCTCGATCCTCTTCTATCCGCTCCACATGGCCAAGCCAGCGCAGTCTCGCAGCTTTACTCTCCCCGATGATATCGCTGGACTGATGCAGTTATAAAAGACCTGCACGCACTCGAAAAGCCTGATTGGAAGCAAACTGCACAGAACAGGGAAGAGTGGCTTGCAGTTGTATCAGAGGCCAAGATCCACCTCGGGTCGCTGAGCCAGCGTAGTAATGTATGTATGTACTATATCCATCCAAATAAATTGGGATAAGGGCAGGCTGATGATGAAGATGATGATGTACTTTATCCATCCATATGATTCGTTCTGTATAACTAAAATCGATTGTCACGGTAAAATGTCAGTATTCCTTCTTAGAATACTAGTTTGGTATTCTGTTTGTAGGGGAACTTAAGATGGTAACTACCGGGAGTAACAGAAAGGGTATAACAAACCGAAGAGGTCAAGGTACTCATTAAACTGAACAACTTTCCCTATGGAACATGGGTCGAAATATGAAATACAAAATTGCCGATCACCTGATTGATTTACTATAGGAGGTCCAAATTTTTTTTCATATTTTGATCCATATTCCATAGGGAAAGTTGTTCAGTTTCATGAGTACTTTTACATCCTTTCGGCTTGTTATACCCTTTCCGTTACTCCCGGTATAAATCACCAAATATTTTTTGGACGCTGACTCTTAGACTTTAAAATTTCAATCGTTAATATCTCGTGAAATATTAATGTTACAAGCTGTATAAAGGTATTTTCGGAAGGTACAAATTCAGGGCTCTCCAAAAATATGTTTTTTTAAAGTGTGGATTGTACTTTGACATGGGGTCCCGCTGGCTTGACGCTGACTTTAATCGGTTATAGCTCCTAGATTATTCGCTTCAGGAGAATGATCGAATAATATTTGGAAGGTACAAATTCAGGGCTTTCCGAATATATGCTTACTTTGAGTCTAAACTGTCATTTTAAGTGGGGTCCCGCTGGGTTGACGTTTTGCAAATTGGTCCATAACTTTTTTTTTACAGAGGTACAAATTTTTTTATTTCACATTTCTGTAGGTACAAATTAATACCTACAAGACCACATAAGTTTCATTCCATTCTGGCTTAGGGTCCCGCTGCGTATACGTACATACAATCACAGAATATATTTATAGTACTAGGGTGTACAATACAGCAGGGGCGCACACAATGCGTAAGGTCACTTCTACGGCTAAAGTGAATTTTTCTCAACTCCGTGAACAATATTTTTTATCACCTTTTGTGGTGAAAACAAAAATGAAAAAATGCCGAAAAATGTGTTGTGCTAATTTGCCACTAATTGCTTTACTAGAATCAGATTTAGAATTTGTTTAGTCCCGGAGTTGAAATAATTGGTCACGGAGTTGAGAATTCTGGAAATTAGTTAACTTTCCAGGGTTTTCAGAGAAATATCAAGTAAAAAAATATTAAAAGTAAAGAAAAGGAACCAAAAAATCAAGCCAGTTACAAATAGCACATTTGCAAACACTTAGTTAATTGTTTTTGCTGTTTTGTTAATTTTGTGTAGATTATGTAAAATCGTGAAGTTAACTATTAGAAAACGGCAAATATATATTGTAGTAAAGAAGGTTTAATGTTGAATGTGAATTATTGACACTGGCAGGTTGGTCATCTCAAAGCTAAGAAGATAAAACAAAAGAAGGAGGGCGTGGGTTACTTGTCGTCAATAGACATGTCGAAGTCAATATGTAAGATTCTGACGCGCTTACATAATGACCCGTTCGTATACAGACGAAAAGCAGTATACAAATTGTCGGCACGACATCCGGCAATATGACTTTGAAAAGAACGTTGCTTAAACGTCAACGTGGTGATCATATTAGGGTGACCATGATTAAGAAAAAACAACGATATTTATTCATTTACACATTATTTACTTGAGTATCTTCGACGGTCACATTTAGACTGTTTGATAGATGATATACGTATTTACAATCAAAGCTCGTTAAAGTGCTATGATTGTAAATATCTATGTAAGTTAAACCTTACTTTTTTACATCATGATTTAAGTTGTGTTGATGAGTGATCTGATATTTTTGCTAAATAAAAGTTCTTAGGGAAAACAGGTCTGTGTGAGAATAATGCATCACCATCATCATCATCATATCAGCCATAAGACTTATACTGCTGAACATAGGCCTCCCTAAATATTTCCACTTTGTCCGATTAGAAGCGGCCTGCATCCAGCATTTCCCCGCGGACTTGACCAGATCGTCTGTCCATCTCGCGGTGGGCCATCCTACGCTGCGCCTCCCGGTACGTGATCTCCACTCGAGAATTCCCCTGCTCCACCGATTGTCAGTCCTTCGAGCAATGTGGCCCTGCTCTTTGCCGCTTCAGCTTATTAACTCGAATAATTAACCTGTCCTTAACCGTTGATTCAAATCTGATGATATGATTGGTTTAGTGACGACGCACTTCTTAGCGATTTTCATTTTGAACTAGCTGCCCGTCAGCGGTTTCACCCGCTGCAACCCATCTTTTACCCCTTTAGGGGTTAAAAATCGAAAATCCCTGAAACACGTGTTTAATTATTTTAGCTCTTTGATCTAATCACAAATTTTGAAACAGATCGCATTTAAAAATTATGATTTTCCATACAAACTTTCAACCCCTTTTTTACCCCTTTGGAGGTTAAAAACGAAAATCCCTGAAACACGTATTTCCTTTTTTTAGCTTTTTGATCTCATCGCAAACTTTGAAACAGATCACATCCTAAAATAAAGATTTTCCATACAAACTTTTAACCCCCTTTTTTACCCCTTTAGGGGTTAAAAATCGAAAATTCCTGAAACACGTGTTTAATTATTTTAGCTTTTTGATCTAATCACAAAATTTGAAACCGATCGCATTTAAAATTAATGATTTTCCATACAAACTTTCAACCCCTTTTTTAACCCTTTGAGGGTTAAAATTTGAGGTAAAGAATATTTAAAAACCTGCCCCTTAACTTACTCTATATACTAAAAGAAACCGCATCAAAATCCGTTGAGGGGTTTTAAAGATATAAGGAAACATACAGACACGGGAAGGGACTTTACTTTATACTATGTATTGATTCGCATAAAGGACAATGCGACAGAAACAAGTCTATCGCTTTCCTTATAGTCATAAATCGATCCTTCAATTTGATACAATAGATACAAAAAAAACCTGTCCACCGTGCCCGCAACTTTCGTCAATTTCATTTAGTATATCGAAGTAGTCCTCCAAAGTGCGTACTGTCGGACTACAATAATTGTACTTTTTTGTAATTAAGTAATCCTGCACAGCAATGTTCATTACGACGTAGCGAGAGCACCAGTAAGTACCTATTCCCCCTTTCTTTATACTATGCTATTACTCGTCCCTAGTCCGCCGAATATCCGTGGCCATGGACGTCCTACCACTTTTTAAGTGTTAAGTGACCTCGAAAAATTTCTGGTTCGTCCACGGGGTTCTAACCAATCCCTTACGAGTTCCATAATACTTTTTAAAAGTTCTGAACTAAACTTCTCCATAATCTCTTATTGTCACTGGTAACATAGTAATTTTATTTACAAGATTTCCATTTACACCTCCTGCACTGTTACTACTTTACTGTACGCCATATTTATTGTTTTGCGATTACAGCGCCACCGTGGCGGAATTCAGTACTAGTTCGTACATATTGCCGGGCATTATGCCATACGGCAAAAGGTCGTTTATTTGGCGTTACACATTATGTCGACGGTATACATACGTCAGATGGAAATATGCAAACGGCTTTTCGTTTGTAAACACACGAGCTATTATGTAGAAGGCAGATTTTGACATATTGACTTCGACACTTATATCCTAAAACGAACAGATTCTTTGGCGGGAATTTGAATCAAGAGGGTGAAAATTTTTCAAAGAAAATTTTAAAATTGCTTTTTGCTGAATAAATTGATAATTTCTTAGTAAATTTAATTACTAGTAACTTATATTCTAATAGTGCAATAAAAAGCAACACAGCTTTGCTGCCCAGCCATGGGTCGCAAAGGCAAACGTAAAGGGAAACGATGGCGGAGAGGTAAGCGAAGGAGAGGACCCGCTATGAGCGATGATGCGGGCGACGACGATGTAGACAAATACAAACCATACAAAACAGAAAACTACATCCGTCAGTATCCGGAGGATGGCGGTGAGTTCGAATATATAGTAATTTACGAGAGCGCGGACGACAAGACGCCGATAGGTGAGAGGGACTTGATGGGCTTGGGAAGCGCATTGAAGCTTAGTAACAAAGGTATCAAGCAATTGAAAAGAATCAATCGTTACAAAATAGCGGTTATATTTGAGCGACCAGGGTTAGCAAATGCAGCTCTTAATAATGTCAAGTCTCAAAGAGAGCTAAAGTTGAGGGCGACTATTCCAGCAAGATTAACGGAAGTGACAGGGTAATAACAAACGTTCCAACATACATGAGCAACAAAAAAATATATGATGGAATTTCTAGTTGCAGAAATGTTGTATCTGTACGCCGATTCATGCGACGTTCCAAAGACGACGAAGGTAACTCCTGCTTGGTACCAACACAAGCGGTATCGATAACTTTCGCTAGTGCAGTACTTCCTGATTATGTGGATATTAACAGCTGGTATTTCGAAGTAAGGCCATACACGCCTCCTGTGAGCCAATGCCTGCGATGCCTGCGCTTTGGACACATTGGTAAATTCTGTAAAAACGCCCAGAGGTGCTCAATCTGCGGTGATTCCCACAATTATAAAGATTGCGTAAAACGGCCAGAAGAAGCAGTCTGTGTTCACTGCAAAGGAAAACATGTTGCAATTGCCAAATCATGCCCAGTGAAAATTCAAAAAGCAGAGGAGATAAAAGTTCAGATGCGCAGGGCCTCGTATTCTGAAGTTTTTAATAACAAAACTTCCCCACTAAAAAGTAAAGTAGACCCAGTTCAACAATTGTTTAAATCGGAACAATTCATGAATCTTCTGATTTCTTCAATTATAAAAATTATTTCCGCTAGTAAAGATGCTGAAAATCCCATCCCAATCTCTACTCAAAGTATAAAAGCGCTTTACTTGATTCATTCAGTATCAATAAAACCACAGACCATAAAACTAAGTAAATTCTAATTTATGGATCAGTTAAATATTGTTCAATGGAATGCTCAAAGTTTGTCTAGTAATTTACATGCTTTTACTTATTTTTATATAATAATAATATTCATGTAGCACTTATTTCTGAAACCTGGTTAAAACCAGGAAAAAATTAAAATTAAAGGTTTTAACATCGAAAGATTAGATATAGGTACTAAACACAATGGTGTTGCTATATTAATACAAAATAATTTGCGTTACAATTTGTTAAACACACATTCTGATAACTCATTACAAAATTTGGCAGTTCAGTTACATTTCAACAATGAAATTATTACAATAATTAGTTTCTATAGTCCCACGTTGGCTTCTCCTTCCAACTTTACTTATTCCCGTCTTGATAGTTTGATTAAATCTGTACCGGGGCCTCTTATTATGGCTGGGGATTTCAATGCACACAGTACTTCGTGGGGTTGCACGTCAACTGATGCGCGTGGTATAATTTTGCAAGATGTGATTGATGATAATAATTTATGCCTCCTTAATGACGGCCAAGCAACTACTGTGGGTTCACATGTGTGGAAACCAAATGCATTGGATCTTACTCTCGTTTCTTCCTCATTATCATTACGATGTAGCTGGTCAGTTCATGATGATCCAATGGGAGTTATCATCTTCCCACTGTTACTAGTATCCTTGGTTCTGTAAATAGAATTAACAATTCCAATTTAAATCAAGGAAATTACATCCGTCCAAATTTTCAAATGTCGATTGGAAAAAATATCAAGAAATAGTTAGTGACAAATTAACTACTTTTAACTTTGACTTTGAACGACCCCAGGAATCCTATTCTAATCTCTGCTCTTTACTACTAAATTGTGCATTTGAGGCTAATCCCACAACCAGAAATAATTCAGTGCAGCCAAATTTAACACGTAGGAAAAGACCATGTTTGCCTTGGTGGAATAATGCCTGCACTTTAGCAGTAAATAATTCTAAAGCTGCTTACATTCAATTTAAAATGACCCAACATTAGAAAATTATATCTATTTTAAAAACAACAAGCTATTAAAAACTTACCATTAAAAGGAAAGAGAAGCTTCATGGATGGCTTTGTGTGAAACATTTAACCGGCAAACACCTCTGTCTTTAATATGTAAAACAATGCGCATGTTTAATAAATCTATTTCAGAATGTAATGTGATACGGTCTTCTAACACAGATTGGATACCAGCATTTTTAAATAAGTACACAACCGTTTCTCCAATTATTGTCACTACTACTGTTAACTCTCCAGTCACTGGTGGTAATGATTATTTAATTACACCTTTTACTTTAAATGAATTTATTAGTGCACTTAGCTCTAGAAGAGATACTGTTTTTGGTTTAGATCATATTCCATATAAGTTATTAAAAAATCTTTCATTGTCAAGTAAAAAAATGATTTTGGACATATTTAACTTTCTTTGGTCTAATGACATAATTCCCACTGAATGGAAGGTTGATTGTTTAATTCCAGTTTTGAAACTTGGTAAAGATGCGGATAATTGTAATTCTTATCGACCTATAGCATTAACATCCTGTATAGGTAAAGTTTTGAACAAATACTAAAACAAAGACTGGAATTTTTTATTGAATCTAATAAGTTATTACCTCCAAATCAGTTTGGTTTTAGACGTGGTCACTCTGCAATCGAAAGTTTGAATAATCTCTTTCTTGACATTCATCATTCCTTCTCATTTAATAAATTTGTTGTTTGTGTCTTCTTTGATATTGTTGGAGCCTTCAATAATGTTAATCACCATGTGCTTGCTGCGGAGTTACAGTTGTTAGGTTTACCTGGAAAATTAATTAGTTGGATATTCAATTTTTAAATGGTAGGCAAGTATATGTCAAGTTTAAAAATAATTTATATGGACCACAATCGTCATATTTAGGTGTTTGTCAAGGTGGAATTTTAAGTCCTTTGCTGTTCATCTTGTATATTAATAAATTAAATAGTATACTGGGTACCGAAGTAAGAAATTTACAATTTGCTGATGATTTAGCTATATATTGTATTGGGTCTAACATGCAAGCAACAGAAATCAAATTAAATTTAGCATTAGAAAGATTAAAAACATACTTTGATTATTTACATTTAAATGTTAGTCTAGAGAAAACTAAAGTTGTGATCTTTAGTAGATCTAGACTTTTAATATCTCATATACAGGGTGTTAGGGACGGTGTAACGAAAACTTTGCAGGCGTGATCAGACCATCAAACTGAACAACTTTTACTATAGATCCAATGGTGGGAAACGAAAAAAATTCCACCCTTCCATACAAAATTCACGATCTGCTGACTGACTTTGTATGGAGATCGGAATTTTTCGTTTCCCACCATTGGCTCCATAGTAAAAGTTGTTCAGTTTGATGGTCTGAGCACGCCTGCAAAGTTTTCGTTACACCGTCCCTAACACCCCGTATATTATGATGGTAGCTTATTGCCAGTAGAAGATGAAGCAAAATTTCTTGGAGTAATTTTTACTACAAATTTATCATGGAATAAGCATGTAAGTTATGTGTCAGATAGAGCTTCTAGAGCTTTTAATATTCTTAAATCCTCGCTAGAACATCATGGGGCTGATCCTAAAGTTTTACTTATGTTATATAAGTCTGTGGTACGTTCCCACTTTGAATATAGTTTTCTTTGTTATGCTTCCAATCCTATTTTGGTTAAAAAGTTAGAAACTTTACAGAATAAAAATTTACGTTTAATAACAGGTGCAATGAAAACAACACCTATTAGGCCATTCTGTGGGGAACCTATAGCAAACATTGATTCGCAAAAGGTGGGGCGGATTATGTTTTTGCATAATCTTGTAAAGGTATCAAGGACAAATAAAACCCCAAGTTTTCGACCTCGAGACTCCCAGGCTCCAGCCGCCATCTTGAATTGAAAGTCCTAAAACAGGTTTTTTGCGAATAACTTGTTAAAGATTGATTTTATGACAAAAGTATGTATGAAAAGAATAAAGAAAATATTATTTCCCAAATTTCATTCATACACGTATACTAGCTAAGTCCAACAGGTAAAAAGATATAGGCAAAAACAAAAATATTTTTATTAAAAAGTTAAGTACACCGTACAAAATGGGGGTAGAAAAAAATATGCATGAAATTTTCTTTTTTTTATATGTTCTCTCTCCCGCCACTGTACAGAAGATCTCCCGGACGTAGATATAGACGAAATCGGGGCGGCTCTCAGACAGCTTAAGAATATGAAGGCTCCCGGGGAAGACGGAGTGGCCTCTGAGCTACTTAAGGCCGGTGGAAAACCTGTCCTCGAGGAGCTGAAAAGGCTTTTCAACTCTATAATAGCCAATGGGACAATCCCGAAGGCGTGGAGCAGAGGTGTAGTGGCATTGTTTTTCAAAAAAGGAGACAAAACGCTTCTCAAAAGCTATAAGCCGATCACACTTATGAGCCACGTCTATAAGCTGTTCTCGAGAGTCGTCACGAATCGTCTGGCATCAAGATTTGACGCCTTTCAGCCACCGGAACAGGCCGGGTTTCGTAAGGGCTTCAGTACCGTGGACCACATCCATACTGTAAGGCAGATTATACAGAAGACAGAGAAGTACAACCAACCACTGTGTATGGTTTTGTGGACTACGAAAAAGCCTTCGACTCTAGCGAAACCTGGGCTGTTTTGGAGTCCTTGCAGTGGTGTCAAGTCGACTGGCGGTATGTGGAGGTGCTGAGAAGCCTTTATCAAATGGCTACGATGTCCGTTCAAGTACAAAACCTTAATACAAGACCCATCCAACTGCTCCGTGGTGTAAGACAGGGTGACGTTATATCCCCAAAACTTTTTACCAACGCATTAGAGGATGTCTTCAAAACGCTACAGTGGGATGGACTGGGCATCAACGTCAACGGCAAAAATCTCACGCATCTCCGCTTTGCCGACGACATAGTCATAATGGCCGAATCGCTGCAGGACCTGCAATAAATGCTATCTAGTCTCAACTCTGCCTCGAGACGTGTTGGACTTGGGATGAACTTGGATAAGACGAAGGTCATGTTCAATCAACACATAATCCCCGAGCCCGTCTCCGTCGAAGGTCCAGAAATATGTGTACCCTGGGCAAACTTTGCAGATGGGAAGAGACAACTTTGAGGCTAAAATCACCAGAAGAGTACAGCTTGGCTGGGTAGCATTTGGAAAGCTGCGTCACATCCTCGAATCATCTTTGCCACAATGCCTCAAGACCAAGGTGTACGATCTATGCGTCCTACCAGTCATGACCTACGGCCAGTTTTACTGACGTGGTCAGTAAAACTGGCCCACCGGCTACATGTCACTCAGAGAGCTATGGAAAGGTTGCTTGGTATATCTATAATGGATAAAGTCCGGAATGAGGCCATCCGAAAGAAGACCAAAGTGACGGACATAGTCTGGAAGTGTAGCAAGCTGAAGTGGCAGTGGGCTGACCACATTTGTCGTAGAACCGACGGACGGTGGAGTAAGCGAGTTCTCGAGTGGAGGCCACGCCTCGGCAAGCGTAGCGTTGGACGCCCTCCCGATGACTTAAAAAAGGCGGCTGGTAGCGACTGGATGGCAAAAACGGGAGATCGTGCCTTATGGCGTTCCCTGGGGGAGGCCTACGTCCAGCAGTGGACTGCAATAGGCTGAAATAGAATAGTTACGTATTATGGTGTATTTAAAAAAATATGTGACGGGTGAACACTTTCTATGTCTAGTTTCGGAGATAGTGGCGTTTATGATAAACGACATGACAGTAAATAAAAAATAATGAAAAAAAAACATTGTATATCTAGTTTTTATGGTAAATGAGTTTGAATGTATGTATGGACGACTAGCAAAATATACTTTTAATTTGAATAACAAAAACACTAGACATAGAATGTTTGTTTTATTTCATAATTTTTTTGTAAATGTCATGTCGTTTATCGAATGAAAAAATAAAAAAATAAATCTCAACTCATTTCAAAAATAACTCAGGTTAACCTATTATTTTCCCCAAAAATATTGACGTTGCGCGAAATACCATAGAAACCATAAGCCAGCCAGGATATCTTTGTATAGAAAAAATGCCGCGAAACAATCTGTTAATAAATTTAACAAGTAAAAATAACAGTTTTTATTGTAAAAAGGTGAGAAAATCGACTTAAGTATTTGAAAACTGGCGAATTTTGCCATTTGTATGATGGGAAGTCGTCCACATAAACGCCATTATCTCCGAAACCAGACATAGAAAGTGTTCTCCCGTCACATATTTTTTTTAAATACACCATAATACGTAACATATCAAAAAAATAGAAAATATCACGCATATTTTTTTCTACCCCCATTTCGTGCGGTGTACTTAACTTTTTAATAAAAATATGTTTGTTTTTGCCTATATCTTTTTATCTGTTAGACTTAGCTATAGTTCGAGAGCCCAGGGGGTAAGTGGCTATCTCATAAGGTACCACGATAGGCTAGGTTTGGATCGTTAACCAAGACTTAAACAAGTCGTATGACCCAGGTCTGCCAAAGCCAATCCTGCCGAAACATAAAATAATCGATATTTTTCAGAGTCATTTTTCGTAAAAAATATGTCATAAGGTACCACAATGAAAGTGCTGGCATCAGTTAACCATTAAAAAATTATGTAAAAAAAGCTTGGTCTGCCACTGCGCACCCTGCCGGAAGTGCTTGCCAGACCTCTCCAAAGATGCCCTTCCGACACCCCTAAACTATCTCATCGGGTACCACGACGCGACCACCACAACATAATAGCCAAGATCACTCTGACAATAGATCACAAGGTCTGCCAGGCCTAAACTTGCCGCATCCTAGTGTTTCAGACATTTGAAGTTGTAGGTCCAGTGTATGAAAAATGACCTATATCTTTTTCCCCCCGTGTTTGATTTTGATGGTGCCTTGATACGAAATGCTCTCCATAATAAGGAGCTTTGAGTCATATAGGACAGTTGGGTGGAGGGTTTCAGTATTGAACGCAATCCTGTCAAAAAGTTTGAAATGGAGGTTTGGTCTATGAAAACTGGCCTATATCTTATTCCCCCCGGGTTTGATTTTGATGGCGCCTTAATATGAAATGCTCTCCATAACTAGGAGCTTTGAGTCATATAGGTCAGTGAGGAATAGGGTCTCTGTATTGTACACAATCCTGTCAAAAAGTGTGAAATTGTAGGTAAAGTGTATGAAAACTGGCCTATATCTTTTCCCCCACTGGTTTGATTTTGATAGTGCCTTGGTATGAAATGCTCGTAATGATTAGGAGATTCGATTTGTATAGGTCAATTGGATAGAAGGTCTCTGTTCTGTGCACAATCCTCCTAAATATGAAAATATTCGATAACTTCTGCAGATTTTATCAGTTAAAATTGTCATATCATAAGGAACTCGAATAAAAGTGCTTGCATCAGCTTACCATTGACAAATTATGTTAAAAAAACTTGGTCTGCCACTGCGCACTCAGCCAGAAGTCCTTAGATGAGATAGGTTAGGGGTGTCGGAAGGGTATATTTGGAGGGGTCTCCCAAGGACTTCTGGCAGAGTGCGCAATGGCAGACCAAGTTTTCTTAACTCAATTTATCAATGGTAGCTGATGCATCATTCGGGTACCTTATGAAATTACAATGTTAACGGAAAAATCACAATCCTGCTAAACATGAAAATATTGGATATGTTCTGCAGATTTTGCCGTTAATATTGTCATATCACAAGGTACCCGAATAAAGTGCCGGCATCAGCTTACCATTGATAAATTGAGTTAAGAAAACTTGGTCTGCCATTGCGCACTCTGCCGGAAGTCCTTGTCAGACCCTCAAATATGCACTTCCGACACCTAACCTATCTCACCCCTACCTAACCACTGGTTTGATTTTGATGGTGCCTTGGTATGAAATGCTCGTAATGATTAGGAGATTCGATTTGTATAGGTCAATTGGATAGAAGGTCTCTGTTCTGTGCACAATCCTCCTAAATATGAAAATATTCGATAACTTCTGCAGATTTTATCAGTTAAAATTGTCATATCATAAGGAACTCGAATAAAAGTGCTTGCATCAGCTTACCATTGACAAATTATGTTAAAAAAACTTGGTCTGCCACTGCGCACTCAGCCAGAAGTCCTTAGATGAGATAGGTTAGGTGTCGGAAGGGTATATTTGGAGGGGTCTCCCAAGGACTTCTGGCAGAGTGCGCAATGGCAGACCAAGTTTTCTTAACTCAATTTATCAATGGTAAGCTGATGCCGTCGATAAAGTTGGATAAATCAACATCAAATTATAATACAAGAAAAAGGTGCATGGTATGCTGCAATCAATAAGAATCTTGGAGAGAAACCCTGGTTCGCTAAGAATAATACCTTTATAAAAAGAAGATTCTTCACACAAATATGCAGGTTACGATTTGGTCATTGTAAATTTAAAGCCCATCTACACCGCATGAAAATTATTAACTCACCTTTATGTACAGATTGCTCTCTAAATGAAAATCAAACGCTGGAACATATATTTTCAACTGTCCCCTTTAAATATTAACCGAATTTTATTAATTGACAAGCTGCAAGATATTTACAAAGACAGTATCCCGCCTTCGCTTCAAGAACTTCTATCGAACCCTGCCACTTTTAATCCAATATTTGACTTTATTATCTCCACGGTTGGAGAGCTTTGACATGGATTTAACCCGGACATGGAATTTTATGAACCTGAAAATTACACAAGAATATATAGAAGTTTAGGAGGAGTGATGAGACCAGTAGGTCGAGTGACGACGGAGGAGGGAAAAGGGTTGCAACCCGCCTGGTCAGGTGAGTTGTGACCAGGGGAACGACTGTTCCGACCGGACATGTTTAGAAGTTGTATTTATAGCGATCTGCGGAAACACTTCGATACCGCGTTTCAGGCTTCGCCTTCTCATTGGCTAGTCTTCTCTGACAGTGTGTCGTAAGCCTGTTATACAGTTGCTAGGCAGCTCAGGACTTGGCATGTGGGGCGCATGCGCGCCGCCACATCACTCCCCCATTTTGGAGAGTCGAAGACGCTGTTCAGCCATTGATGTCTTGAGGCAGAGATGCTTCATCGTGCAGTCAGGCGGTGAGGCTAGCAGGCATGTAGCAGTGGTAGAGCAGGCTGCACGCTGGAGTGTGTCGACAGTCGTGGCTGCTGTAGACCCTGAGATGCTTGAGTGCCGACCGAGGATAGAGCACATGTCGTACTGTAGATCCAATACTGGTACTGCGATGAAATGCCGAAGACCAAGTGGCTTGATGATGCGTTGAGGTTAAGCAGTCCAAGTTGCGCTGATGTCCGGTTGAGTAGGGACGTCATGTTGCTTGGTGCTGCAGTCTGGCGAGGCGTTGCGGCGAGCAGGTATGCAGAGGCGAGCAGGATACTGGAGGTGGTTACTCGAACAGTGTCAGCTGCCGAAGGCCGTGCAGGTGCTGATGCTGGCTCCAGGTCTTCGAAGCGTCGATGACATGTGGAACAGGAATGATGCCGCAGAGAAGCTGTGACTGCAGTGGTTGATGACGTCTGGCTCCGTTGATGAGGTTTGCGATGTCCGTCACGTCGTCGCTGTTGATCACGTCGGGGTCACCAATGTAGGAGGAGTGATGAGGCCAGTAGGCCGAGTGACGACGGAGGAGGGAAAAGGGTTGCAACCCTATCTCGCGAATAAAACAGACTTGGGATTTAGTATTATCTATTACATGGGAAAATACACAAGTAAAATAAGATCCTCACGGCTCAGAGGCGAGAAACAATCTGATACGAAAATCCGACGATCGCTGGCAGGCGATTCGAAGCCTATCAAATCGAACACTTACCTGCCAGTGATCTGCGGAAGTACCAGCAAGGAGGTGGCGTATCGAAACGCCACACCACCCCCCTACGCAGAAAACAACTTAATAATTACATCAACAAATCGCCAAAGCAAAATGTCTATAAAAAACAAACAAATAAAAGACTCTTATAGGTCTAACCTGTCCCTAAACTTGACGTTGCGCCCTGACCGAGTGGTGGTCCTAGGAGGGGCTGCCAAAGGGGCAGGAGGCGGCTCCGGTACGCGTGGCACAGGAACCTGTGGCTGAGCAGGAGCAGTCGCCGGAGGAAGGTCACACCCGGAGGCTATAAAAGCAGGCTTCAATCGGTTGAACGACTCGGTGTCCCACACGAAAAAGAAAGAAAGAAGTAGGTATGAAAACGAAAGTGTCTCAATTTTTTTGATGAGGAGTATTAAGGGGTGAACCAGCTCATGAAATTGAAGAAGTTTCCCTAAAGAATCAATTTTTCGACAGTTTAATAGGCTGGTTCAAATTAAAATATTTGCAGTTAATTTTATTACATCCTGTATACTCAAAACCATACAAAGGCAAATTTTCTGCTACTCCATTTACTTCTAACGACTCGTCTCTTTCTATATAATATTCTTCTTCGAATTCGTAGTCAACTTCCTCGGCAGTGGACACGAGGATGTGCTGTTCATTCTCCTCTGCATGCGACGCATCATCGTGCGAAGGGAGTGAGTTAAAATTTGGATTCCATGTCATCTAAAAACATTGCAATATTTTCAAGAATATTTTCTATAATATTGGGTTCCAGTATATGTATTTATGTATAATATTGGGTTCCAGTATATGTATGTATGTGTGTACCTACTGAAATAATCTAAAATCATCATCTTCCTGCCCTTATCCCAATTACTTGGGGTCGGCGCACACAAAATCGTGTTGCAAAGGATTTGGCTTAATTTTACGACCGACTGCCTACCAGACGTCAACCCTCCTTGGGAATGCTTTTGTGGTGGATTAACCGCCACCATATCCTGGCTGATTGGGTCGGGTTTATTCCTCGGTCGCCTCTTACGACCCCCACGGGAAGAGAGGGGGTGGTGCTATTCTACTCTGCCAGCACCACACGGCTAAAATCATCTAAAATATATTTTTTATATATCATGCATTAACCGAATAGTCAAACTTCCAATATGCTGTGTGATGCCAGCTTAGAATAGCATCACCCCAATTCTACTCGTGAGTGTCGTAAAAAGCGACTAAGGGATAATTATCCAGGTAATGGGCAGCAGCGTTCCCTGTGAATTAAACATATTGTACTTTGCTCGCCAATCCGCCTGCTGTGAATATGGCAATACCCCCCAATACGGGATGCCCATGTCCAGCAGTGGACTGTTGTGGCTGTAAAGGTAAGGTAAGGTAAAGGTATCCGCAAATTGACGGCCCGGGCGGGTTCACTCATTTTATCTGGCTGCTTGAAGTAAAGTGAACAAAGCGCGTGGGTTGCCCTTAGATTGAACTTACGTTAGGTATAAAAGTCAACAATATTTGTTATTTCTCGTCAATGATTTCACTTTGTCGTAGGTTTTGAATTTTTTGAATAATTTGTGTGATTGAGTGTGACATGACAACTAACAAATTAGTGAAAACAAAAGAGTCCCACACGTCCCACCGGTGAATAACGAGTGTGTTGCGATAGCTGTAGTCACTGCCTAAGAAAAGAAGATAACTTACCGCATATTCATCAATATCATTTTGATTTGTGCATACTTTCTCTTTGGTATTGTTGCAGACATCATCTTTTTCTTTTTTCAATGAGATGTGGCCTTCTTTTGCTTCTTTTTTGACACTTAAGTCTGTAACTGAAAGAAGTAAAAAATATTAATTTTGCTTGCATATATGAACTCGCAAAATTTACACTTCAGGTACAAAGTAAGTGTTGGCGGGCGCCCAGTTCAGAGAGATGGCCACAAAGAAATGTCACTACACTCACACACTATTCTGCACGCTATCATATATGGGCAAACTCGAACCGTTTCTAACCGGCTAGTAATGAGTGTCAACAGCGTTCGGTGGATTAAGACTGCTTGATGCCCTCTTATGCATATACAAAATAGAATTCAAGTAACAAGTTATTTTTTAAATTAAAATAGGCCACAGATAAACGAATGCATTGTCAGAAAACAGAGCTCAACATTTAATTAAAAGAAGTGAAACAGCTCATTACCACAAATTAGGGAATGGTGCCTTTGTTACTGACTTGCAACAAATGGATCAATCGGTCACGGTGCCTCTTCTGGTGCCCCCTAAGATGTGATGCCCCAAGCAATTGCTTAGTTTGCTTAAGGGTTATTTCACCACTCTCTAAACCCTACACCAGTAAATAGTATGTCAATAGTCCTACTCAGACATGATAACTTATAAAATACCAATGGTACAGACGGCTATATGAGTTATCTGACCCCCCTTACAAAATTGGTAGGTTCGTAAGTAATTTCGTTCTTACTGCTATTGTAACAAAGAATATAATGAATTGCGGGTATAAGAGTGGTTTGAATTAAGAAATAAACAGAAGAGGGCGCCACTGAACAATGAGTAATGCTTGCTTATAGCATGGACGGATAATACATCTTATGTTGTGAATATACGGGTGATATTAACCTAGCATACTTGTTTACAAATGGTAAGTCTATAAAGTATCCCTTAATTTCACAAGTTTTGAGCATGTTAATGTGGTGTAGTGGTCAGAGTGGTGGACTACTTGTGGAGAGGATAATAGTGAACTGACACCATGGTTCGATACTCACCACGATTGCTTAATTTTAGTTTTTTGTTTTTTATTATAATAAGTGTTTGTGGGATGTTGGTGGGATGATTAAGGTGATATGATAAAATAAGTCTGTGCGGTTAAAGAATAGGCGTGGGAAAAAAGTGAACTATACATTTCATCATAGATTTTGACATCTTTTTACCTACTGAGGGACAGAAGTGCCTTACTTTGCCATAGCCATTCTTTTACCGCACATTTTTGGGGGCAATAAAATAAGCAAAACAATCAAAAGATCTTGTAAAAAACAGTTTATTACCAAAATAAACAGATACGTATAGTTAAAAAGGTAAATACCTACTTACTTCATATGCCTAATAGAAATACTATGATTAACGTTATTTTATGGTTGCGTTATAAATAGTTGACCTTTCTAACGATACTTGATAAAATGAATCTACCTCATTAAAACCTTGTTTACATCTAATAATATTATGCAGACTGCAGTGAATTAACATGTCATATGTCATAACATAACAATAACATCACTGCTAGCTAACATTACTTATGTTAAACAAGTTAAATAGATTTTGTGAGTAGGTATTTACCTACATCAAACAATCAAAAAACATGGAGGCTTGAGGGGGAAATTCGGTAAAAGAAATATAAACCACTTTGATAAATCAAACGCCACCAGGGTGGGGGTTAATATCGTAGTGATCCACCTGCTTTATCGACGATTTGCTCCAGACGACCAGGCATACCATTCACCATGTTCCAGCAGTGATCACGTCCTCTCATGAAATCCCAGGTCGATGTTACGACTGCAGCCAAATTTTCTTTATTTCTTACTTCAGTAGGGTCCCAATTAAGGGTCATCAGACCCCATAAATTTTCTATGGGGTTGAGATCGGGACTTTTGGATGGCCAATCTATTACATGAATGCCTTCCTGCTCCTCTAACCATTGACGAACAATGTGTGCACGATGTATAGAGCAATTATCTTGGACAAAATAAATTTCTTGAGTTGGGTAGGCGATACGCACTGATGGCAACATAACATCCCTGAGTATTTCTATATATTCACGGCTATTAAAGTGAGCACCCACCTCTATCAGCTCACCAGGTACCATGGACGACATCCAGCCCCAATAGCCTAAAGAAATTCTCCCGCTCGTTCTACAAGGTAACATGCAAGATTCTTCATATCGTTGACCTTTCTTTCGCCATAAGATTTGTTTTCCGTCTTTGTCTGATTTAAATACCTTCTCGTCTGTGAATATCACGACGTTATTAATCCAATCAAAATTCTGATATATTTGTGCAAATCTAACCCTTGCTTGGCGGTGTGCAGGTGATAACTTAATCTTCCGGGCTGGTTTATATGTTTTAAATCCAGCGGCATGCAAATGATGTCTAACTGTTTGCACAGAAACTCCATGGCTTACTGCAGTGGATCGTGTAGTTGCAAATGGGTGCTCCTGATGCTGTGCAACAATAGCCCGATGCCGCTCCGATTGATCAGTAAACATTATGGGTTTTGGACCAGTACGGTTTCGCTGCACACTCCCTGTTTCACCGTAACGGCGTATCCAAAGCTTTACGGTATTTCTCTGTAAAAAAGGATGGACACATAAATAATGTAATCTATCACCTTACTTATAAACTTTCCATTTTTAAATAAACGCATAAGGTAGATCACAATAGCAAACAAAGAATATGATAATGAATGATAAATAACTGTTTTCATAATTAGAAACTACTTACCGCTATATTGAGCTCACGAGCAATCTTTTTGATGGGAGTATTATCTTCATACAAAAATATAATCTTATATTTTTGATAATCGGTCAAACGCGACATGATTTAGAAGTTAAACCAATAAACAGTTAGAATAATTAGAATTTAAATAATAGGTAAGTAAATGAAAAATACAGCTCAAGTAGTCACTGTCGAAACGTAGACTGATAATTTTAGTTTATCGTTTTTAAAAGTAACTATTACACTATAGGTCCTGCATACATTGCTGGCTGGTTATCTTAACTATTCGTTAATCTGTGTCCGGAGTGAGTTTATTGTAAAGATAACCAGCAATGTATGCCGAACAGTGCACGGTATTCAGTCTGGTTTAATAGCTAAAGTAGTCTTAACGCATCAAAAACTCTGAATATACCCACATCATTGAAACATTACTTGAGACGCAAAATAAGTCGGGGAAGAACGCTATGCAAAAATTCACGACCCCATACGTCAGGTCAATTGGCCTAGCGGCCTGCTGAGCGCTCGTGACACCCGAGGACTCGAGTTCAAATCTCAGCGTAAATCAAAAAACAAGCTATTGCTTTTTTCTTTTTCATCAAGTCTGACTTGAGCATTTCTGTGTCGGAACGGATCAACAGAATCTAACTGCCAAATTGAACTACTGAGAAATAAAGGCCATATTCGAATGTTTGTTTTAAATCGTTGGGGGTCAGGTAACTGCTATCAGCGTCTGTACCTACAAAAGGGAAAAGTATACCTACTCTGACACAATTTTTTAGGGTTTCGTAGTCTACTAGAAACCCTTATAGTTTCGTCAAGTCTGTCTGTCTGTATGCCGCACCCCTCATTTCTTTGTCAGTTTTAGAGCTATCGACATGAAATTTGGTGAGAAGATTGATCGTGTTGACCTAAATATAGAAATGTTAAGAAAAAATTATATTAAATGTTTTTTGGACCCCCTCCCATGCAAGTTAAAGGGGGGGCAAAAAATTTTTTTTCTTCTGTAATATTGAGAAGGGTATCGTTGAATAGGTCTTTTAAAACTAAGGTGAGGTTTCTTTAAAACAAAGTCACTAAAATGTTTCCGTCATGAGATATTTGCTTTTAAAAAGGGCGTTTTTGAGCCATAATTTGTTCCAGCTGTAACTTCTAAAGTATAAATGCAAAAAAATTGAAATACATATGGAATATAGCTTACAATCTGATGTTACAATGAAAACTATAACGGATATTGTACTCTTAAAGGTTTCAGAAAAAAATCAGTTTTTCTATTTGTGGTTGGTCATCATACTGCTGCTAACAAACCAGCAACAAAATTAAGTTTGTAATGCTAAAAAACCTGATATTTAAACGTTGACTACGAAACCCTATTTGTGGGCGTGTCTGACACGCTCTTGGCCGGTTTTTGGTGTTAGTTGTAGATCGAGCCTATATTTATTTAGGTTTATAATAGGTTTATTTATAGAGGTAATTTTATCTCAATCTTACTATTGACAAATTCAATTTCGATATTCCTGCTGAGCATGTGCTTTTGCTCATCTCCACTCATTTCGGACAAAACTCAGCCTGCCAGTGCTTTTAATGTACAATCAGATAAACGTTTAAGTTTATAGATAACGGATCTAAATACAGAAAAAGAAAGAATACTTAGATACAATTTGTGAAAGCAAAATATGGCAAAATATGAATGAACTGAGGAAGCAAGTGATCACAACAAACAAAAACAAGCGTCAGTTGTTGTTTTAAAAATTCATCCATCAGGATAGGCAATGGTACTAGCCATACAGCCTAGTCTTTTATTAGTTCTTTCTGTTATCTTTTCAAAAATAAGGCATTAAATGCCAATTCTTCTATAGTTCATTTCTTATTTCCAATAAAAACAAGGCAAAAATGCCATTTCTTCTATATATTCTTGTGTAATTTTCAGGTTCATAAAATTCCATGTCCGGTTAAATCCATGTCAAAGCTCTCCAACCGTGGAGATAATAAAGTCAAATATTGGATTAAAAGTGGCAGGGTTCGATAGAAGTTCTTGAAGCGAAGGCGGGATACTGTCTTTGTAAATATCTTGCAGCTTGTCAATTAATAAAATTCGGTTAATATTTAAAGCAGGACAGTTGAAAAATATATGTTCCAGCGTTTGATTTTCATTTAGAGAGCAATCTGTACATAAAGGTGAGTTAATAATTTTCATGCGGTGTAGATGGGCTTTAAATTTACAATGACCAAATCGTAACCTGCATATTTGTGTGAAGAATCTTCTTTTTATAAAGGTATTATTCTTAGCGAACCAGGGTTTCTCTCCAGATTCTTATTGATTGCAGCATACCATGCACCTTTTTCTTGTATTATAATTTGATGTTGATTTATCCAGCTTTGTCTAATTTCCTCTTGAATCAATGGGATTAAATCTCTCCATGGAAGTGACATTCTTCTGGGTTGTCCAATTAAGCTATTGTTTATTGTTCTGGCAAGGTAGTCAGCTGTTTCATTACCTGACACACCTTTATGTGCTGGAGACCATAAAAATTCAATTGAAACATTGGCGTTGTATAGTGTTTGCCACAGCTGTTTAATTTTATAAATAATATAATTTGTACTCAGAGTGTTATTCTTTAAAGCTGATAAAACTGACATACTGTCACTAATAATAAGCCATTTAGGAAAGAGTGATTTAAATTGTTTATATATTCTAAAGCGGCTTGAATTGCTGCAGCTTCTGCCGTAAATATACTGCAGGTTTTTGGTAGTTTATATCCATTTCCTGTCTTCAAGGCACTGTGATAGTATGCAAGAGAGACACCAGTATCAGTTTTGAGCCATCAGTGTAAATATGCTGGTATTGTGGCCATAATGATAGTTTCTCATATAGCTCTTCTCTAGTTCTAATGGAGTTATCTATAACTATATTCATATTGCAAAATTTGCTTTCAAAAGCTCCTTCGTAACATGCCAACTTGTCAGATTTGTGAATGTTATGCCTTTCATTATAAACTTTTATTTCAGAATAATCAAGCAGAATAAAGGGGAATTTAATTGAAGTAGATGCAGAGGCCAAAGTTTGATTTTCAGCGATTTTCTCTAATAAGGAATGGTGAGTAAAAGAAAATAATTTCAGTAGAAATCTAAATTTGAGATATTTAAATCTTAACATCAATGGAGGTATATTGCATTCAACTTGCATAGAAACAATAGGTGTTGTTTTCATTGCACCTGTTATTAAACGTAAATTTTTATTCTGTAAAGTTTCTAACTTTTAACCAAAATAGGATTGGAAGCATAACAAAGAAAACTATATTCAAAGTGGGAACGTACCACAGACTTATATAACATAAGTAAAACTTTAGGATCAGCCCCCCATGATGTTCTAGCGAGGGATTTAAGAATATTAAAAGCTCTAGAAGCTCTATCTGACACATAACTTACATGCTTATTCCATGATAAATTTCTAGTAAAAATTACTCCAAGAAATTTTGCTTCATCTTCTACTGGCAATAAGCTACCATCATAATATATATGAGATATTAAAAGTCTAGATCTACTAAAGATCACAACTTTAGTTTTCTCTAGACTAACACTTAAATGTAAATAATCAAAGTATGTTTTAATCTTTCTAATGCTAAATTTAATTTGATTTCTGTTGCTTGCATGTTAGACCCAATACAATATATAGCTAAATCATCAGCAAATTGTAAATTTCTTACTTCGGTACCCAGTATACTATTTAATTTATTAATATACAAGATGAACAGCAAAGGACTTAAAATTCCACCTTGACAAACACCTAAATATGACGATTGTGGTCCATATAAATTATTTTTAAACTTGACATATACTTGCCTACCATTTAAAAAGTTGAATATCCAACTAATTAATTTTCCAGGTAAACCTAACAACTGTAACTCCGCAGCAAGCACATGGTGATTAACATTATTGAAGGCTCCAACAATATCAAAGAAGACACAAACAACAAATTTATTAAATGAGAAGGAATGATGAATGTCAAGAAAGAGATTATTCAAACTTTCGATTGCAGAGTGACCACGTCTAAAACCAAACTGATTTGGAGGTAATAACTTATTAGATTCAATAAAAATTCCAGTCTTTGTTTTAGTATTTGTTCAAAAACTTTACCTATACAGGATGTTAATGCTATAGGTCGATAAAATTACAATTATCCGCATCTTTACCAGGTTTCAAAACTGGAATTAAACAATCAACCTTCCATTCAGTGGGAATTATGTCATTAGACCAAAGAAAGTTAAATATGTCCAAAATCATTTTTACTTGACAATGAAAGATTTTTAATAACTATATGGAATATGATCTAAACCAAAAACAGTATCTCTTCTAGAGCTAAGTGCACTAATAAATTCATTTAAAGTAAAAGGTGTAATTAAATAATCATTACCACCAGTGACTGGAGAGTTAACAGTAGTAGTGACAATATTTGGAGAAACGGTTGTGTACTTATTTAAAAATGCTGGTATCCAATCTGTGTTAGAAGACCGTATCACATTACATTCAGAAAAGATTTATTAAACATGCGCATTGTTTTCCATATTACAGACAGAGGTGTTTGCCGGTTAAATGTTTCACACAAAGCCATCCATGAAGCTTCTCTTTCCCTTTTAATGGTAAGTTTTTAATAGCTTGTTGTTTTTAAAATAGATATAATTTTCTAATGTTGGGTCATTTTTAAATTGAATGTAAGCAGCTTTAGAATTATTTACTGCTAAAGTGCAGGCATTATTCCACCAAGGCAAACATGGTCTTTTCCTACGTGTTAAATTTGGCTGCACTGAATTATTTCTGGTTGTGGGATTAGCCTCAAATGCACAATTTAGTAGTAAAGAGCAGAGATTAGAATAGGATTCCTGGGGACGTTCAAAGTCAAAGTTAAAAGTAGTTAATTTGTCACTAACTATTTCTTGATATTTTTCCAATCGACATTTGAAAAATTTGGACGGATGTAATTTCCTTGATTTAAATTGGAATTGTTAATTCTATTTACAGAACCAAGGATACTAGTAACAGTGGGAAGATGATAACTCCCCATTGGATCATCATGAACTGACCAGCTACAACGTAATGATAATGAGGAAGAAACGAGAGTAAGATCCAATGCATTTGGTTTCCACATGTGAACCCACAGTAGTTGCTTGGCCGTCATTAAGGAGGCATAAATTATTATCATCAATCACATCTTGCAAAATTATACCACGCGCATCAGTTGACGTGCAACCACGAAGTACTGTGTGCATTGAAATCCCCAGCCATAATAAGAGGCCCCGGTACAGATTTAATCAAACTATCAAGACGGGAATAAGTAAAGTTGGAAGGAGAAGCCAACGTGGGACTATAGAAACTAATTATTGTAATAATTTCATTGTTGAAATGTAACTGAACTGCCAAATTTTGTAATGAGTTATCAGAATGTGTGTTTAACAAATTGTAACGCAAATTATTTTGTATTAATATAGCAACACCATTGTGTTTAGTACCTATATCTAATCTTTCGATGTTAAAACCTTTAATTTTAATTTTTTTCCCTGGTTTTAACCAGGTTTCAGAAATAAGTGCTACATGAATATTATTGTTATATAAAAAACTGATCCATAAATTAGAATTTACTTAGTTTTATGGTCTGTGGTTTTATTGATACTGAATGAATCAAGTAAAGCGCTTTTATACTTTGAGTAGAGATTGGGATGGGATTTTCAGCATCTTTACTAGCGGAAATAATTTTTATAATTGAAGAAATCAGAAGATTCATGAATTGTTCCGATTTAAACAATTGTTGAACTGGGTCTACTTTACTTTTTAAGGGGGGGAAGTTTTTGTTATTAAAAACTTCAGAATACGAGGCCTGCGCATCTGAACTTTTATCTCCTCTGCTTTTTGAATTTTCACTGGGCATGATTTGGCAATTGCAACATGTTTTCCTTTGCAGTGAACACAGACTGCTTCTTCTGGCCGTTTTACGCAATCTTTATAATTGTGAGAATCACCGCAGATTGAGCACCTCTGGGCGTTTTAGAATACCAATGTGCCCAAAGCGCAGGCATCGCAGGCATTGGCTCACAGGAGGCGTGTATGGCCTTACTTCGAAATACCAGCTGTTAATATCCACATAATCAGGAAGTACTGCACTAGCGAAAGTTATCGATACCGCTTGTGTTGGTACCAAGCAGGAGTTACCTTCGTCGTCTTTGGAACGTCGCATGAATCGGCGTACAGATACAACATTTCTGCAACTAGAAATTCCATCATATATTTTTGTTGCTCATGTATGGTGGAACGTTTGTTATTACCCTGTCACTTCCGTTAATCTTGCTGGAATAGTCGCCCTCAACTTTAGCTCTTTTGAGACTTGAGATTATTAAGAGCTGCATTTGCTAACCCTGGTCGCTCAAATATAACCGCTATTTTGTAACGATTGATTCTTTTCAATTGCTTGATACCTTTGTTACTAAGCTTCAATGCGCTTCCCAAGCCCATCAAGTCTCTCTCACCTATTGGCGTCTTGTCGTCCGCGCTCTCGTAAATTACTATATATTCGAACTCACCGCCATCCTCCGGATACTGACGAATGTAGTTTTCAGTTTTGTATATCTTGTATTTGTCTACATCGTCGTCGCCCGCATCATCGCTCATAGCGGGTCCTCTCCTTCGCTTACCTCTCCGCCATCGTTTCCCTTTTACGTTTGCCTTTGCGACCCATGGCTGGGCAGCAAAGCTGTGTTGCTTTTATTGCACTATTAGAATATAAGTTACTAGTAATTAAATTTACTAAGAAATTATCAATTTATTCTGCAAAAAGCAATTTTAAAATTTTCTTTGAAAAATTTTCACCCTCTTGATTCAAATTCCCGCCAAAGAATCCACAAGCGTCAGTCAACAAACGTCAAACCATGCCTGCCACAGATTACTAATATTACCTGCCAGATCACTCCGGCTATTTCGGACGATATGAACCCTGAAAAGGGACGGTTTTAATAAAAATAATAATAATTCGTTTATTTTCAGACAGTTACATAGTACCTACACTCGACTTCAAAAAAATCGCACGTCCGTAAAAATTGGAGCCCTATAAAAACTCTTTAATAAAATATCCATTTCATTTGAATAAAGAAAAAGCTTGACACTTCACGTCACTGTGAATGACAATGGAACTTTTCTCCTCTTCAAATTTTGTTTGTATTGTTTGTTTTTGGGTATAAAAGGGTCGATACAGCTTATTGGGATTTTGCTACCAACAGTCGAAGAAGACACAAAGAATATCTTTCATCAGAAAAACGTCCTTGAAGATGGACACTACAGCTGCTGAAGCCGCCCAAGTTATCGCACTACTGCAATCAGGACTACGTCAGTGTGATGTTGCTCGGCAATTGCACTTGAGTCGCTTTTCTGTTCGAAGAGTGTACCAGCGGTTCCTGCAGACCGGTGGCTTTGTCCGAGGCGTGGGTCTGGTAGAAATCGCTGCACTTCTGAGAGATGACCGATTCGTTGTATCGAAATCTTTGAGAAATCGGTTCTCTAATGCTGTTGAGTTGCAACAGCAGCTTCAAGCAGTTTGTAGAAGGGCCGTGGTGAGTGTCTCTACAGTTAGAAGAAGACTAAAGGAGAGAAATATTGTGGCTAGAAGACCTGCCACGGGTCCAAAATTAACCGCAGCGCATCGGCGAGCACGCTTGCAATTTGCTCGCGCCCACGTTAATTGGACCCTGGACCAGTGAGAACTGTTCTCTTCTCAGACGAAACGAGTGTGCCTTTTCTGCAACGATAGACGCAAAGAGTATACAGAAGACAATGGGAACGTTTTGCCCAAGCCTGCATCCAGAAACGGTAGAATACGGGGCGGTTCCTGCATGTTCTGGGGCGGCATATCTGCCGATGGCAAAACTGAACTTTCTTGCGCCTCTCGGACCGGCGGTGCTCGCGGGCAAGCGTCGATGACTGCTCACCGGTACATCACAGAGATCCTCGAAGAACATGTGGTCCCCTATGCTGGATTTATTGGCGACGGGTTCACATTAATGCACGATAACGCTCGCGCGCACACTGCTGGTATTGAGCAAGGCTACCTTCAAGATTTTGGGATCCCTGTCATGCAGTGGCCAGCGAAAAGTCCAGATCTGAACCCGATAGAGCACCTCTGGGACCAGCTGAAATGCAAGGTTAGATCCGTGATCCCACCGCGACTCTTCAGAAGCTCCAAGACGCCGTTATTGAGGAATGGGACAGTATCCCTCAAGAAGAGGTCCTAAAGTTGGTGCGATCCATGAGGAAGCGCATGGAAGACGTCATTAGGGCTAGGGGGGGTAACACTAGGTTTTAGGTTAGTTTTAAGCAACTTTGTTCTGAAAAATTAATCAGATTTCATTAGGGATTTTAAGGATTTTTATTGTTTTGTAAATTTTCTCAGTTCAATAAAAACATTGAATGAATTATTGTTTTTGCATTCTCTGTTTCCTTACCTTTCAAATGATACCAAACATTACCAATATTTCATAATACAAATACGATTGAAAGATGTTTGAAATAGATTTCTTAAAAGGTGCGATTTTTTTGAAGCCGAGTGTAGATTGTTAGTGGTATGGCAAGCTTAAAATTATGTTAGTAGCACAGTTTTTTTATTATTTTATTTATTTGGAAAAGCAAACAACTGTATATATCAGAAGTCAACATATAAGATTCTGACGTATACAGATGAAAAGCTGTATACTACTTGTCGGCACGAAATCCGGCAATATGACTTTGAAATGAACTACATACGACAGATATAAAAATACAAACGGACAAGCTAAAATGCAGATTTTGACACAGATAGCGGACAAAAAGAACCATTCTGTTCATCGCCAAAAAGAATGGACAACCATTCGTTTACCGATAGTCTGGCAACGCTACACGCTGCTTCAAAAGAAACCACCCACACACTTTATTTAGGTCTCTCAAAATTCTCCATGAAGCATGCGCGCGACAAATTGTGAAGTGTAAACAGCTATAACGGACTTCTTTTGTTTCACCCGTCAATGGCAGACGTATTTTTCAATCTTAAATTTTTTATTTCAAATTTATTTGTATTTTCACTGCTTATTTTTGATAGTAATTTATTCAGTCAAGTGCCCAATGTAAACATGGAACAGAGAACTTGAAATTGAAGAACCCACTCTACATTTCCGGATGGTATCAAGAGGACGTCCCTGGTGCCTGCAGAAGACACTATCATCATTCTGCTGGAGCCACCAACCGTCCCGTCCGGCGCAGCAGCGCTGGAATCTTATTATACTGACACTGGCAGAATTACCTTAATTGTGTAGAAGTCCATATTAATAAATAAATAATAATAACAGCTATAACAAATCGTTGCTGTCACACCGGTCACACCTACAGATGTAAATCAACCGGTTTAAAACGTTTAAAACCAAATTTCGCGGTTTAAAACCTGAAATCAACCGTTTTCAACCGTTTAAAACTCGCCTACAAAAAAAAAGGTGTGTTGTTTACCTACACATACATACATACACAAATCACGCCTTTATCCCTTGTGGGGTAGGCAGAGCGTAAACAGCCGTAGGTACCTACAATACAGCCGCTATCGCCACGTCTGACTAATATTTCAGGGCCGTTGTAGAAAAATCGTGCCGAAATGCAAAAACTTTTGCCGAGTAGGTACTTAGGTATGAATTTTTGTATGGAACATCAAATTATTAATATAACCCTGTATATACAAATTCGGCGTTTCCAACGATTTTACACTGACTTGCTCATCATAGGTTACCTACGCTCGGGCCTCGGGCGACAAACTAGGTAATAAACCCGCAAAATCACATCATTAATCCATTTCAGTGATCCTTACCTTTGTAATATTACGAAAATGTATTAAAATCAATAAAACATTGTTATCAACCATCCGCCGTTTTAAACCGAAAAAAACGGTTGTTTATGATTTAAAACGGTTTTTTTCGTTTAAAACGATTTGGTTGAATTGGTTTTAAACCGGGCTTACATCTATAGTCACACCACACTGTCACACCTTTTACATCAAAGAATACTATACTCTCACTCACTGGCGTTTACATTTTCAAAGATTTGAATTGAATGAGGAACTGTAAGGACTTCGTTCTTCAAATCGTGTATATGTCGAAGTCACTATGTCAAAATCTGCCTTCTACATACATATTAGCTCGTTTGTTTACAAACGAAAAGCCGTTTGTATATTTCCATCTGACGTATGTATACCGTCGACATTATGTGTACCGCCAAAAAAACATCATTTTGCCGTATGGCATAATGCCCGGCAATATGTACGAACTAGTACTGAATTAGGCATCGGTGGCGCTGTAATCGCAAAACAATAAATATGGCGTACAATCACAGAATATATAATAGTACTATAGTACCGTCATCCGAAAAGGCCATATTTGACAGCTGTCAAACCCATACTAGGAAACATACCAACAAAGAAAATTTGATCTTATGTCATAGCATTTATGACACTCAAAGGTAAGTAGGAAAGCCATAGTAACATGGGTCAAAATTATAAACAAAAATTATGTCTCATATTGGCGTATGAGTGTCGTAGTTTTATTTTTTATTCTTTGACCCATGTTATTAGAAGAGACCCATTTTCCTTTATCCTACCTACCTATAAGCGACTACTAGTAACTTAGAAGATCACTAATCGCCACCATGAGACAGTTTAATTACAAATGTTTAATATACATTTATATATATGTATTTAATATATTTCGATAGTAAATTTGCTCCACAGTTCACAGTGCGTGTACTTACACTGCCTCTAGTCGTTTATGATTAGGGTTATTGAGAAGTGTATGTAAATTTTACTATTGACCTTGGGCTGCGTGAGCTCGTGAGTATCCTCAAAAACGTACGAAAAGTTTCGGTAGAGAGTGGTTTGTCGAACCTGTGCGTCAACTATTAGCATATGCCGAAGCTATTTTGTGATAATGTGTCATATGCTAAGTTATGTTTAAGGTATAATGACAAAAAGACTGTAATACTTAATACTTAGATACTTATAAAATGTTGATTGTGCATGATCTCAAAATTTAATATACATATAGGGTGAAATTTTACTAGTGACCTATTGCGAAAACTCATATTATTGCTTAAAAAGTATACTTAATCATGACTTTCCAAAAGTGCCTTAATTTTTTTCCATGACGAGTTGGTCACTAATATTTATATTAAGACTGACAAAATATTAATACTATGATTCTAATTATATTCCTAAGATCTAATGTAGTTCCTAAGCAATTCAAATATTTTTAAGTAATAATAGTACCTACTAATATTACAAATATTTTGTTGGCTAATATTTTAGTAGGTACCGACAATAATTTGTACATTGATTAACATAATTGTGACATTGTCTTTATTTTGGCACAAATATCAGATCAATCATTAACACAACTTAAATTTATAATGTACATAAGTATTATAAAGCGTGCTGTGATTATACATATCTATCAAAATAGTTTAAATGTGATCGTCAACGATACTCAAGTAAATAATACAAAAACAAATTTTCTTTTTTTTTTCTTAATCATGGTCACCCTACCATACTCACCACCTGCTCACCACGTGGACGTGCAACGTTTATTTCACCGTCATATTGCCGGATGTCGTGCCGTCAATTTGTATACTGCTTTTCGTCTGTATACGGACGGGTGATTATGTAAACGTCAGAATCTTACATATTGACTTCGACATATAGATGGCGCGTTCCTATGTGACCACAGATTACTTATATGTACCTATGTCCCTATCAAGGAGATTTTATTTGCTCCATACGGACCGAAGGGAGTATTTCCTAGGTCCATGGTCCAGACTCGGAAGATAGTGATGTAGGTAGGTATTACAAACTTTTAAGTTATGAACTTTTTAAATTATTAACACTATGGGCCGGTCAAAGAGTCCCAATGTAATAATACCAAGGAATTTGTAAATCTTCTGAAGTTTGAGGATCTGCAAACAGAGGATCTTCACTTTCCATTTCAGATTCTGATGAGCTGCAGCTCAATTTTTTTTGAGTTATAAATACACATGATTTTGTTTGAGGTGCTTCACTCATAATCAAGGGAACATCATGCCTTTAAAATTTATTCATTTTAGAACTGCAATAAGATGTGTATTTTGATTAATTTATAAAATAACGATTACCAGCAAAGCAAACTCTTATAAATACAAATGTCAGTACCTAATTTAAGTAGTTATAGTGTAAGTGTAAGGATCACTTACGCAACACAGGGGATCAACAATGTTATCAATGTAGTTCGAGTCTTACAAATGCAAGTTAAATTCATTGCTTCTATCCAAAGGCATCGGTCTTTGCGAATATCATGTTGTCCTGTATTAATACATCCCGGTACAACGCATTTATTGACCATGTCTAATCTTTGTAGCTAGGCGCACAGAAAAATCGGAGTTTTATTATTTATATCAATCACAGCTTGATTACAACTACAACAAGGTCTTTGTTGAATAACAAACACGTTGTTTGAAAAACATCCTTATTAATATTCACCAAAGAGGTCTCAATAAAATATAAACTCTTAGAATTTTTTTGCTATATTGGAAACTGATTGTAGTTATAAAACCAAGCTTTGTATTAACCTACTTTATATCTACAAACGGCACGCGTGGTACTGACTTAGAATCATCATCATCATCACCATTGACCTCATATGCCTCATACGTCTGTGACAGACGATTTATTTATTCAGTGTCTGAGGCAAGATTTTTCATCAATCAATACATAGTATAAAGTAAAGTCCCTTCCCGTGTCTGTATGTATGTTTCCTTATATCTTTAAAACCCCTCAACGGATTTTGATGCGGTTTTTTTTAGTATATAGAGTAAGTTAAGGGGCAAGTTTTTAAATATTCTTTACCTCAAATTTTAACCCCCAACGGGGTAAAAGAGGGGTTAAAAGTTTGTATGGAAAATCATTATTTTTAAATGCAATCTATTTCAAAATTTGTGGTTAGATCAAAGAGCTAAAATAATTAAACACGTGTTTCAGGGATTTTCGATATTTACCCCTAAAGGGGTAAAAAGGGGGTGAAAAGTTTGCATGGAAAATCTTTATTTTTAAAATGCGACCTGTTTCAAAATTTGCGATTAGATCAAAAAGCTAAAAAAAGGAAATACGTGTTTCAGGGATTTTCTATTTTTAACCCCTAAAGGGGTAAAAAAGGATTTAAAAATTTGTGATTAGATCAAAGAGCTGAAAAAACTGAGTACATGTTTCAGGGATTTTCGATTTTTAACCCGTAAAGAGGTAAAAGAGGGGTTAACAGCTTGCATAGAAAATCGTTATTTTTAAATGCGATTTGTTCCAAAATTTGCGATTAGATCAAACAGCTAAAAGAAAAGAAATATGTGTTTCAAGGAGTTTCGATTTTTAACCCCTAAAGGGGTGAAAAAGGGGTTAAAAGTTGTATGGAAAATCAATATTTTTATAATGCGATCTGTTTCAAAATTTGCGATTAGATGAAAAAGCTAAAAAATGAAACACGTGTTTCCGGGGTTTTCGGTTTGCGACCTCTAAAGGGGTAAAAAAGGGGTTAAAAGTTTGTATGGAAAATTATGATTTTTAAATGCAACCTGTTTCAAAACTTACAATTAGATCAAACAGCTAAAAAAATTGAGTACGTGTTCAGGGATATTCGATTTTTAACCCCTAAAAGATAGGTTGCAGCGGGTGAAACCGCTGACGGGCAGCTAGTAACTGTATAAGCCAATACGGGAGCGGCATGACTTTCCGCACGCTTTACAAGTGAAGGTGGAATCGGAGACTAGCACATGCATGTTTACATGTCGTTTTTGCCTTTTGTTTGCGAGACCAGCGCACCACGCATCATCGTGAGTTCTACGTCCATCAAACTCACGCTTTCTCCATTCATCCCTATTCTCAGCAAGCTTCTCCCAGCTTTGAAGGTCGATGTCAAACGTAGCCATGTCCCGTTTGGCGCAATCTTTGAAACGTAGCATCGGTCTTCCAACTCCTCTTTTAGCGTTAGCTATGGCGCTAAGCAGAACACACCGCGGTAGTCGGGAAGGTTCCATGGGGTGCACATGCATGCCCTAGCCACCGCAATCGTCTCTGCTTAAGCAAAGCGGTGAAGCTAGGCAGCTGTGCAGTCTTTAGAACTTGCTCATTTGTTACCCTGTCTTGCCAGGTTATAATTATGCAAGATGTTTCTTACGCAGGGCATATGAAATCTGTTGAGTCGACGTTCTTGTCCAGTAGAATGTACAATGTGTCTCACGCAAGCAGCCCTCGTCAGGGAGTCTGGTCTCTTGTAAAGCACAAACAGCAATGTTCAGTCTGTATAGTTTGGCGTCGATTACGGCAGTTTTACGCAGATCTTGTGCGTCAGTAGAAGAACCTCCACAGGTGTCAGGGAGGCCTGTCCTCATAGTATAGACATTCCATGTTGCAAATCGCATTGATAAGCGGGGATATTGTTATCCGCGTGACGTGGGTAAAGTTTCCTCTCCACAGACACTGCGTTGCTTGGGACGCAATTATAGAAAGCGCAGAGCTGCCCAGGACCTACACCATCCTCTCGGCCTTCCTGGCTGACTCCACAGGAACGAAGAGTCGATACGTGTGGAGCCAGGTCGGCTGCAGGAGTCTGCCGCACGATATATTACCAGTCACTCGCGCCTAACGGAGACCCCGTTCCGGATTTGTGTGTGGTGTGGAGTTTTCCTTTCCAGGACCCTGATTCACTTGGGTCGGATTTATCCTCGGTCGCCTCTAAGGGTCACCGACTTAGAATACCATCAGCCAAAGACCCTGCGAAAGGGCAGCAGCGATACTTGTGAATACAAAACCCTGTACTGGATACAATACACGCGGCGCCAAGCAGCGTATAAGTTAAGTTTGTTTTGATATCGATTGAAAGGTAAGCGATGTCCTGTCCTGTTCGACTACTGTTTGTAAATGTCCAATAAGTTGAAATTGTATGCCCTCTACATATTTCATCGTTTAGGTACCTACCTATTAGATTTACAAATTCTTTTTGGTATTATTTCAATGTAAACTCTTTGACCAGCTCATAGTGTTAATAATTCAAAAAGTTCTTATCTTAAAAGTTTGTAATACCTACATCACCTTCTACCGAGTCTCTATAGGGACATATATATTAATCTGTGGTCACATTATAACGCGCCATCTATACGCGATTCAAAGAACGTAGCCCTGACAGTTCCCTATTTGGTTGTACTAAATTTGACATTTTTATTCTTTCTCTAATAAACTTCGAGCATTTCCGTCCCGTTCCGGCCCCGGGGGAGACGGTATAGTTACTTTACTCTATACAAATATTTCTGTCATTTTTTGCGGGGGGAGAGGTAAAGCTGTCAAATCAAGCTAGTGTTGGAATCGACAATATCGATACTTGACCTTTCGATTAATTATAACAGTCTACTCAAAATTGTGTCATATTATTGCATTGTTAAAAGCAACTTAGTTTACATGAATAGGATTTTTAGTAAATAGAAATATTGGCGCAATAACATCATTTTAAATATTTCATAATTAACTAAAATATTAATTTCTTACTCCAAAGATCAGATAATACAATTATGTAGGACAATCAATGCAATACCTACTATTTACTGATAATTAAGTATCATAGGATATTATGTAAGGGAATTTATTTTTCTAAAAAACCACCTATTCGCTCGTCTGTCGTCCCATATGGGACTTTGCCACAGACAAGGCCTACCTATAAAAAATGGCGCCACAGAGGAGAGGCTATACAACAAATCATACATAATAACTTCGACTGTCCCGATGACGTAGTGGTTAGTACCCCTGTCGTCTACGCCGAGGCTCGTGGGTTCGATTACCACCGGACACAAATATTTGTAAAGTAAATTTTCAAATATTCAGTGTTTTGTCTGAGCACTCTGCCTGATAAAAAACCACCGACTGGACCGAAACGGTCGTGAAATCGCGATGTAATAAGAAGTAGGTAAGTGCGAATCCTTTTTATATACATAATAATTAAAGTTAAAATATCGCACTTGAGTTAAACCAATTTATAGAACACCATTTTTATTATTTCGTGAATAGGGGTTGGTCCTCAAGAGACCAACAGCCACTGCGACCTGTGAAGATTTATTGTAGCTAACCCTATATGACCTCATCTAGTCAGGCTAAATATTACTGTCCTCAACTAGATAGAGGCCATGAGCCCGGACAATGGGGACAACATGTGGCTACACATCGTCCGGCTTCTAATTTGCACAAGTGCATCACTCTGGCAGAGGCCTTAATTTTCCTCAGCATAGAACCTGCAAAATGGGACCTATGTCAGTCCTACTTGCAGTAGTATTTTTGAGGTTACAATGGTCTGTAAGAGCCATGATAATTAAATTAGTTTCCAAAAAGGAGGGAACAGTGCTTCCCTTCCATTTTGCCCTTTCGTATATTAAAACTTTGTAAAGAGAAGGCCTTGGAAAATACCCTGCCTTCTCACTTGGTAGTCCCTTTGGTGGGACCGCAAAAGTCTGGGCCTCTATTTGCTTGCTGCTCTCGGCAGAAGTGTACTGCCCTGACTTCCTGACGCCTAGGACTGTCAGTCAGCCGTCGGAAGCGACTGCCCATATGCTCACTTTCAGACTTAGTGTCAGATGATTGATGTTGGGGACACGGGTTCCCCTCCACCTAATTATACCACGTCAGGCCCCTGTGTTCCTGACGCGGCAGCTAGGGAAAACGGTCGACCCCCACAGAGCCCCGCATGCGAGGGTAAGGCTAATGATTAAGCACCTGAGGTCGCCTGGTATCAGGGCCTTGGTAGACTTAGCCGCAGCTGATAAGAGGATCGCTGAAGGTTTTCCACTTATCAACCACGTTGCCCAGGGTGTGCCGGGTCAGCATGCTGTGTTCCATAGGATTATTAAGCAATGATTGTAACTTAACAACCTGCAAACCCATAGGACCACTTCATGCCAGACCGCACGTGTAGGCGTCTACCATACACCCCATAGCACACCAAGTCGTCCAACGACCTGATGAACCCTGGTAAACGTACCAGAGTTTGTCAACTCCAAATCGACACGGGTTTGTAAGCCTTACAAACCCGTGTCGATTTGGAGGCATAGCCTCCTACTGAACACGGAAACGGAAAGACGCAACCGGGACCGACGGCTAAACGTGGCTCCAAAGCACGGAACCATCTTGCTTCTCGGACAATCAGGTGGTTCAGCCTGTGTGGTGTCCTGACCAGTCTAGGGACATATTCACAAAGAGATAAATGTCAACTTTGTAAGCGAAAGGAATAGAACCCGGAACCTTTTGCGTCGCAGGCAGTCGGACTAGCCACTGCGACACATCGGCTGACATCCGATGTCACCCGATCAGCTGAGACTGACATTAATTTTCAAAGAAACTCGAACAAAATCAGGATTTCCCAAAATCCATAGTAAATTAGATCATGCCTGCAAAGTTTTCGGTACAGACCGTCTTTACATAGTATAGGTTTGAAACTATGGCGATAGAAAAAGTATCGACGTTTTGTATTAGTTGGATCACTGCACTAGCTTGGGTTCAGTGTGGCTCGATACTTCAAGTTAAAATTATCGTTTTTCATTACATATCGACTGAAATGAACATCATTGAATAAGTAGAACAATCCCAAACTAACATTCTAATCTTACTTAGCAAGCTATTAACTGTTAATAAAGGCATCGATAAACTAAGATCGTTAATTGTTACCCATTATATGGTAAAATATTATAATCTTTTTTTGAAAAAGAAACGATACTATGATGAACACTATTGTTCGACACAAAATAATAACAAAAGGAACAAAATACAATAATTTTATTGTAGATCCACCTAAAAAAAACTCCAAATCAGTCATTTTGTACGACTTACTGGCAACACTTATGTACAATTTTCAATCGCTTATTTTAAATTTATTTAGTGATATTCTACTGGAGGAATGCTTTCAGATGAAAAGTGATATTGTTTTGTTGTAAATTGCTATTTTTACATATTTTTTTAGGCATTATTAGCTTTACAATTCGGCTTTTTATCGGAGCTCATTTGACATGCGCGACTGGACTCGTTCTAGGAAATAATCTGACAGCAACTGGTTTTTGTAATAAGAAAAGCCCCCGTGGGCAAAGGCCGTGACAGAGGGGAAGTGCTTCGTATGGCGTCTCTCCCGACGGGACGGACGGAAATGCTCGAAGCTAATAAACTATCTTCGACATTTTGACATCCTGATGTTTAGTTCTATTTATAATTCTTTTATTTTAAATTTGAAAATTTGCGTCAACCTGTTTTTTTGACAACAGTTGATTATATCATTCTTCGAAAGTGAGTGCACCAGTATACTCGTGTTTTTATAAAAGTGAATCATAATTGGTGAAATGTAAGTGTAAATTCTTTTAATTTATTTTAAAATTATGATTTCAATTTATTTATATTTTGATTAGATAATAATCCATCATTGAAATTTCTTTTTTCTAAATTGGAGCTGGGAATATTTTGATAAATTCGGAAAGAAAGGAAAGGTGTGAACGTTTTCAACTTTATATTTTTTATTTAGGGAATCCATGGATGCTGAAATACGAACGTTTATGTGTATGGATATGGATGAAGGATAGTCACAACATACTACCTAATACCTAGATCTTCTTACCCTTCAGCTAGGAACATCTTTATAAATAAATAATTTAAATTATTCCAAATGTTACAACCTTTATTTCATAACACTAATAAATTTCAAACAAAACAATCTTCTAAATTTTAATTAAAAAAATATTTTAATTAAATTTAAAAAAGGGGACAATCTAATTTTCTAATAGTTTAAATATAAAATTTTATTAACCTGTGTATGTAAACTGTGAAGTGCCACGTGCATACAGAGGTTGATTCGAACTGTAGAGTAGGCACTACACTCTATACCTGTTCTCGGACTAGGGGTGTGAGGTAATACTAGTTGTCACAACATCTAGTATTACATGATCTACTTCTAAATTCTTGGGTTGGTATTGCAAACAAAGAATTACTATACATGATCTAGTACAGACTGATCTGCGTTGAGGTGCGTCGCTTTCCCGGCCCTGGTGCCTTAGAGGGAGAGCTTCCATACCTCAAAAAAAACATACAACATGATGGGGATGGCCTCCCGTTCATTACCCTACTGTTCTCCTCCTTCTAGGTTTCTTGTAAAAGGTTGTCCTCAAAATACTTTTTGGCCTTAGGTTACGCGGATGTTCAGTCACCAGACTTTGAGCTAGCTAGGTAGTCTTAGATAGGTAGGATTCGGGTTGGATGGTCACGGGGATTATCCCCGGGGTTGCCATGGACTGGGTCTCTCCTGACCTGGTTCCCCAACCTAGACTCCTTTTAACTTGCTTCCTTTTGAAGCGCAATTAACTTCGTTAGTTTCCATGAAATTAGGAATACTTGACCTTTTGGCTTTCTACTTCAGTATCCAGAGCGTCGTGTGTAACAAAATTTCTGGGTCGTTTAGGCAAGTCGTATGAGTGCGTTTTGGACCCTTTCGGACGGGTGTCTAGGATGGATGGGAGCCCCGTATTCTGTAGTTTTCCATATTTCACTTTAAAGGTTTTCTCTATACATCTCAAGTAAAGCACTGCTCCACTTCGTAAGAACTAACAAGTCACTGCTTTAACACAACGTATTCCTAACCCTATAGACGATCACATATATCAACGGCCATCTTCTACTCCAAGTAGACAGTCTAACTTTTCTACTGTCTTATAAGGACCTCCAGAGGGCAGGTTTCTTTCAGTATATTATGTGTTTTAGGATAGACCTTGGGATGCATAATATATTGTAATTTTATTCTTCATTAAAAGAAATTAAAGGCTCGATAATTTCTTTCATGCGATAGATAGATAAAGGCGAAGTAGTTGAGAAAAGCATAGATTCTTTCTGATGGCAAGACAAGTGACTCGAAAGTATCTGGGTTTACTTACACAACGTGGAGCACGGCCACGAGACGATCACTATTTATTTATGTATTATTATTAGACAACATCGTCAGTCTATTAACGGTGATTATTGAGATTTGTTAATTTCAATAATTGCACTAACGTTAATTTATAGACCGTTTCAAGATAGAAAGTCGAGCGAGATTTTATCATTTGTCTTCTGATTAGTACTTATATCACTAGCAGTTTGGGTTTTCCATCCAAACATTCATTATTAAGTGGATTCTCTCTATTTCCGAGCGAAATTGAGATTTTTATTGCATTTGAGCTTATTTAAGTATAATTACAATTAGTAAACACTCGCTTGAAATGTGTTTAAGGAGAGTGGGGCTCTCGGAGTGTCAGTTGTCGTCTTCTTGAAAGCGATCTGCGCCCTACAGACTTAGCCAGCCCGGACCGGGTGAGATATATTGGACCGGGGTCTGGAGTCATATAAGAAATTAAAATAATATCTGGTTCTTAGATTCATAGATTTTATGAGGACAGGGTCTTAAAGACAGGAACACTTATGTGGAAGACTATGTCTTTTACATATTTTATTTTTATGAGGGTGAAGGTTCAGTTACAGTACTGATATTTTAACAAATAAAATCACACCTACAGCCTTTATGGTGTAGGCAGAGCGTCAATGGTCTTATAAATAACAATGCTTACCACATTTCATAACATAGAAAAATAACATATAATTTTGAATTTGGGGTTCCCGTTTCGTACAAAGCTGATATTTGCAAGATTGTGATAAAAACTTCAATCATAATTTTTAGTTTTAGTAAGAATTTCATACAATACCGTTTTCGCAATTCGGCAAATTCGGGGTGGGCCCAGAATTGATTATCACATTTCACATTTATAAGGTTAGACTCCAGTGTGTGTTCTAATATGAGTTTTCACATTGCCTTTATGAGAAAATTCTGCTGCGAATGTGATAATGAATTTCGGGCCCACCCCAAGATGCCGAATTCCGAAAACGGTATTGAATGAAATTCTTACTAAAACTAAAAATCATGATTGATTTTTTATCACAGTCTTGCAAATATCATCATCATACGAAACGGGAATCCCAAAAATTAAATAATGAGAAAATTGAAAAATTCACCAGCGACCGCCGGGACTTAAACCCGGGACTGTGGATCCCAAATTCAAAATTAAAAGATATTTTTATATTGTTATTTTTAGGGCCATTGACGCTCTGCCTACGTCATAAAGGCTGTAGGTGTGATTTTATGCGTTTAAATATCAATACTAATTCACATTGCAGCAAAATGCTATCAAAACAGATTTTAGGTTACGTTGAATTTTGCGTTATTTTATAAGTTTCCCGTTGCATAATTCAAAGTCGATAAACCAGCATAATCTAGGTAATTTAAGGAATATGTACTACGAGTTTCATGACCATACATTTTGATTTAAGAGGCATTTGTGAGGGGCCTAAACTTGTATGGCCAATTGATTATATCCTTTTACATTTATAACGTTTTACACTAATGTGTGTTGTCATATGGGAAAAGTTCCTTTTTCAGCAAACGTCTTATTTCAAATATCACATTCATAAGGTTTAATACCAGTGTGTGTTCTGATATGAGTTTTCACATGAGATTTTTGAGAAAACTCTTTGCTGCAAATTTCACATTTATAAGGTTTAATACCAGTGTGTGTTCTGATATGAGTTTTCACATAAGATTTTTGAGAAAACTCTTTGCTGCAAATTTCACATTTATAAGGTTTAACACCAGTGTGTGTTCTGATGTGAGTTTTCACATGAGATTTTTGAGAAAACTTTTTGCTGCAAATCTCACATTTATAACATTTGATACCAGTGTGTGTTGTCATATGGGATTTTAAAGTTCCTTTTTCAGCAAATGTCTTATTGCAAATATCACATTCATAAGGTTTAATACCAGTGTGTGTAGTTCTGATATGCCTATATAAATCACTATTGCGAGAAGACTCATGACTACAAATTCCACATTTATAAGGTTTGACTCCAGTGTGTGTTTTGATATGAGTTTTCACATGATCTTTTCGAGAAAATTCTTTACCGCAAATTTCACATTTATAAGGTTTGACAACAGTGTGTGTTGTCATATGGGATTTTAAAGTTCCTTTTTCAGCAAATGTCTTATTGCAATTATCACATTCATAAGGTTTAATACCAGTGTGTGTTCTGATATGCTTACTTAAATAACTTTTTTCAGAAAATCTTTTTCTGCAAATTTCACATTTATAAGGTTTAACACCAGTGTGTGTTGTCATATGGTATTTTAAAGTTCCTTTTTCAGCAAATGTCTTATTGCAATTATCACATTCATAAGGTTTAATACCAGTGTGTGTTCTGATATGAGTTTTCACATAAGATTTTCGAGAAAACTCTTTGCTGCAAATTTCACATTTATAAGGTTTAACACCAGTGTGTGTTTTCATATGGTATTTTAAAGTTCCTTTTTGAGTAAATGACTTATTGCAAATATCACATTCATAAGGTTTAATACCAGTGTGTGTTCTAATATGGCTATTTAAATGATCTTTTTTAGAAAAACTCTTCCTGCAAATTTCACATTTATAAGGTTTAATACCAGTGTGTGTTCTAATATGGCTATTTAAATGATCTTTTTAGAAAAACTCTTCCTGCAAATTTCACATTTATAAGGTTTGACACCAGTGTGTGTTGTCATATGGGATTTTAAAGTTCCTTTTTTAGCAAATGTCTTATTGCAAATATCACATTCATAAGGTTTAATACCAGTGTGTGTTGTCATATGGGATTTTAAAGTTCCTTTTTTAGCAAATGTCTTATTGCAAATATCACATTCATAAGGTTTAATACCAGTATGTGTTCTGATAATATGCTTATTTAAATAACTTTTTCAGAAAAGCTATTCCTGCAAATTCCACAATTATAGGGTTTGACTCAGTGTGTGTTCTGATATGCGTATTTAATTTACTTTTGTAAAAACTCATGACTACAAATTTCACATTTATAAGGTTTGACTCAGTGTATGTTCCACCATGACTTTTGAAATCACTATACCGAAAAAAACTACTATCTAAATATTCATCAGGATGTATTGTTAAATGCCGTATTAATATTTTTTTCTCGTTAGTTATATATGAACACGCGTCACATATATATTGAGTGGTAGACGAGTGCATTTTAAGGTGATATTCCAACGCACTTTCTTCATTTGTTGTATATTTACATACATAGCACGTATATTTGTTTCTTATATTTAATTCCGAATTCTGTATTTTCGTTTGCTTAATATTTACTGGGCATTCATTGACGTTGGTTTGTGATGAGGTGTTATCAGTGTTTTTATCAGAATCTGGGGATATGGAAGCTATATGAGTGTTGTTGACTTGGTTGATTCCACATGTTGTTGCAGTTGTCTGAGTTCTCGGAGCATAGTCGTCTGCACTCTTTAGAGAGCTCGCACTGTCCGTGTGTGTGTCTGCGTGCGTATGTGTGCGAACAGCTACAGCGGACATCAATTTCAAATCGCGAGATGTGAACTCAGCATTCTGTATAAACAAAATAAACGTAAGTTAGCGAAGTATCTAATCTTAAATACAACTATTCTCTCTCTCTTCGTGGACACCGAGTCGACGAAAGACTCGATGAACCCTGGTGTTTTTCAACCGCCTACTGCAAGTAGCAGGCCTCTGACATGGTTGTGTAACGACCGCCATCATAGACAGCAACCGGGACCGACGGCTTAACGTGCCCATCCGAAGCACGGAACCATCTTACTTGCGGACAATCAGGTGGTTCAGCCTGCAATGTCCTAACCAGACTGGGAACAAATTCACAAAGTGATAAATATCAACTTTGTGAGTGACCCCACCGGGAATTGAACCCGGAACCTTTGCGTGGCATACAACTACTATTGTACAGGTATATATTTCCGGCCAAACCCGATTTCAGGGTTTACATACTTGATTTAGGTTTCATTCTTTTTTATTATTACCTATTCATCCCAGATCGGCTACAGACAGACAGACAAACAGACTGGATGAAATGATAAGGATTTGTAGTAGACTACGAAACCCTAAAAATCAAGATCGTTTATTCCACAATGTTTATCTACACTCGTGTGCGAGTACTCACCGCCTGGTCGTCAATAGCCGCGTCTTGATCGTCAATTCCCTCTCCAATATTATATTCACACTCGGTTCCTTTTGAATCATTATCAATTTGTTCATATTCTTGTGATATTTGTTCCAATAGTTCTGTTTTGACGGCACTAGACTCGTCATTGTATGCGGCGACTTCTGTAACAAACGACAGATTGATCTTTTATTGTGAGAAACTATAACTGATTCCGGTAGATGGCGCCGCAGTGAACTGACGACGGCTGTCAGGTATAACCGCGGAGGATAACGACACCCTTTCTATTTTCATCCTTGCGGGGTTTGGGGGTTAAAAGCCGTTAAAATGCAGTCGCTACTCAATTCATGTTGTACATAGGATCTTATAAAATAATGTTGCTTGATACAAACATGAAACCGGATATTCTGCTGGGTAACACCAGGTATATGATAACTGATAAGGTTATTAACTGATGTTTGTGTCTTTATATTATTTTAAGATCTATTGTACAACATATAATGCAGAAATAAAGAATTGAGAAATGAACCCAAGACTAAATTAACTACGAGTACCAATGATTATTAGAAATTAACATCTTACAAATATTAGTGGCCGTTTCAGAAAAATCTTTGATCACAGTATCACTAGTGAGAGGTTGTCAGCCTGTCGCCTAAAATTGTAATATACGTATATGAAAACATCGAGTTCCTTCGCCTCTTAATTATATTTATATTAAGATATACTTACCATTTTTTTCGTGTGTTGATTTATTCATATCATGTTTGATATGTTGCTGGAGTAGCTTGTCCGGGAGACGAGTCAACTTGACTTGCAGCCGAGCATGAGCTTCCACTCCAATGATCGTGTCTCCGTCAATACTTCCCGAGGGACTCACATCTTGCTGCAAACAACAGGCAAAGGTTTCACAACTGCTTTTAGAAGCTATGTATTAGTCGATATTTTCATGAAATATATAGCTTTGTACATACATAATATTACTTGCGGGGCAGGCAGGCTGTAAAAATGGCCATTTGCACCAATTCTGACAAACGTTCGAGTCATTCAGAAGACTGTGTGTATCGCTGACAACTTGTGGCCTAACTAAAATTGCATTGCAATTGCAATACACATAGTCTCAAGTAGCTTGTTTTTTATAGGGAAAAGGTACTTTTTTTTGCGTAGAGCAAAGCCCTATAGGTACGGGTATTCTATACATCTACCTGAGCCAAAAACGCCTGGTAGCCGGATTCAACACCGTGCAGGGAGGGGAGGGGTTAAAGGACAGTACTCCCGGCGCTCAACAAAAAAAATCTGTTGGATTATTTTGGACCTTTGAGACAAGTTTGGTGTCATTTTCAGGTAACTAGATGATGCCCGATTCATTCCCCGTACCAGTTTTTTAGGGCTCCGTAGCAAAATAAGTCGAAATACTTAAAATAATAAATTTTTTGTAGTTACAAAATGTGAACAAACCAGCATATTTTCATATTTTTGTATGCAACTTGCTTTATAAAAAATACTGTCTGAAAGCCCATTTAATGCAGATTATTTGAACATTAACATTATTTATATTTTCAATTATTTTCTGCGTTAAAAAAAATAATCGTACACGTACCTAACTGATTCCTGCGGGCGGGGCGCAGGTTTCGCTCGGTTTTCTGTTGGGAAATAGTATAAGATTTTGAAGTAAATCAACACTATTTAGTATGAATGGTTAAAACAGGTCCATTTGAGTCGAAATCGACTGATAGGAAGCTTCAAATCTGCGACAGGTAGGAGTAGGAGGGTTTCAAAGTACCGAGGCCTCGGCGCTCAGAAATAAAAATGTGCTGGTATCGTTTTAACCTTTGAGACAAGTTTGGTATCGTTTTCAGGTTACTAGATGACGTCCAATTAATTCCCCATACCAGATTTGTAGGGTTCAGTAAAAAAATATGACGCAATACTAAAAATATTATACTTTAGTAATATACAAAGCAAAGAAACCCTCATGCTTTTATACGTTTGTATCAATCTTAGATAAAGTTTATTAAATACACTGTCTGACAGCACACATAATGTAGATTCTAAAAAATTACAGGAGATATAAATTTGACAATCATTGTAGAATGAAACATTGAAAGTTACAGCAACTGTCGGCAGTGCAGCGAGGAGTAAACAAAAACCTGAAAAACAAGCACTATTAAAAAAAGACGCCATGAACGAGCGCTCCGTTCGTTTTCTTAGCCCATCCATTAAGGCCCTATTCAAACCTGAGCGAAACCGGCGCGGTGCGTATCTACTGAATACGCGGTATTTCGATTAGTACAAATTGTCAGGCGATTGAGTTCCGAAACCGCTGTAGGTTTTAACAGAGTTATACTACAACTGGTAAGGCCCAGTTATGTTAACAGTCACTAATTTTCGCCATCATAATATCTATTAGTGTAATTTTTTATATTTTTTAATTAATAAACGAAAAAACATAACACTTAAATTATTTTTTAAAACGGGGTTATTACCGTGATTAGGTTTTTGTTTACCTCGATATTTCGGAGCGGTTGCACGCTCCATTGCGTACACATAGTAGCGGTTCCACAGTTCTCGCTGTGACGCGGCCCGGAAGGACGTGCGCGCGCGCACCTTGTTTGTTTACCTACCGTGCGATTACGATATATATTGTTTATTACGACAACACATCGCGGACCTGTGTCATAAACTACTGGATAACAATGGCGAAATGCATCAAATGTACTAAATTAGTGTCCAAGAAAAGCCCTGGAATACAGTGCAACAAATGTTCGAAGTGGGTACATGGAACGTGTGCTTCGCTATCAAATGAACAAATAGCGGCACTATGCGCGACGGAATCAGCTGATTGGAAATGCCGTACATGTGCATCACAAATGAAAGGAAGAGAATCTCTGCCATCCTTCCAGACCCAGAGGACGAGGACAAGGACTCGGAGGTAGCAGTCCTGGACAGCGAAGATACAAACGCCATGATTGCAGACATACGACGCCAGGTCGCTGACCTGCGCCGTCAAATTGAGAGTACAATCCAAAAGGAAATACAGCGTAGTTTGAAATTCTATTCAGATAAAATTGACGACTTTCAAGAAAATATCGATCAATTTGAAGCAAAACTCAAGGTTGCCCAGAACCAACTCCAAGACGCCAATAATAACATGAAAAACATGAAATTAAAAAACGATCTTCTAGAACAAAAAGTCAACCTACTGGAGCAGCAACAATTGGAAAACAAACTAGAGATCTGCGGTTTACCAAAAGAAGACGGTGAAAATATTATGGACATCACCCGCGCAGTTTGTTCTAAACTAGAACTAGACAGCAATCAAGTGAAGCTTGCCTACCGGAAAGAAACTCGGAAATCGTCAAAAAATACCAAAAATGACGTGATCATGGTAACTTTGCAGGAGGGATTCCGTGACAGGTGGCTGGACGCTGCTAAATCCACCAGGATCACCGGCAATGATGTAGGTAGAAGCGGTAATACGTCGCAGGTATACCTACGCGAAGCGCTCTCACCTGCGACATCGTTCCTGCTATGGAAAGCCAAAACCGACCTCAAGGAACCTAAACATTTCAAGTACGTCTGGTGCAAACGCGGAACGGTGCTTGCAAGGAAAGATGACAACGACAAAATCTACATTCTACGGTCGGTCAGTGACATCGAGAAGCTTCTGCAAATTGTAGTAGGTAAAGGACACGGAAACGTCAAATAAATAAATAACATGTACTTGTATTCCTTTCTTTACTTTACTATTATAACTTACACTTAGCCTATAAAGTGATCCCCATTACATGGAAATTGAATCATGTGATGTTATAGAAAACAAACATAAAAATTGGGAATCATTTATTCACTCGCTTCCTGATTGTAAACAACTGATAACGCTTCACGTCAATATTAGATCCTTACAGAAAAATTTCTCACATAGAATATATCATTAAAAGTAGCCCAAAATTGTTAGACATAATAGTACTGACAGAGGTAAATATTAAAGATACATGTAAGTCGTTATTTCAAATCGATAATTATGATATGTACACGAACTTACGCACGGATCGTAAGGGGAGGAATCATTATCTATATTCATAAAAGCCTTAATTATACTCGCATACATTGTACGACCCTACACTTTGAATCTCTTTTAGGATATATCGAGATAAACAATGTAATAACTAACATTTGCGCGGTGTACCGGCCACCTGACAGTAACAAAACTAGGTTTGTAAATGAGCTAAGTAGCCTGTTAAATAGTTCAATTAATCTATACATATAATAAAACAGAAACGAAACCAATTCTGTACATGGGATAGTTTAAAAAAAGGATTTTTACTTTCAATTGTGCTCAGGATACAGATCTCAGAACAACCGATAAAAAAATTTTTGTCTGTTTGTCTGTCTGTTTGTCTGTCTGTTTGTCTGTTTGTTTGTCCATCTTTCACGGATAAACTACTGGACGGATTTTAACCAAATTTTGTGTCGTAATACCTTATTAGTCGGGTCAACATCTAGGATACATTTTACCACTCTAGGATCTGGAGTACCAGATGTAGACCACCAGAAGCACCATTAGGAGCCCGGCCAAACTATAGGATATAGATGTATGACTCCAAAGCAAAAGTTGTTCGGCTTGATAGGACGCTTCTGCTGGCGAATAGACATCCAAGGTTTGGAGTACCTGATGTAGACCACCAGGTACACCAACAGGAGCCCAGGTAAACTATAGGAGATAGAGATATGACTCCAAAGCAAACGTTGTTCAGCTTGATGGGATGCTTTTGCTGGCGAATAGACATCAAAGGCTTGGAGTACCTTACTATTAGTATGTAGACCACCAGGTGTACCAACAGCAGCCCAGGTAAACTATAGGAGATACAGATATTTCTCCAAGACAAAAATTGTTCAGCTTGATGGCACGCTTCTGCTGGCGAGTAGACATCGAAAATTTGGAGTACCTTATGTAGACCGTCAGTTGCACCAACAGGAGCCCAGGTAAACTATAGGAGATACAGATATGACTCCAAAGCAAAAGTTGTTCAGCTTGATGGGACGCTTTTGTTGGCAAATAGACATCAAAAGTTGGAGTACCTGATGTAGACCAACAGGTTCACCAACAGGAGCCCAAGTAAACTATAGGAGATACAGATATGGCTCCAAAGCAAAAGTTGTTCAGCTTGATAGGACGCTTCTTCTGGCGAAAAGACATCGAAAGTTTGGAGTAGCTGATGCAGACCACCAGGAACACCACTAGAAGCTCAGCTAAACTATTAGAGATATGGAAATGGCTCCAAAGTAAAAGTTGTTCAGCTTGACGGAACGCTTTTGCTGGCATCTGCTGGCAATGCATCTACGGTTTTAGAAATATGGTTCCAACAATTAATACATAATTAGCGTGATGGATACAATTTTCAAGACGCTGGTGTGGAAATATGTATTTTCAATATATGTATAGGAACGAAACGACACGAAGTTCGCGGAGACCATCTAACAATCAATATAAATGTTACACTTCCTACATTTGAAAATGTAATCTGTTAGTGTGTATGACCGACCTCATGAAAAAGAAGACCTACCTGACCCGACAACCCCAGAAACAACCTTATGGTGCCGAAAATTAGAAGAGCAAACACCACCTAAAACAAGAAGGTACAAGGAAGATGAAGAAGTCTGTGTGGTAAACCTAAAATGTGCATGAATCACGCAAAAAGTTTGCGATATTTTTAATGTGGTATGGTGGAAGATAAACGTCTTCATCGTATTTTATGATTAGTGAGAACCTTTTGCCGTGTGATGCTTAGAATAGCATCACCCCAATTCTACCCGTGGGTGTCGTAAAGCTACTAAGGATACTTATCCAGGAATGGGCAGCAGCGTGCCCTGTCAATGCAACGTCATGCACTGCGCTCGCCAATCCGCCTGCCAAGCGTGGTGAGTATGGCAATACCCCCCGATAGGGGGAGGCCCATATCCAGCAGTGGACTGTTGTGGCTGTTATGGTATGGAGAACCTTTATCAGCTCTGAAGGGACTGTCTGTCTGCCTATCTGACGGAACACATAGAGCTCGGCAAAATTTTAAGAGATAAGAACATTTCTGTATTGAAAAAGCTATTTTGCATGATGTGCCGCTTCTGTCGGCTCATAAACTTCCCTTGGCGAAACGAAGTTCGCGGGCACCAGCTAGTAATAGTAATGTGTTGCTAATTGGCGATATGAATCTTGATTTAATTGGATCTTGTAATGAGCGGTCAAACTACCTAAATGCACTAAGTGAGTTAGGTTTAACTTGTGGTATATCTAAATATTATACACGTGAAGAAATATACAAAAATCAACTAACACAATCATGCATTGATCACATCTTTGTACGTTCTATATACTCGATGCCTATTCACACGAGCGTAGTAGGTATTCCCTTGGCCGATCATTACATAATAGGCTGTGCATTCCAACCATCCTGAGAGTGGTGGGGTGCGCTCTGACGGTTCAGGCTCTAATGATAATGAGTGCATACGCACCTTCACTAAAATGAATAATAAACAAATACTTTCTGAACTACGAGGAGTTGATTGAACTTAGCGCTAAATCTCAAAACTCCTAATGAGATATTTAATTTCATTGAATCTAAGTTTATGGAAATATACAATAAAAATAAAACAATACGTAAAATTAAAAACACTAAGAGAAAAATTGTAAATGGATAAATAGCAAAATAAAAAAATGTGTAAAACTAGAGACAAATTATTTAAAATTTGGAAGAAAGACCCACTGAATATAAATAACAGACTTATTTACAACAAGTACCGTAATAAAACAAATAAATATATTAACTATTGTAAAAATAAATACTTTAAGGAACAAATAAGTAAATATTTTAAGAACTCAAAGAAACTTTGGAAACTAATGAATGAAATATGTGGTAACCTGAACGTAAATATTGATGACGTAATCCGAAAATCATTCAAACTTGACCCTGCATAAGAGCATTTGACCTTAAAATATTTCAGGTTTGATCACCCCGGCAATCACTCACTTAATTAATACCTGCATTGATACGTGTTGCTACCCAGACAAATTGAAAGTCGGTGTCATTAGACCTATTTATAAAAAGGTTCACATGCAGACTACTGTAACTACAGACCTATAACGATCCTGTCGTGTGTTGACAAAGTAATTGAGCGTTACTTAGGCGATCAAATATCAAATTTCCTCCAAAAATAATATAATTAACTCACAACAATATGGATTTCAAAAGAAAAAAAGCACTGCTCAGTTATTATGTCAATTTACTAATGAGCTCAACGATTACATGAATAACAAAAGACATGTGATTGTTGTGTTCATTGATTTTACGAAGGCATTTGATATGTTAAGATATAACACACTTTATGAGAAACTATATACTTGTGGAATACAGGAAATCTCCTAAATCTGCTTAAAAATTACCACACTAATCGAAACACTCATGTCAAAGTATGTAACATATTCAGTAGGCCTGTAGAAACGATAAGGTACGGCTCAAGGATCAATCCTTGGGCCGACTGAGTATTTATTGTACGTTAACGAAATGTGTAACTTAATTAAAACAGGATCTGTGTATCAGTTCGCTGATGACACGTGCCTTGTAGCTGCAGATATGACATCAGTGTTGCTGAAAATATTATTCAGACAAACTTCAACATGTTATGTGAATGGGCTCACGATGTTGGTCTAGTGATGAATGTACAAAAACAAAAGCTATACACATTCACTCTAGTCACAATATAAGTAGTCACTGCCCAGCATCGTAGCCCACTTGCACGATTGCTTGCATAGACAAGTATCCGATCGGCAAATATTGTGTTCATGTCCTCACATTGACTTTGTTAGTAATCATGTGTATTTGGGCCTAAACATTGACAACAGGCTTAACTGGAAACCACATATTAACTATGTGTGCGATAAATTACGATCTATTCTTGGGAAACTGTGTATCTTGAAGTATCGTTTACCGTATAAAGCTCTTAGACTACTTTATCTAGCACTGGCTGACTCAGTAATTAACTATGGTCTAAGTACTTATGGAAGAGCGCACAAAACATACCTAAATAGTATTTATAACCTACAAATTAGAATACTGAAAAACATAGTTCCACTAAAAATTAGGCTTAAATATAAGAACGACTACTCAAAATTATTTAAATACTGTAACATACTTCCAATCCAAAGTAAAATAAGATTAGAAATTTTAAAAGAAGAACACTGTAACATAGCTGTACTTGAAGAGAAACATAGACCTAAGAATTTAAGGGTACTTAAGGGATCGAGAGAATTCTCCTACCTCGAGTAAATAATGTATATGGGATGAGAAATTTTAAATACACATTACCAAAATTGTTAAATAGCTTACCTGGCGACTTACAAAACTGTTACCTCGATAATAAGTACCAGAACCGGCTCAAAAAACACTATTTTTCATTAACTAGTGAAGAGTACTCATATATTTGTATTAGTTTATAAGATTTTCTAGCATGCAAATTACTTAAGTTTTTTATTTAAGAGAACTCGTCATCTACAGATAAGCCTGTGCAAGGCTTGAGAAGATGGCTATTTCATTATTTTTTGTATATGTCTATTTTGATCAATAAAAAAAAAAAAAAAAAAAAAAAATTGGTCACGAGTAGACTGGCTCGGCGAGTGATGTCATCTTTCTAAGGGCAAACATATCTGTCTACCCTCTTTCGGATTCGTCGATTGCGTTCTACTCGGTTACTCGAACCACTACTATTGTCACTCACTATTTCGTAGCACGAGCTACTTTTTGTACAATGGTCGATACTACCTACAGATTGATGGAGTGGCAATGGCAGTCACGTTGCTACCATAGTAGCTAACATCTGGATGGAACACATAGAGGCCATCCTATCAGCCTCATCCACTGTCAAATTATGGAAAATGTATGTAGATGACGTTTTTTGTATAATAGGAGGAAAAGAGGAAGAGGTAAAGGACTACTTGGCATTTTTGAATAACATTCACTCAAAATTAAAATTTACCTGTGAGATCGAAGACCAAAAAAGCTCGCCTTCCTAGATGTGTGAGTTGAGGTCAAAGAAGATGGATCTTGAAGTCATTCGGTCTACAGAAAACCAACGCATACCGACAAGTATTTGCATTCTACGTCACACCATCATCCACGGCATCTGGATTCTGTTGTTAGATCGTTGGTTGATAGGGCTCACGATTTGTGTGATATGAACCACCTAGCTAAAGAGCTGAATCATGTCAAGACGGTCTTACAGTGGAACGGTTATAATGTCAAAGCTTGCGAGACTAAAAAGAAAACAAAAAAGAGGAAAGCAGAAGAAGCGCAACAACAGCCAGCATTTTTGCCTTATGTAAAGGGAGTGACGGATAAAATAGGCAGATTATTAGGAAAGTTTTCCATAAAAACTGTTTTCACTCCCTTTAACAAAATTGGAAAGCTACTACAATCGCCTAAAGATCAGCTTCCTCTTCAAACTCCCGGCGTCTACAAAGTTAATTGCAGCTGTGGGAGTTCTTACATTGGTCAGACCAAAAGAACAATAGTCGACCGCATGAAGGAACATATCAGAGCTGTAAAAAACAACAATGCCCAGAAGTCAGCCATAGCGGAACACCTAAACCAAGCGGAAACTAATCACTTTCAATTCAATGTTTCATTCTACAATGATTGTCAAATTTATATCTCCTGTAATTTTTTAGAATCTACATTTAGCCCCGTCAATATCGACATAAAAATAAATAAACATTGCAAACGCGCATGTAACTACGATTTTTTTATATGTTGTAAGGTCCCTTGAGAGTAGTTAATACCCAAGTTTGCAACACTGAAAACCTTGTGCTGCCTCCACGGTGCTCAATAAACTGCGAAATTTTGGCCCATATTTCAGTTTTTATAAAAATCTACCATAACGAAGATTTTTTCAAGTACGTTTCATAAACTTTATTAAAGATAACTAAATTTGCTACAATTTCAGGGAAACCTGAGTACACTATGTCTTTTGGTTGCAAAGATACAGCAAGTCAAAGATGGGCAATTCTTCCGCAGTGCTAAGAAAGCTGTGAAATTACAGAATTTCCGATGTAACAGCTCTTGTTACATTTTTTTTTTTCAAAAAATCATATTTTTTTGTCCGACTTGCTAAACTAAGCCAGTTTCTAGGGTTCCGTACCCAATAGGGTAAAAAACGGGACCCTATTACTAAGACTTCGCTGTCTGTTTGTCCATCCGTCTGTCACCAGGCTGTATATCATGAATCGTGATAGCTACACAGTTGAAATTTTCGCAGATTATGCATATCAAAATCCGTTCAGTAGTTTTTTCGCGTGTATCTCATGAACCGTGATAGCAAGAGAGTTGAAATTATCACAGCTGATGTATTTCTGTTGCCGCTATTACAAAAAATACTAAAACCAGAATACAATAAATAGTAAGGGGCCCATACAAGAAACGTGTTTTTTTGTTGGTTTTTGTAAATAATGTTTCGAGGCTGTTTCTCATGAACCGTGACAGTTAGATCTTTTAAATTTTCACAGATGATGTATGTTTATTGCCGCTATAACAACAAATACAAAAAAACTGGCCAAGTGCGAGTCGTACTCGCGCACAAAGGATTCCGTACCATCATTTATAAAAATGACAGAAATATCATATCTGTTGCCCAACTCGCACTTGACTAGTTTTTGGTATTTGTTGTAATAGTGGTAATAGACATACATCATCTGTGAAAATTTCAACCATCTAACTATCACGGTTCACGAGAAACAGCCTTCGAAACATTATCCACAAAAACGAGCAAAAAAATCACGTTTCTTGTATGGGAGCCCCCCTTAATATTTATTGTATTCTGGTTTTTAGTATTTGTTGTTATAGCAGCAATAGACATACATTACCTGTAAAAATTTTAACTCTCTAGCTATCACGGTTCATGAGATACAAGCGCAAAAACTTCTGAACAAATTTTGATTTGACGTTGACATTGGCAGCACAGGGTTTTCAGTGTTGCAAACTTGGGTGTTAACTACTCTCAAGGGACCTAACAATATATAACAAAATCGTAGTTACATGCGCGTTTGCAATGTTTGATGTCGATATTGACCGGGCTAATTATGTGTGCTGTCAGACAGTGTATTTCATAAAGTTTATCTAAGATTGATACAAACGTATGAAAGCATGAGGGTTTCTTTGCTTTGTATATTACTAAAGTATAATATTTTAGTATTGCGTCATATTTTTACTGAACCCTACAAATCTGGTATGGGAATTAATTGGACGTCATCTAGTAACCTGAAAACGATACCAAACTTGTCTCAAAGGTTAAAACGATACCAGCACATTTTTATTTCTGAGCGCCGAGGCCTCGGTACTTTGAAACCCTCCTACTCCTACCTGTCGCAGATTTGAAGCTTCCTATCAGTCGATTTCGACTCAAATGGACCTGTTTTAACCATTCATACTAAATAGTGTTGATTTACTTCAAAATCTTATACCATTTCCCAACAGAAAACCGAGCGAATCCTGCGCCCCGCCCGCAGGAATCAGTTAGGTACGTGTACGATTATTTTTTAACGCAGAAAATAATTGAAAATATAAATAATGTTAATGTTCAAATAATCTGCATTAAATGGGCTTTCAGACAGTATTTTTTATAAAGCAAGTTGCATACAAAAATATGAAAATATGCTGGTTTGTTTACATTTTGTAACTACAAAAAATTTATTATTTTAAGTATTGCGACTTATTTTGCTGGAACCCTAAAAACTTGTATGGGGAATGAATTGGGCATCATCTAATTACCTGAAAATGACACCAAACTTGTCTCAAAGGTCCAAAATAATCCAACAGATTTTTTTTCTGAGCGCCGGGAGGACTGTACTTTTACCCCCATACTAATTCAAATCAGCTGATCGGTAACTTTGTAAGGGAGGCCCAAATTTTTTTTTCGTATTTCGACCTATGTTCCTTGGGGAAAGTTGTTCCTTATCACCAGCCGATTCTGAGTTTTCACTATCGGTCACTAGTAAAATTTCACCCTATATAGTTTTGTAATTTAATTTAACATAAAAAACCTGACCGCATGTGTAGGTATATTTTTGTCTCTGTTCACTTCAAAATATATAAATAAATTATCCCATCCCAAGCTGCCGTCACATCACACAGTAAACTCACCCCATGCTCAATCTCATCTTCTTCCTCTTTTATTAACTCATTTGGGTGAATAATTTCCTCTTCTTTAGCACTTGATGGAACAACTGTAAACATGTAAAATTAGTGTTTTTCTATTTTCTTATTTTCAATTTATGAGAATGATAATAGCACTGTGAGTGCATTAAATATACAGGGTACTTTTCTATCAAATTGATAAAATAAATGGTTTTCTATAAGGTCCTATTAAATTCACTGCAAATATATTAGGGACAGATCAAATAAAATATTAGCATGTTCATGGCAAATTTTCAAAAAAATCTGCGCGCTAGTTTTCGAGAAAATTACATTTAACTAAAAAAAATCAAAATGAAAAAAGTGCATCCTGTATGTCCTAGAAACACACCGCACCAATCACCACTTCGGTGATTACGCGCCAAAATTAAAATAAGTGCTGTGATTGGTTGGTCGTTGGTGTGCGTGTCGTGTATGTGAATCCTGTCTACGTGGCGGAAGGTCAATCAAAGGATGTTCACGTAATTAATTAAAAAGTTTGTTTGAAAATGAAAAAAAAAAACTAGCGTGTCGATTTTTTTAAAAATGCCTTAGATGTTTTTCTTTTACATATTTACGCATGCCCTTAAAATCAGTGGCGGACTAAGGTAGGGGCGGGGGGGGCGGTCCGCCCCGGGCAGCAAGTCCCGGGGGGGCATCAAAATGGCCTCCGGACCGAATCGTAATTAAAGTTATTTACGATTTGATCACAGGAGTTTAGAATTCAAAGGCTGTTTTGTTGCCCCCAGGAATTTGATGGTTAACAAAGTTTTTTACGGTTAGATCAAAGGTGTTCAGAGGCTATTTTGTTGCCCCCCAGGACTTGAATCGTAAATAAATTTATTTACGATTTGATCAAAGGAGTTCGGAGGCCATTTTGATGCCCCCGTACTTGATAGCAGCCACTGCTAGGGCAGGCTTATTTAAAAACATTATTAGATTAAGTGACACGGCGTATCTCCTCGCCGCTTGTCTTTTAATGCGAAATATGGAGCTCGCTTCGTTAGTGTGTCTTTCTTCTCATGTCTTTTTAACGCGGATAATTTAACTCGCTTCGCTCACAAAACGTGTAGTGATGGTGCAGCACAGTGTGTCTCCTTGCGTGTATTTCAACGCGAAATGTCGAGCTCGCTTCGCTCACAAAACGTGTAGTGATGGTGCAGCACAGTGTGTCTCCTTGCATGTCTTTTTAACGTGAAATGTCGACCTCGCTTCGCTCACATAACTAGTAGTGATAGTACAGCACGGTGTGCCTTTTTAATTCAAATAACTAGCTCTCTTCGCTCGCATAACGTGCATTATGATGGTGCAGCACGGTGTGTCTCCTCGCATTCCTTTTCAACGCAAAATTTCGAGCTAGCTTCGCTCGCATAACGTGTAGTGATAGTACAGCACGGTGTGCCTTTTTAACGCAAAATGTCAAGCTCGCATTGCTCGCATAACGTGTAGTGATGGTGCAGCACGGTGTGTCTCTCCGCATGCCTTTTTAACGCGAAATGTTGAGCTCGCTTCGCTCGCATAACGTGTAGTGATGGTGTAGTTACTGTGTGTCTCCTCACATGCATTATTAACGTGAAAATTCGAGCTCGCTTCGCTCGCAATACGTACTCTATTACGAGCGAAAGTGTGGCGAATGGCGAAGCGTGGTTTATTTTTTGTTTTTGTTGAACTGAAATGTTAAACTCCCTTTGCTCGTAATGCATACATACATACATACAATCACGCCTCTTTCCCATAGGGGTAGGCAGAGACTACTTCCTTCCTGTAAAATATTTGCAGTGAATTTAATAGGACCTTATATATTCAATACTATGGACTACCTATAATAATATTAAAATAATTTATTTCTATCTGTTAATTTTTTTGTATGATACAAAAGGCTACTTTCACTATCTATAATACAGTTTAAAAAAAATCAAATAGGTAACCTAGGTAGCAATAGAAGCAATAATAATAATCTCTATAATAAAAATAGTAATGAGAAGGTAACCTAGGTATTAAATATACCTAATGTTCAAAAGGGATAATTTTTAAACATGCACCACTTTTCTTTATTTACACCTATGTGAGCCCGCACCCCCACCTATTACATTAATTGAAGACCTTTAAAATTATGTTGCTACGATTAAACTAATTTTCCAACAAAATACAGCTTCATACATACCATGATTCATCAGGGTCCGCCAGGCACCCGTAACTCAGTCGGCAGAGCGGTGGGACAGTACCCCACGGTCCAGGGTTCAATTGCCAGCAGTTGCTAATGAATTTTTAAATTTTCTTACATTGTGATTACATTAAAAAACCTAACACATCATACATACCGTTGACAAATTCAATATCAGAAGTGGTCTCTGTGTTGTTCAGCAGATATTGCTCTGATTCCTTGACCATTGCTATGAACTCTGCAGCATCAGTCAGTCTGCCGATACAGGACTTGCAGATCATCCGAGGCAGACATGGATTACTTGAAAGCTAGAAAATAACAGATCTGATGATCAGAAATACCTATAGCATGCATTGTCAGGGCTGTGATTAAAATTAAGGGTCAGAGTATACTTTTAGTCTTCAGGACTATATGTAAAGATCTTTCTATTTCTACTCTATTCTATTCAAAATTAGTTTCATTCACGAGTGGGGTGTGAAAAACTAGTCCAAGAACTTTGAACAGTGTGTGAGTAGGTAGGTATTGTAACAACGATATTACAGGTAACTTCTTGCGTGTGTAACGAACAACAAGCAACTCGAAGAACCCTGCACTCAGTTGGAACTTACACATAAATTGAATATTTCCAAGAATGTTTGTCGGTAGACTTGCTGAACCTCATTTCTGAAGAAATCCTCCTGATGGCCGAAATCCAAACAGCATCGACATTGTCCAAATTGTTGAGTTTTCTTTAAGTTATTAAGCATTGTACCTTTTTTATTTTACTTATCTAATAATAGTAATAATGACCGAAAAAGTCCAAAAAACAAATAGTAAATAATTTATGCCACAAAACCGATCATTAGCTAGCTCACTCCACAGATCACTAATGTCAATCAGCTGTCCGCCCGCCTGCTGGGCTGCCACAATCACCGAATAGTCTGCGCGACAGAAAATGTGCACTACATATTTCACGTCAATTATTATGCAGCACTGAAATTCATGTAATCGTTTCGTGACGTGAAGTTTCGGGCTGAATATTTTTTGACGCCGATTTTTTATGCATTTTTTGAAGCGCTCGGTGAATTAATATCAAAATTCGTGCAGGAAATAAAGCGCGTCATGGAAAATCCAGTAAAAAGTACATGTTTTGAAAAAAAAAACACCAATTCTCACAGCGCTTCAGAAAAATGCAGCACAAAAAATGCAATCCGATATTTGTTGTCATGTCATTAAACTTTAGGTATTAGAAAAACCTTAGTATTTGAGAAATCATAAATTGCAGTTTCATATTTATAGGTCCGTTATGTAGGTATATCCTAACCAAACTGAGTTTAGGTTAGGTTAGAACTGTGACCAGAATGCACGAGACGAGCGAGCGGAAAGAGCATTTCGCGGCTGCGGCCGGCGATGTGTCAGAAACGACACGCTATTTGTGTCACTAATTTAAAAAAATATATTGTGGATTTGTAGGATCAACGATGATGGTTCATCTCCATTAAATTAAAAGAAAAGCAAATGACAGCTAGAATGAATTCTTAGGATGCACAATTTCGAAGCGCATAAAGATTGAGCAGTACCAAAGGTGCAACAAATATTTCAAGTCAGCAGTAACTTTTGTCATTGATTCTCGGGATGCATTTTATTTGTCGCCATTTCTTGCTGCGTAATAAACGTCGCCTAAGCCACATGCAAAAAAACAGAAAAATGTGGCACTGAAATTCACGTTAAAAATATTATGCAATCCGAGAATTCTTGTCATTGTCGTCCTATAATTACTGCACAAAACGTGACACGTAGTTTTCATCGCACAATATTTGTTGCACATTGTGCCCACCCCCCCATGCACCACCAAATCCTGTCAAAGAACGAAATGATACGTGATTAAAACCACCCATACATAAACTGCTATTTGGGTCTTTAAAAGGGCTGTGCCTCCGCTGCCGGTACCGGTTCCCAAAAAAACTCGGGACGGGAACCGAGAAAAAAATAAAGCTCTATGGTTATATTTTAAAAACTTTTGATAGTCTATGGTTGGGTGTTCTTGCAGTGGTATTCAAGCGGTTGTTTGTGTTTATGTTATTATGTGTGAAATAAAAGTTAAAACTAGAAGTCGGAGAAAGTTTCAGATCATTTGTTGTCTTTAAGAAAAATAAAAAAAGAGACGTGTAATGAGTATTACATTAGAGACGCAAAAGCACAAGCACAGAATACAATAATAGTACAGGTACAGAAGACGCGAAGAGGGGAGTAAGGGGGAGAACGGACATAACATCTTTCCGGCCCCAAGAGTCAACCTATAGATGTAAGCCCGGTTTAAAACCAATTCAACCAAATCGTTTTAAACGAAAAAAACCGTTTTAAATCATAAACAACCGTTTTTTTCGGTTTAAAACGGCGGATGGTTGATAACAATGTTTTATTGATTTTAATACATTTTCGTAATATTACAAAGGTAAGGATCACTGAAATGGATTAATGATGTGATTTTGCGGGTTTATTACCTAGTTTGTCGCTCCGAGGCCCGAGCGTAGGTAACCTATGATGAGCAAGTCAGTGTAAAATCGTTGGAAACACCGAATTTGTATATACAGGGTTATATTAATAATTTGATGTTCCATACAAAAATTCATACCTAAGTACCTACTCGGCAAAAATTTTTGCATTTCGGCACGATTTTTCTACAACGGCCCTGAAATATTAGTCAGACGTGGCGATAGCGGCTGTATTGTAGGTACCTACGGCTGTTTACGCTCTGCCTACCCCGCAAGGGATAAAGGCGTGATTTGTGTATGTATGTATGTGTATGTAAAACACAGAACTTTTTTTTTGTAGGCAAGTTTTAAACGGTTGAAAACGGTTGATTTCAGGTTTTAAACCGCGAAATTTGGTTTTAAACCGGTTGATTTACATCTGTAAGTCAACCTCACCTGCGCGCGCCGGATGGCGGCGGAGACCAATGCAGGTTTTCGCGGTGCTCCCTGCTAGATAACAGACGAGGCTCTGGCGACCGAGCAATGGCGGTATAACCATACACCCGACTGGACTACCAGTCGGAAGAGGCTTCAGCGGCCTAAAGGCTTAAATAACCTTTAAAACGTCTGGTGCAGAAGGCAACGGGAAACCACTGCACTATATTCCCTAGTATTCAGACCCATATGGACAAAGTTACGAATGAAATGGCCCCGAGTCCCCGGCGTCCCTTGAATGGGACAGGGGTGCGAAGAATCCCCGGGTGGAACTTAAAAAGTATTATAATAGGAACATGGAATGTTAGAAGCCTCAAAAGTCCGGAGAAGATACATAATGTAGTAATTGAAATGGATCGCCTGAATATTGATGTTCTGGGATTGAGCGAAGTAAGATGGAGAGGGTGCGGAAGCCAGAAGATAGATGAAGATCATACCATTTACTACTCTGGATCTGATGAATCGTCGAACCTACATGGAGTGGGGGTTATTATTCGAACAAAAAATCTAAAATATCCCATATCATTTACACCTAAATCGGCACGCACCATGATGATTCAAATACAAGCCAAACCTAGGAATATCAATATACTCCAGCTATATGCGCCTACGACGGATGGGTCCGACCAAGACCTGGAAAGTTTTTATGAGGAAGCTGAACAGCTGCTTCAAGTGACTAAAAGTCATGAAATCAATATTTTTCTAGGTGACATGAACGCAAAAGTGGGGGAAGGTGAAGTTCCAGGCGTTGTTGGAAAATATGGTCTGGGAGAGAGAAATGACAGAGGAGACAAGCTTGTGGAGTTTTGTCAAGAAAAAGAACTTGTCATTATGAATACATACTTCCAGTTACCACCCAGAAGACTTTATACCTGGACATCACCTCGACACAAGCCTGACCACATCATGCGCAATCAAATTGATTTTATAATGATAAACAATCGCTTTAAGAACTGCATAAAAAGCGCTAAGACTTACCCTGGCAGTGACATAAGATCAGATCACAATCCTGTAGTCGCTGTCCTTTCATGTACGCTTAAAAGAATTAAGAAACCTTCCAGACGAACTAAAGCTGACATCCGAGCAATTCAAAATGAAACTGTAAGACCGCAAGTTTCTAATATGATAAATGAATGGGCAGTTGATGAGAAACAGAATCAAACCAACAGCATAGAAACCACCTGGAGCAATCTGAAACAGAAAACAGACAAGATAAATAGTGAACTTCTTAAACCTAGACACTGGGAACCGAAACAAGTGTGGATGACTGATAAGATATACCAGCTCATGGAGGAGAGAAGACTTCATAAACATTCAGATATAGATAAATATAACAGCCTCGACAAAATTTCAACTCGACGGCATTTAAAGTAGAAGAAGTGGCGCAAGCTAAAAAACTGCTTTACGACACGATTTCGACTAACCTGCGTCATATTACGAGAAAAGGAAATAAACAAGGTAAAATACAAAGGGACTTGGCAGACATAATAGTTGCAATCAAACAGACCGACCCAGAGAACATACCGATATTTGTGGCCAAGGATCTACAAAAACTACCACCGGTTTTATTTGATCACTTAGATTGCACCAATTTATTAAAACAGCTGGTATTGCTGCGGTCAGAAATTGATAATATCAAAGCCAACTACATCACAACGGAGCAATTAGAAGCAGCAAAAAGCCAATGGCATAGCGAAAAATACGATTCAATATTGAATTCAAACAGTAACATGAGATTCGTAAACACAAAACAAAGAGGCGGTTATCAATATCATTTAAACAGCGGGCCGTTAGCTATGACACCTGACTACGGGTCAATGACCGAGCCTCCTGCCAAGGTCGACGAGTATCAGTCTATCACTACGTCATTGATAAATACTTATCAATTGGATGAGGGAGACGGCGTGCGCCAGGAAAAGGTTTCGTCATGCAGCCGTGGAAGCGAGACGGATAGAGATCCCCAAGTTCTACCGACGCATAACGTCAGCGTGAGTGAGATAGCGCGCATGTTTGAAAACCGTAAGAGTGATGAGACGCAACTACCGACAAATGCATGCGCAGGAACACAATCACAACCGATGACGCATGTTAAGGATGACAACAGTGCGTTGAAATTAAAACCTACGCAGGTGGTGCGAAATATATCCTTTGCGGATTTAATTAACGACACGGACAAGTTCTATGAACCGGAGAAGGATGCGGAATGGCATGATGTTCAAAGGAAGCGTCTTAAAAATCGTTTTATGAGCAATAAGGGAAAAGCAAGTATGAAACCAGATATGAAATTTAAAGCGGCTGAGACTAAAGAACCCCTATTCATCACGAATGTACATAAAGATGTTTCAGAGGCTGACATTTCAGCCTACATCCTTGAAAAAACGTCGGAAAAAGTTATTCCAATCAAAATAAAAATGAAAAAAGAGAGAGGCTATAACGCCTTTAAGATTTTCGTGAGCAAAAGTAAAATTGACGTGTTTCTCAATGACAGTCTATGGCCGCAGGACATATCATTCAGGCGTTTTATTAACATTAAAAACAGGATTTCATCGCGAGATAGTCCTAAAGTACAAGGGAGGCAGCCTAATAATAAGTTAATTAATGGATAAAAGTCAAAATAACTGTAAACTTATTAGCTTTAATTGTAAATCAATAATGAGGTCAATTGATGGTGTTAGAGAGCTGTGTAAAACCGCTGACGTCATCGCTCTACAAGAGACGTGGTTGCTGCCGCACGATATACCTATACTGGACACTATTGACAGCGATTTTGCGTACACAGGCAATTCTGCGGTGGATTTGTCAGCTGGCCCACTAATAGGGAGGCCATATGGAGGCGTTGCGCTACTGTGGAGAAAGAATGTGTTTAAATCGGTAACTGTATTAGATTGTAATAACGTTCGAATTGCGGGAATAAGGATTAGTATAGAGGACAGAGTGATACTTATCTTTAGCGTTTACATGCCGACAGACTTACATAAAAATCTACCGGTATTTACTGAGTGTCTTAGTGCTATTAGTTCCATCATAGACTCAGAACAATGCAATGGAGTTGAAGGATGTTACGTGCTCGGTGACTTTAACGCGCATCCTAATAAGTTATTCTACAATGAACTTCTAGACTTTTGTACCGACCAAAAATGGTCATGTGTTGATGTCGAAATGTTGGGGCTGCGCTCAAATACCTACTCTTTTTTGAGTGATGCAAATGGTGCTAAAAGCTGGTTGGATCACTGCCTTGTCACCGAATCTGCTCGTAGCACGGTATTAAATGTGTATATTCGTAATGACGTGTACTGGTCGGACCATGCTCCATTGATAGTTGAATGTAACATTTCCAAGCTGAGCCCCAAATTTGTCAAACAAAGTGTAGATAATGATGAGTATCGCGTCAGGTGGGGAGAGAGGGATTGCGAGCAAATTAAAGAATATACTAGAATATGCCATGAAACACTTCGTGACATAGATTTCCCGGTAGAACTTAGTGAATGTGCCGATAAAATATGTCATAGTAATAATCACTGTGCAATTCTGGACAAAATTTACTTAAATGTCGTAAATACTCTGTCTTTTGCAGCAAAGCAGACTTATAATTGTAAACGCAGGTGTCATAGGAAAGGCGGGTATATTATGGGTTGGAACAAATATGTGGCACCTTTCCATGGGGAGGCTAGGCTTAAGTATCAGATGTGGATGCTGGAGGGTAAACCTCAACAAGGCAGGAGTTTTAATGAAATGCGCGATAGTCGAAGAATTTTCAAGCAAAAGTTAAAATGGTGCCAGGATAGGCAAGACCAAATTAAAATGGATAGACTTGCGTCAGATCATTCAGCAAATAATTTCAAGAACTTCTGGAAAAATACAAATAAATTGAATGTTAGGCCTAGCCTGCCCGTGAGCGTAGATGGTGTGCTTGATCACACCTCAATTGCAAATGTGTTTAAAACTCATTTTACTATACAGTCACCGCTGGGTCCCCCACCTCGGTCGCACAAGATGACCAATGCTGAGAACATCGGGACAGACCGGAAGGTAAAATTTTCTGCTAAAGATGTAACAAGTGTAATAAAGAAAATGAAAAGAGGCAAGTCTCCGGGTCACGATGGTCTCAGCATTGAGCACTTTAAGTATGCTGGGCCACACTTGCCGCGGGTTCTCTCGATGCTTCTTAATTTTTGTCTGAGTCATGGTTACTTACCCGACGATCTGATGAAGACAATAGTTGTGCCGGTGATTAAAAATAAGACGGGTGATTCGTCGGACAAGTCTAATTATCGGCCTATCTCACTAGCTACCACAACAGCTAAAATATTTGACAGCTTGCTTAGTAGCCATCTCGAAAATTATGTGACCGTGAATGACAGGCAATTCGGATTTAGACCTGGTCTGTCCACTGAGAGTGCTATTTTATCTTTAAAGCATACTGTCAAATATTACGTGAAGAGAAATACTCCGGTTTACGCGTGCTTTCTTGACTTGTCCAAAGCATTCGATCTTGTTGTGTATGATGTACTGTGGGGCAAGTTGAGAGGTGCGGGTGTGCCGGAGGAAAGTACATCACTGCTCAAATACTGGTACGCCAATCAGAAAAATCGGGTGAGATGGGCTGATGCCTTGTCGGACGAATTTAGACTTGAGTGCGGGGTAAGGCAGGGGGGGTTAAGCTCACCTTTGCTTTTCAACGTTTACATGAATGAGTTGATTGAGGGACTTAGCAGTACTCATGTTGGATGCCACATTGATGATATATGTGTCAACAATATCAGTTATGCTGATGATATGGTGCTGCTGAGTCCGTCAATCAACGGCATCCGTAAATTGCTGAATTTGTGTGAGACATATGTGGAGGCGCATGGTTTGCTATACAACGCAAAGAAGAGCGAATTGTTAATATTCAAGGCTGGAAAACATCAACCAGACTATGTGCCGCCCGTATGCCTCAACAATGTTGCCTTGAAAATAGTTGAGCGCTTTAGGTACTTGGGTCACATTGTGACAAGTGATCTAAAAGACGACGATGATATAGAGAGGGAACGCAGGGCGCTGGCGGTGAGGAGTAATATGCTCGCACGCAGATTCACTCGATGTACTAATCAAGTAAAGGTGACTTTATTTAAAGCCTTTTGCCAGTCTTTTTACTCGAGTGGACTGTGGGTGACTTACACACGACGAGCCTACAGCGCCCTGCGGGTGCAGTACAACAACGCTTTCAGGGTGCTGTTGGCGCTACCCTGGCGCTGCAGCGCGTCTGGCATGTTCGCGGAGGCGCGCACTGCCGATTTTTATGCCATCATCCGTAAAAAAGCAGCGTCGCTAATGCAGCGCCTAAGGAACAGCGACAACAGCATACTGAAAATGATTGCAAATCGTTTTGATGATCCATTCCAGAAACACTGGATGGACATCTTAATTGGCATACTTAAATAATTTTCTGTGTTTTTAGATAAGTACTAACATATTACATAAGTTACCTTAAGAATATTTTTTACTAACAAAATTTATGGAACTTGATTCTGAAATAAATGTTTAAATTAAATTAAATTAAAATAATACGGAGAGAAGTGCGGTTTGCTAGAGACTCCTGGTACAAGAAAAAATGTGAATATATTGAAAGTCTGGATAACAAACATGATGCGTTCAATCTGCATAAAGAAATTAAAGCCATGATTGGTCCTAATCAGAACCGCCCGCAAGTACTTTCTGATGAAAATAACATACCCATCCTTGATAAAAACAAGAAGAAGACTTTATGGGAACAGTACATCCAAGCAATGTTCGCAGACAACTCCCGAAGTGCACCAATGCTAACCGAAAATATTGACGGTCCTCCTATTCTAAAAGACGAGGTTGTGAAAGCGTTACGTAAAGCAAAAACGGGAAAATCCACTGGACCAGATGAAATTCACATCGAAGTCTTGAAGCTTATTGAAGAAGATCACGTTGATGCTCTAGTGAAATTGTTTAATGCTATTTACGACACTGGATACCTACCTAAAGACTGGCTGAAGTCAACTTTTGTAACCCTTCCAAAGAAAAGGAACGCCAAAAAATGCGAAGAATACAGAACGATCAGTCTCATGAGCCAAGTTCTAAAGCTGTTCCTATCCATACTGCATGAGCGAATAAGAAGATCTTGCGATGAACAACTTGGCGACAGTCAATTTGGTTTCCGAGCTGGCGTCGGTACTAGAGAAGCATTATTCGCAGTACAGGTTCTTGTCCAGAAGTGCCGAGACATGCAGCAAGATGTCTTTCTTTGCTTCGTAGATTATGAGAAAGCGTTTGACAGAGTGCAACACGAACGTCTCATGGCCATTCTTAATGACATAGGTTTGGATAAAAAAGACATTCGCGTAATACAGAACCTGTACTGGAATCAGCGTGCTACAGTCAGGATTGATGGTGAGGATACCAAAGAGATTGAAATTAGAAGGGGTTCGACAGGGTTGTATCTTGTCACCTACACTCTTTAATTTATATTCTGAGGCGATAATGACAGAAGCATTGGAAGGGCTAGATTGTGGAGTTAAGATCAATGGGCAACTAATTAACAACTTGAGGTACGCCGATGATACTGTACTGATTGCCTCCACCGAAGCAGAGCTCCAGACAATAGTTAATCACGTTAATGAGTGTAGTGAAAGAGCCGGGCTCAGTATGAATATTGCTAAGACGAAAGTTATGGTCATTTCTACAATCACCAACTTACAGTCAACTATCACAGTCGCAGGCCAAATCGTAGAACAAGTGCGTAAATACAAATACTTGGGCACTTGGCTGACTGAAGAATGGGATAGTGATCTAGAAATCAAGACTCGCATAGAAATTGCACGTAATACCTATAGCAAAATGAAGAAAGTTCTTGGTAATCGAAATTTGAAGATCTCGTTACGCACACGGCTGATCCAATGCTATGTCTGGCCGATACTTTTATACGGATGCGAGGCCTGGACTATCAAAGAGAACCTCAGAAAACGTATTGAAGCGTTCGAAATGTGGATCTACAGGCGTATGATGTCGATCTCCTGGACTCAGAAAATAACAAATGAGGAAGTTCTGCGGCGGGTTGGTCAGAAACGCAAGCTTTTGCAAACCGTCAAACAAAGAAAGGTAGCTTATTTGGGACACGTACTGAGGAATTCCAGATATAAACTACCACAACTTTTTATGATGGTAAAAGTAGCTGGAAAAAAATAGGGGCCGTAGAAAGAAATCATGGCTGCGTAACATACGGGAATGGACAGGAATCGCGAGTGCTGCCGAACTGTTTCGCCTCGCGAAAGATAGAAGGAAATATGCGGAGCTGACTGCCAACCTTCACTAGTTGGAGAGGCACTACCAGAAGAAGAAGAAGACAGAAGACGCACTCCGCCATAGGCACAAGTCACTTGCACTGATAGTATATAATAAGCAAGCTATAGATTGCGTATGAGCCCCGCAGCGTACTGTCAAAGCGTAAGCAGTTGCTCCCTAGATACAGACATTTAATTAAGTACAAATCTCTTGAGGGTGTAATCTACTCACAAAACTGAACAACTTTTGTTAGAAACTTTTCTTCGAAATATGAAAAAAAAAATTGGACCTCCGATATTAAGTGACACACTTTTTCAGCATTTTTGTATGGAAGGTCCAAAAATTTTTTTTTATAATTCGAAGAAAAGTTTCAAACTAAAATTGTTTAGTTTTGTGAGTAGATCACACCCTCAAGAGATTTGTACTTAATTAAATGTAACCCTATATACTCTAAGGATACAAGTTACTTGTACAGTTACAAGTTACTTGTATAGTTACAAGTCGTCGGGTGAGAATACGTTTGTGCCATACACCATATTCCATGTTTCAGATATGAGCGAAATAAACAATTTCGTTAATAGTGTAATAGGATGTTTTCTATTGTGAACACAAACTAATTTGTCAAAAAGGTACACAAGAATACAATTGTTTTTGATATATTAGATCCAGTAAAGGTAAATGAAACATTAGTTATTTAGCTTTTTTTAATTGCTATATCCATTTTTGATGAATCATTGTTTAACGTAAAATGTATGATATGACACAAATCACGCGGATATAGCACAAAATATGAATTAATTTTAAAGAAACAGGTTCGATGACATACAAATTATTAATTATAAAAAAGATTCCGAGGATTATATGTCTATCATTAATAATTATACATATGAAAACACTCCATAGGTCTAGTAGGAGGTTGCCAAAAAGTTTGGACCTCCCATTGTAACACAAATCATTGATCGACAGTTTTGTATGAGAGGTCCAAATATTTTATTTCGATCTATTTATGGCCTTGGGTAAAGTTAACTCTTATCTATCACCAGCCTATCCTAAGGTTTTGCTATCGGTCACTAGTAAAATTACACCCAATATTCACACATATCACGCAAATGTCCCTTGCAGGTATAAGCAGAGTGTCAATAGCCTAAAATGCCTAACGTCATACAGTTTCCCCCACATCCGACAATGTCTATGGTCAAGTTATGATATTAAATACAGTGAAAACAATCGTAAAGTATGACTTTGATGATTGATTTCTTAGTTAGTATGTGCTTCCCAATACTTTTTCTTTGTACCTTATTTTACATGGTGAACTCTATGACTCTTCTTCACTTATTGTGACAACTTTCACTAAATAATTATACTGATATTAAAATAAAACAAAATTCACAACTGATAATCACAAATACACCTAAATTAGTCAGTCAACGTAAACAAAGTAGGTAGTTTAATAATAAGGATATGGCACAAAATCTCACGCGTACTGTCGCTTGGCACACTGTTTCCTGGGGTTTTACTATACGTTTGTGCTATATCCGGACATGGCACAACATAACGATTATGTTTTGTTTTACAGAGCGGATATAGCATAAAATCTAATAAATTATCTTTGTATAAAAGAGGTATATTTTAATTTCGGTTCGTGGTAAATATGTATCGTAAACTGTATTGTTAGATTTACTCATAATCGACTTTTCTTAAAAATGGATATGGCACAAACGTATTCTCAGCCGACGAAGTCAGTTACACAGTTACAAACAAGTCACTTGCACAGTTACAAGTCACTAGCACAGTTACAAGTCACTGGCACAGTTACTAGTCGCATGCATAGTTACAAACCATATGCATAGTTACAAACAAGTTGCTTACATACTTACAAAGTTACAAGTCACTTGCACAGTTACAAGGCACTCACACAGTTACAAGTTACTTGCACAGTTACAAGTCACTGGCACAGTTACAAGTCACTGGCACAGTTACAAGTCACTGGCACAGTTACAAGTCACTGGCACAGTTACAAGGCACTGGCACAGTTACAATTCACTGGCACAGTTACAAGTCACTGGCACAGTTACAAGTCACTGGCACAGTTACAAGTCACTGGCACAGTTACAAGTCACTGGCACAGTTACAAGTCACTGGCACAGTTACAAGTCACTGGCACAGTTACAAGTCACTGGCACAGTCACAAGTCACTAGCATAGTTTCAAATCATGATTATAACTATGCAAGTGACTTGTAAGTAGCATGTAAGTGACTTGTAACTATGCATGGTTACAAGTTACATACATGCACGCACTTGCATAGTTACAAGTTACTTGTAACAACTTGTAACTATGCAAGTTAGTTGTAACAACATGTAACTATGTAAGTGTCTTGTATTGTAACTGTGCGTGTGACTTGTAACCATGCAAGTCACTAGTAATTATGCAAGTGACTTGTAACTAGCATGTAGGTGACTTGTAACTGTGCATGTAACTTGTAACTATGCAAGTAACTTGTAAAGTAACAAGTCACTTGTAATCATGGAGACCTAAAGGTCGAAATTTGTTCCAAGTCCCAACTTTATATGGCAACGGCGGGTTTCGGTATCTGTTCCGGATGTCGGTACCGGCAGCTGTCCCGGGTGCCGGTTCCGGCAACTGTCCCGGCTCTCTCGGGTGCCGGTTCCAGCAGCTGTCCCGGATATCCTTATATTTGCTTCTTCAGAGACCCAAAATAAGCAGTGTATGAGTGGTTTTATTCAAGCGCCATCTGTGATCAAATAGCAGAATCTCAAAAACCTCCCCTACACGGATACAATTTGGGTCTTTCAAAATATTTATTGCTTCTTTTGCTAAATAAGTTATCTGTGCTTTGGCTTCTTTCTTCCCATCACTTCCCATCCTCGTTCCCATGGGGAACCACAATGCACGACATACTCAATGTACAGCAGGTTAAAGCACGGCAGCGTATTGTACAGCAGATCATTGTACAACGTGATGGATGGATGGTCTTGAAATACTGGGCCGGACCGATAATGTACAGGGGTGGAAATGGAATCAAAACAAATGACGTCACAGTGACAGACGTGACAGTGTTGACTTTGATCGACTTATCGATTCATTATTCGAACATGACATGTAAGGCAACCCACGGAGGGGGGGACGGGGGGGCGAAGCCGTAAAAAAAAACATATTTAACACAAATCCGACACAGTAGGTTAGGTTAGGTTAGAACAGTGACCCCCTGGAGCGAACGAAGTGAGCGACCAAGCTTACTAAAGAATATATTTAATATAAAAACAATATCGTTTAAGTTAGAAATGAATATAATATTATAGATCTAGTCACATCACTACATTACCACAACACGTGATGTCTCCATCCATCATGTCGTGCAATCCACCCCCGTGCACTTTCGGTACGGGGTGATGGATGGCGACATTGTTTTGATTCCATCCACCATGTCGTGCTCCATCACGTCGTACATTCCTCTGATGGCCAATATTATGCTGTACAATACTATGTTGTACATTGTAGGGACTCGTTCCCATCCCATCCAAACAAATGTCCAAAAATGCAAAAAATCATGAAAAAATCCTAATGTGTGAAATCTCACTGAACAATAAATTCATTTCTAAATAGGTTCATTTTCTGATAGTAAATGTGTAAAATTATAGACACTGCAGTAACCAGGTTTGTGGGGTTTATGATCTGATGTCGTTTTGTTATTTTCTTGCTATGAATCACCTAATCGACTGTTAGTGCAAGATTGATTATTCGTCGAGTGTAAAGAATAAGTTTTTCAGCTAGCTGGTGTGCACAGGGTTAAGCCACAGCGGCTGAAACCAGTAGGTAAAGCTAACATGAACTCTTTCAATTCATCTGCACTTCGCATGTGGACAGCCTAAGTCTTGTAAAGAAGTATATATTCCTAAAATTCGGTAAAACAGTGCTGAATTTAAATTCATCTGAGGAAATGAGTGAGAATAAAGACATTTCTGCAATCAGGTTTGTGATTTTCATACCTACAAATTACAGCCGAAAAGCATAGGTGCTCGATTTTCTTACAAAGTTAACCTGGAGCTTACAATGTTTTGCAGCAGCGGAGATCCAGCCGTGGGTTTGACTACAACACCACTTAAAGTGGGCGTCAAAATTGTAAGTATACCTACTATTCACATTATTAGGTTATTTGATTTAAAATTAATAACTAGCAGCCTGCCCAACAGCTGCTTACCATTTTCCCGTGGAAATAAGAAATTTGCCACGGTAAATAAAATCTTATATTACTTAGGGTTATTGTAGCTTTCTTTTTAGCATTGTAGTTTTTTTAAATTTGTCTGGTAGTAGTTTCAGAGTTTATCAAATCACTTAGATTATCATAATTATTTTTGAAACTCTAAATTCCAGGAAGAAGTAAATACTGATGGAAGCATTGACAGAATCGTTCAACCAGAAGTGAATGCAAATAAAATATCAACAATGTGTCACAGGCAGTTACAAGTCAAGTTGAATCGTCTACCGGATCTTATACTACAGAGGTTTATCAACAACAGTTATAAGACTATGCCTACACCTTTTATTGCAGAAGCTGGTAAATGTAATCTAATTTATTCTACCAAAAAGATTATCATTTAATTGATGTGGCCATGACCAAAAGCATAATTGCCCTCCCTATGAAAAAGGTATCAGATCTCAAGTAGAGCCAAGCTTTTGAATCTGCGCACCCTAACTCCCAAAACCTGAAAAATCTCAGCAGTCATAGCGCCGCCTTACTGCGAAAACCAATTAAATCGTAAAATGTGCAAACGAAGATATCGCGATTATAATGTTTAAGGGGTTGAAAATACATTAGTAATATTATATTCCTATTGTTACATAATAGCATCAGTACACTAATAAATGTTCTATTTAAATATATCTATTGTGTTTCAAAAAGACTATTATTTATTAGTGAAATTTTCAAAAATGTTCACAAGGCCACCTATTTAATTGGTTTTCGCTGAGAACTTTAAAATTGTTAATATTTTCTAAAGTATTAAGAATACAGCAAATCCTGAGAAATTACTTTTACATTTAGTTCATTAAACCTAACCATGATAAAACGCACCTATCCAGTTGTCCCTTGTAGAGTTACAAGTAGAAATTGTATCAAGATAATTGGTTTTCCCTGCCGAAAATTAACGAATATAAAAGTTAAGCAAGTAATTTATTACAGTTTCAGTACTTTTATCACCAAGATCACTGTACATCCTCTAAGAAATCCATTAAGTACTCACCAAGATCACTGTACATCCCCAAAGAGTTCTTTTAAATTCTTACTAAGATCATTGTACGACATCCTTTAAGGGTACCGTTAGATACTCACAAAGATCAGTCAACCTACATCCTCTAAGAGTTTCATTAGGTACTCACCAAGATCACTGTATGTCCTCGCCCCAGAAATCTGAGTACCTACTCATTAAGATCATTGTATTTCTTCAAAGCATTCCGTTAGGTACTTACCAAGAACGCTTACATCATCCTCGAAGAATTCCGTTAGGTATTCAACGAGTTCTTCTTAAAGAGTTCTTTTAAATTCTTACTAAGATCATTGTACGCACATCCTTTAAGGGTTCCTTTAGATACTCACAAAGATCAGTCAACCTTCATCCTCTAAGAATTTCATTAGGTACTCACCAAGATCACTGTACATCCTCTAAGAAATCCATTAAGTACTCACAAAAAGATCACTGTATATCCCTCGCCCCAGAAATCTGAGTACCTACTCATTAAGATCATTGTACTTCTTCAAAGCATTCCGTTAGGTACTTACCATAATCGCTTTACATCCTCGAAGAATTCCGTTAGGTATTAAACAACATCATTGCACATCCCCTAGCTAGAATAATGGTAGCACTTACCAATCACATCACAACAGCCTATAGAAGTCCACTGCTTCTCAGAATACGCCTATCTCTCGTTTTCGTTTTTGTTTTTCTGGCGGATAATCTCGTTCCAGACTACCATTAGCTAGATCTCTAACACTGACATCTACATAGCTTTCTGAGTGACATGTAGCCGGTGGGCTAGTTAAACTGTCAGGTTCCACGCCTCGGCTCCGTAGGTCATGTCTGATAAGACGCACTGAGCAAACCACTTGATGTTGAGGCATTGTGGCAAGGGTGACTCCAGAAAATACCGCAACTTCCAAATGCTGTGGGAAGCACTCTTTCGAGCCAAGCTGTACTATAATTCTGGTGATTTCATCCTTAATTTTGTCTTTTCCCTACTGCAATTTTTGCTCATTGTATAATATATATTTCTGGGCAACTTCAATTTCTACACCTTTTACAGAAACTGGCTCAGGGATGACGTGTTGGTTGAGCATTGATTGTTCATTGAACACTTAGTCCTTATTCTCTTCTGACTTCTGTATAACCTGCCTTAAATGGTTCCACAGAGCTAAAGCCTTTACAAAACCCGGCCTTCTTCAGCGGCTGGAAGGCGTTAAATATTGTTGCCAGATTCGTTAAGACTCCTGAGAAAAGTTTATAGCCCTATTGGCTATCACAGAGTTGATAGCCATTATAGCTGTTGAAGGACACGTTTTCTACCAGCTTTAGGTAATAAAAAGATCACTCCGTTTCCCCGGGAGCGAAGGCTGGTCTTTTGAAGTCCTGTCTGTCAGGCGAATGGGAAGCCCTTCGAAGCTGACTGAGAGTCGCCCCGACATTTCTACTATATTTACAACCGGGAGATGATCCGTACAGCAGCGGGAGAAGGAGAGCTCTAAGGTCTGTTGCTTCAGATGGAGGCTTCGGTCGCCACATGCGAGGCATACTGATATCCGTAGGAGTCTCAGACTTTCAGGAGAATATTTGAGCTCACCAATATCACTGCACAATGCACATGCCCCAGAACTCCTTTTAAATACTCACCAAGATCACTGTACATGCTTCAGGACACCGTTAGATACTCACCAAGATTACAGATGCACGTCCTATAAAAATTTGGTTAGTTACTCACTAAGATCACTGTTCATCCCTTAGAATTTTGTTAGGTACTCACCAATATCACTGCAAATCCCCCAGACCTCTGTTAAGTACTCACCAGGATCACTGCACATCCCCCTGACCACTATTAGGTAATCACCAAAAGCACTGTTCGTGTTCATCCCTCAGACCTCAGTCAGGTACTCACTAAGATTACTGTTCAGCCCGCGGACCTCTGTTAGGTACTCGGGAAGATCACTGTTCATCCCCAGACTACTGTTATGTACTCACTAAGATTACTGTTCATCCCTCTGACCTCTGTTAGGTACTCATCAAGATTGCTGTAAATGTACATACCCGAAGACTTTATTAGGTATTCACCTAGATCAATATGTACATCCCCAGGAATCACTACACTCAACAAGATCACTGTACGTCCCCAAGGACACTGTTAGGTACTCACCAAGATTGCTGTAAATGTACATACCCCAGGACTTTATTAGGTACTAGCAGCCCGCCCAGCGGTTTCACCCGCTGCTACTTTACCTGTTTTTCCGTAGAAATTGGATCTTTGCCTGTAGTAAAAAGTCCATTACTACGTTCCAGCAGAGGTAAATGTGCGAGCAGAAGCGGCCCGTCATGTTGAATAACTTTTACTTTGAAGCCATTACCGTATCTCTTATAGTTTATATGGGATGCTGGTGGTCAACATAAGATACTCCAGACCTCGTGACCATGTACCAGCAGAAGCGGCCCGTCATGCAGAATAACTTTACTTTGAAGCCATTACCGTATCTCTTGTAGTTTATATGGGATGCTGGTGGTCTACATCAGGTACTCCAGATCCTCGATGACCATGTGCCAGCAGAAGCGGCCTGCCATGCTGAGTAACTTTTACTTAAAAGCCATTACCGTATCTCTTATAGTTTAGATGGGATGCTGGTGGTCTTCATCAGGTACTCCAGATCCTCAATGACCATGTGCCAGCAGAAGCGGCCCGTCATGGTGAACAACTTTGTCTATGAAGCCATTGCCGTATCTCTTATAGTTTAGATGGGATGCTGGTGGTCTTCATCAGGTACCCCAGATCCTCGATGACCATGTGCCAGCAGAAGCGGCCCGTCATGATGTACAACTTTTTCTATGAAGCCATGGCCGTATCTCTTATAGTTTAGATGGGATGCTGGTAGTCTTCATCAGGTACTCCAGATCCTCGATGACCATGTGCCAGCATACGGCCCGTCATTGTGAACAACTTATTCTATGAAGCCATGACCGTATCTTTTATAGTTTAGATGGGATGCTGGTGGTCTTCATCAGGTACTCCAGATCCTCGAGGGCTGACAAAATGTAGTCCATGTCCGTCTTTACTATGCTAGTAATATCAGTGCCAAATTTCGCGAAGATCGGTAAAGCGGTTCGGCTAATTTGGGTAATATCCACTGTATTTCCCGCTTTATAATAATAATAATAAACTTTATTTCAGGCAACAAGGCCCATAGAAAATAAAATAATACAATACAATATTACTTACAATCTAACACAAATACTATAAATACACTACAATAAAGCTAAGTAGGCTTTTCCTGCTGCAACTGTTTTCCCTGGGGAATGAGGAATTTTCCGTGGTAAAAGTAGTCTATGTTACTCAGGAATGTTGTAGCTTTCTAATGGTGAAAGAATTTTCGAAATCGGTCCAGTAGTTTCGGAGTTTATCGATTACATACATACAAAAAAACAAACAAACAAACAAAGTTTTCCTCTTTATTATATTAGTGTAGATTCACCTAGATCAATATGTAGGTACATCCCCCAGGACTCACTACTCACCAAGATCACTGTACGTCCCCAAGGACACTGTTAGGTACTCACCAAGATTGCTGTAAATGTACATACCTCAGGACTTTACTAGGTATTTACCTAGATCAATATGCACATCCCCCAGGACTCACTACTCACCAAGATCACTGTACGTCCCCAAGGACTCTATTTGGTGCTCACCAAGATCACTATTAACATTGCCCAGAACTCCGTTAGGTATTCACCCAGATCACTGTACGTTCCCAAAGACTGATAGGTACTCACCAAGATTATTTTACAGCCTCAAAGACTCTGTTAGGTACTCACCAAGATCACTGTATCTCCCCAAGGACCTGCCAGGTTCTACCCAAGCCCACTTATATAATTTTGGTGGAGTCTGTTCTAATTTTGGTGGCGTTAGTCAATTTTGGTGGTCTCGATTTCTAATTTTGGTGGGCGCTTGCAATTTTGGTGGACTTAAGCTAAAATATCTTGAAAACTACAAAAGCTATTACGCGGCCCTTCATACACAGCAATCATTATATGACAAGTTTTTAAAATTTAATAATATAATATTAAAAATCTAAGAAAAAAAAATTGCCACCAAAATTATACAAAAATCAGTGTTGTTGAAATTGAGCCAAATGGCCGAAAGACCGACACTAGCGCCAGCTTCGCCAGTGACACGGAACTAAATAGGTTTAATCGTTTTTCGCTGTAGTGATTATGTAACATCCGTGAGTATAATATAGTCAGGGAAAAGCAATTATCTGGATAACGAATCAGGAGGGGATATAAAAACATCAATAATTCGTGGGCGTATAATAACAGAACACTAGGATGGAATACTTAATATTCAAACTGGTAACTCTTGTCAGGATACTGCATCGTCACATGCTACCTCGAACCACTGCCATTGTAATGATAAACCACGGTTTACTCACCATCACGTAGTCAGCTTTCCATCCTGGCTGTTTCGTCCTAGGAGGACTCATCAGGCATGGTGTAACCATACGACAGCATTCACACCGCGCACCTATTACACCATGCACCGTTGAAGTCCTCTGCCAGCAGCCCTGTATGCGTACAAGGATAGACCACCAGCTATTGTCACCATTCTCGTACTATTTCTGCATTTCACCAACCTTCCGCATACCAATAACCTTCCGAGGGTAAAACGATTACAAACACTTCATGATGCCTAAAATATTCCACTAGCCTTACGAAGCTAGGGCTCCACTATAGCCTGGAGGCCCAGGTTCCTCTAAATACACCAGGATTCCTGTGATTTCATCAGATTACGAACGATATCTCAAAAAGACACAGACTAAACCACACTTTAACCGGAACTGTCATAATCTTCACAAATATTCCACTAGCCTTTCGAATCTAGGGCTCCGCCATAGCCTGAAGACCACAGATCCTTGAAAGACCCCAAGATTCCCAAGATTTCACCGGATTCAGAATCTAACCTCAGAACGATACGATCCAAACCACACCCAAGCTGGAACTGTCAAAGTTGTTTACTCAGTTCGCTGCCTGAGTACCGTTTCATTATCACAAACGTAGCCAACAATGAACTGTGAGTGAGAACGTACTACAACACCTCCATAGAACATCTTTACTGTCACTCCGGTCAATATTACCGTCTATAGCTTACTGTCCGCAAATAAAGCGCAACGCCATGTCGAATGTTGCCAGCGCTATACGATTTGATCGCTCTCCGACATGGATATATAATATTTTCTTAGACGATTCGATGTATTGCATTAAGTATGGAATTCGTCAGGTAAAACCAATTAAACAACTTTAGTCGTTTTTCGCTGTAGTAATTATGTAACATCCGTGAATAAAATATCGTCAGGGAAAAGCAATTATCTGAATATATAATATTTTCTTAGACGATTCGATGTATTGCATTAAGTATGGAATTCGTCAGGTAAAACCAATTAAACAACTTTAGTCGTTTTTCGCTGTAGTAATTATGTAACATCCGTGAATAAAATATCGTCAGGGAAAAGCAATTATCTGTATATATAATATTGTCTTTGACGATTCGATGTATTGCATTAAGTATGAAATTCGTCCGGTAAAACCAACTAAACAATTTTAATTGCTTTTATTAGACCATCTTAATCAAGTACGGAAATTTAAATCTTACTAAATGGTTGTTACTGAGAAAAAAAAAATAGAGTTTTATGGTCTCTCCTACGGGAAAACCAAATTTTATCAACTTAACCGAAAATCGTTGGAGACAAATATGGTGTCAGTTAAATTAAATCTGCTTAATGTTTTTTATTTGAAAACAAACCTTGCCAGTGTTTGAAATGATTGGTTATCTACTTAGCTAGAAGCGAAACTATAAGACTTAGCAGTTAATGGGTTTTCGCAGACGAAAGAGCAAAAAATTTTAAGTACTTTTGCATTCAAAAGTAATTTTCGTAAAAATTTCGAGTTAATTGGTTTTCGCAGTAGGACGGCGATAGGATAGTAAGCATTTCAGTGCAACAAATAATTTTTTTCAAGTTGGGGATTCAGTACTTGTCTTAAAGATAAAGATAAAGATAATTTATTTGTTAAAACATGAGTAAAATTCAAAATACAGATGTCAGTGTTATACATATTAATAAGTCCTTCATGTTTGGTCTTGCGACATACAAATGTAAAATTTTAAAAATTGAATTGAATTGATTAATTAATAAATTACAAACAGAAATTAGAATTACAAATGTCAATAGGTAAAGTCACAATAAAAGAAAACAAATATACAATTTAAATTACAAACTTATGTCATTCAAAAATTGATTCACGCTGTAGTAACATTTCCTGGTCAAAAAATCATTCATTTTTCTTCTAAACAGATTAAGGTTACAATTTCTTATTTCTAGTGGTATCTTATTATATATTTTCGGTGCCATACCAAAAACACTTTTTTTCATGAGTGCTGTATTTGCTTTCTGGCTACAAATTTTTGTTGTATCTCGTGGACGTAGGATACGATTAGCTGGCACTTCTATATTTTTAAATAGTCCAGGATTTTGTTTTACAAATACTGCTACTTCCAGAATGTACAGCGAAGGAAAGGACAATATTCTATGCTGAACAAAAAGTTGCTTACAACTATCTGTAGGTTTGAGATTGAACATTGAGCGTATACATCTTTTCTGGCTTTTCTATTTGTGAAAGCTTATACAAGGCATAGGAGGCTTTGACAATCTAGAACACAATTTTTCGGCATGCTTCCAAGTGAGAGACCTATCGATGTGCACCCCAAAACTTCGTTACTTCAACTTTGGCAATATTTATACCGTTATATTTAATATCTAGAGCTGGAGATGCTATGCGTTGTCGAAAATTCATTATATTCGTTTTACTTAAATTCACCAATAAATTATTAGAATTCATCCAAGAAATTATGTTTTTCAAAGTGCTGTTCAGTTCATGTTGGTAAGTATTCACGTCTTCACATTCTATAACTACCGTACTGTCATCTGCAAATAGTGTCATAGGGTACTTAATATGTCTTGGCAGGTCATTAATATAAATAATAAACAAAAGTGGTCCTAGGATACTGCCTTGTGGCACGCCATACCTGACTATTTGTTGACTTGAGTGATACTTTTCTCTTTTTATAAATATTGATTTTAGTAATTTCTATGTACTGTTTTCTATTTAATAGGTAAGATTCGATTAATTTTGATATTGCCCCTAACCCCATAAGCATCAAGTTTTCGTAGCAGAATCGCATGATCAACATAGTCAAATGCTTGGGTCATGTCCATGAATATAGAACTCACATGTCTTTGTTAGTCAATATTAGATGAAATAATTTTTAATAAGTCAAAAATTGCTAAATTTGTCGATCTATCCTTTCTAAAGCCTTGTTGTTCATCAGAGAATATATTTTTATTTTCAATGTAAGCATATAGTGCCTTATAAATAACATTTTCAAATATTTTAAATGACAAGAGAGCTATAGGTCTATAACAAGACATATCTTCTTTATCATTTTTTTAAAGATAGGCTTAATTACAGCAATTTTCAGGCGGTCAGGAAAAATACCGTTACTGATACTTAAATTAATAATATAACACAAGTGTGGAGCTATACATTCCGCAACAAACTTTACAACTTTGGTTGATACGTCGTCATATCCTACACTATTCTTATTTTTAAGATTTTTAATAATTCTGACTATATCAGCTGGAACACAAGGTTGCATAAACATAGAGTTTAGACTAGAAATATGGTTCATATTGATATTATTACCCGCTTCGGAGTTTCGTGTTATTTTATTGATGTAATAATTGTTAAACAAGTTAGCAATTTTTTGAGGGTTTTCTATATTATATTATATCTTTAAATTTGATTCTACAAATTGTATCCTTAGGTTTGTTATGTTTTGTTCGGTTAATTATTTGCCATGCTGATTTAATTTTATTGTCTGACTTTTTAATGTAGTTAATATTATGTGCAAGTTGAACTTGTTTTAAAATTTTGCGAAATATGCTGTTATAGTTTTTATACTTTATTTTGTTTATGTTATTTGATTTTAACCTGTACTTCCACAGTAGCTTTCTCTTTAATCGACTGCTTCGTTTAATGCCTGGACTTATCCATTTAGCTGCCCTAATAGATTTAATTTTGACATTATTTAGAGGAAAACATAACTCATAAAATAGTTTAAAACTTTCAATAAACGCGTCAAATGCTTCATTTGAATCGTTAGTCATGTACACGTCATGAAAAGAAAGGTTTTCAACGCATTGTTTAAATTTTATAAGATTTTGTAGACTAAAATCTTTTTTTACGTGCCAAAAGTCAATCACACATGTACTCTTTACTGGCAGCTTCAATATCTGAGCAGTATGATCGGATAAGGCAAATTCATGCACATCACATTAACACTTCATATTTGCATAGATTGCTATATTATCAATACAGGTACTACTTTTAGGTCTTGTTACCTGTTTTAGTAATAGTTTAAGGTTATAGCTTTTAAGAATATTCTCAAATTCTCGTGTGATGTTATTATTTTTTTAAATGTCAATATTGAAATCTCCACAGAGAACAATGTTGAATGACTTTTTAAACAATTTGTTTTAGAAGAACTTCTAGTCGATCAAAAAGATACTAAAATATGCTTTGGTATATTTAGTTAATCTATAAACATATAAGATAATTAATTTAAGTTTAGTTAATTCCACAGCACAACATTCAATAACTCCATCATTTCGATTTACTGGCAAATTCATGTAACTCACGATAATTATGACCATTTCTACCAGAATACAAGCTCCTCCTCTGCCTTTATTTCTGGAATAGGAGGCCGCCATCGTATAGTTTTGTATTAGAACTGAATCCCTATCGCTATCAGCTCTCATATTGTGTTCAGTAACACAAATGATATCAACATTAATTCTTTTGTCTAGTAACTCAGAAAGACATACCATAAGATTATCAGATTTGCTGCGTAAACCATCTATATTTTGGTGCATTATATATACATGTTTATTCACGAAAAAAACAGCCCCTCATCAGCATCATTGCTGTCTGATTCTGACAGAGTTGTTTCGCTCAGAATTGTTAGGTTATCATTAAGCAACAGCGATTTATTATAATTTTCTATTTGCACAAGAAGTTCCAGTATATCACTGAAAATAGTTTTTAGGCCAAAGTTATTCACCTCAAATGAGCGAATGTTAAACATTTTTTCGTCGTAAGTGAGGTTCCTATTACTATCTATTAAATAGGCATACTCATGCTCTTGTACATCCTCATACAACAAAGTATTGAAATTTTCAACTCGCCAGTTAAAAAGACTACAGTTATGATATCTATATGTTGGGGAGCATATTACAATATTAGTATGATCTAATGCTAGCAAGATTCTCTTATACAAACAACCAGTTTCATATTTAGAAATTTTTCTCCATAAATATTAAACAAACTTTTGTTTAATATTTATTGGAGAAAAGATTTCTTGCATCTCAAATAAGATATCAGATTTAAGTAAAGACGACTTGTCTTTACTTAAATCTGATATCTTTGCATGTAGATTATGTAATAATTGTTTAACACCTCTACCTGGACTTAGATAGTGACAAATTTCATACTCGTCACCTAAAAAGTGTTTCGCAGTTACTAACATTTTGTTTCGATTGTTGCTACTAATCATGCATATTTTACTTTTGCTGTCAGATTTCTTCCCATACAGATGTTGATACGAAGTTTCTGATTTTTCTGTGTCATGTTGGCGATCACCGTAGATTTTTTGATTCTTACTGTTCTGGCTCTGTACGTCACTGAATTCGTCTTCTAGATTTTTGAAACTGTTTTGCGTAGGAATATTATAAGTTATGTTCTGATTCTGGCTGTTAATTCTACAAACTTCTTACTGACTCTCGTCTAAATTATTGGCACCATCAAAACCTTTTTGCGCATGATCTAGATTAGTTATTTCTTCTATCAGGTTTGCATTAATGCTTTTCAAATCATTTAATTTTGAGATTATTTTTCGAATCTTCTGTCGCAGTTTTTTGATTTTACGAAGCCTCGTCCTACTGCTTGTAATCTTCAAGCCAAAACCTGGTAGCACTCGTTCGTCTTCACTTAAAGCTTCTTTGCTGAATTGAAAGCTCTACATAAAGGGTTTTGTACAATGTCACATTCTTTTCTAGTTCCTTTACTTTTGCTTTTAGATCAAAATTTTCTTGCATTAAATTTTCTACCTCTCTATCAGCACTCTCTAACTGGGTCCTCAGTTTCAGATTTTCATGAGATAACTCCGCATTTTTTAGATCGATAGCTCTTATAGATAAATCTGGGACGCTATATGAGGTAATGTCCCCTACCGATATTTTATTTGTATCATTGCTTCCAAAGGTCAGCGATAGTGCTCTGCGTCTTTGTTAACAAACCTTCATCTATCGTCGTGATATTATTAATACCAGTATCATGACATGTGTCCGTTTTCGAAGTTTCAGAAATAAGACACCTTTCTGACGTAACGCAATCTACATTCTTTTGTTTCTTCCGGAGGTATAATGTCCACATTTCATTTTGACTATCGTCCAGTCTTACTGCCCTAAACATGGAGTATAGTACAAATTAAACCCTACACTTATATACCTAGAGTGATGTTTCATCTACACTACATCCTTAATCTAAACCTAAAATCTTTGTTGCTCAGAATTTTAAAGGGCAAAAGTAAATTTATTATTTCAAGTATGTTTCTTATGTTTTCTGTGTTCTTCCAGCTTAGAATAGCATCACCCCATCTCTTTCCTCTGGGCATCGTAAGACTGGAGGATTTTATGTAAATTACAGTTTTAAGCGACCGGCTGTCCTTTATTGTCTTCTTCATATTGAATCGATGGACAACAACTAAATTTTATTTGCCCAATATTTGGCTACATTGATTGTGCACTGAAACTTCTATAATGGACTCTAAATATTTTTTCAGATGTTCCAATATAGGGGTGATGTGTGTGTAGAATTTATATGATATTATTTGCAGATATGGGTCTTCATTCGGAGCTAGACATTAAGCTTGAATCTGAGGAACTAGACATTAAGCTTGAATCTGAGGAACTAGACATTAAGCTTGAATCTGAGGAACTCGACATTGATGAGGAGGCCTCCAACTGCAGCGAGGAGTGTGTCCGTGCTGCTGCTGGTATGTACTGCTCAATCACTTTCATCTGACAGACTCACAAGGAGGGTTATGTTTTTTAAAACGTCCTTATTAGCTCGACGTGTATATAACTATGGTCTATGTAATAAAATCTAATTTAACCATCTTCTAAAGATCGTAGCAATACTGCAAACTCGAGGTTTTCAAGTGTGACAACCTCTCACTAGTGATATACGATTTTTCTGAAACGGCCACAAATATTTGTAAGATGTGGTAATAGCGACTGTATTTTTACGGCTTTTAACGCTGTCCCTACCCCGCAAGGATGACAGCCGTGATTTGATCGCGGCGCCATCTACCGGAATCAGTTATAGTTTCTCACAATAATTCAATCTGTCGTTTGTTACAGAAGTCGCCGCATACAATGAGGAGTCTAGTGCCGTCAAAACAGAACTATTGGAACAAATATCACAAGAATATGAACAAATTGATTATGCTTTCATAGGAACTGAGTGTGAAGATAATATTGGAGAGGGAATTGACTATCAATCGCGCGATTTGAAATTGATGTCCGCTGTAGCTGTTCGCACACATGTGTGCGTAGAACACGCAGACACACACACGGACAGTGCGAGCTCTCTAAAGAGAGGAGACGACTATGCTCCGAGAACTCAGACAACTGCAACAACATGGAATCAACGAAGTCAATAACACTCATATAGCTTCCATATCCCAGGATACTGATAAAAATACAGATAACAACTCATTAAAAACCAACGTCAATAAATGCCTAGTAAATATTAAGCAAACGAAAACACAGAATTCGGAATTAAGTATAACAAATGAATATAAGTGCTTTGTATGTAAATATACAACAAATGAAGAAAGTGCGTTGAATATCACCTAAAATGCACTCGTCTACCACTCAATATATATGTGACGCGTGTTCATATATAACTAACGAGAAAATAAAAATTATACGGCATTTAAGATTACATCCTGATGAATATATTTAGATAGTAAATTTTGTCGAAATAGTGATTTAAAAGACATCGTGAAACATACACTGGAGTCAAGGCTTATAAATGTGATATATGTGGTCATGAGCTCGCAAAAGTCATTTAAATAGGCATATCGGAACACACTTGGAGTCAAACCTTATAAATGTGAGATTTGCAGTAAAGAGTTTTCTCGAAAATATCACATGCAAACTCATATCAGAACACACACTGGTATGAAACCTTATGAATGTGATATTTGCAATAAGACATTTGCTGCAAAATGTTATTTAAAAACCCATATGACAACACACACTAGTGGCAAACCTTATAAGTGTGAGATATGCTGTAAAGAATTTTCTAGAAAATCTGATGTAAAACTCATATCAGAACACACACTGGAGTTAAACCTTATAAATGTGAAATTTGTAGGAATAGATTTTTTCGTAAATGTCATTTAAATGATCACATGAGAACACATACTGGTATCAAACCTTATAAATGTGAGATTTGCAGTAAAGAGTTTTCTGAAAATATCACATGCAAAATCATATCGAAACACACACTGGATTCATCAAACCGTATAAATGTGTAACTTGCAACAAGACATTTACTGAAAAACGTTATTTAAAAACTCATATGGTAAAACACAGAGGTGTCAAATCTTATATGTGAGATATGCTATAAAGAGTTTTTAGAAATGTGATGTAAAAACATATCAGAACACACACTGGAGTCAAACCTTATAAATGTGAAATTTGCAGCAAAGTTTTCTCAAAAGTCATATGAAAACTCACATCAAACACACACTGGAGTCAAAAATGGCATGATGTTCAAAGGTAGGTCTTATAAAAGTCATTTAAATATGAGCAAATAAGGAACAAGCTGGTATGAAACCAATATGAAATTTAAAAGGCTTTACTAAAAACCCTATTCATCACGAATGTACATAAAGATGTTTCAATAAGACATTTGTACACTTGAAAAACATACGGAAAAAGTTATTCCAATCAAAATCATATGAAAAAGAGAGTGGTATAAATCTTATAAGTTTTCGTGAGCTATAAAGTAAATTTGAAGTGTTTCTAATGAATTCTATCAGAACACACACTGAGTCAAACCTTATAAATGAAATTTGTAAACAGGATTTCTCGCAAAAGTCCTAAATACAAGGGAGGCACCTAATAATAAGTTATTAATGGATAAAATCAAAATAACTGTAAAAGATTATTAGCTTTAATTGTCAACAATAATGATGTCAATTGATGGTGTAAGAGAGCTGTGTAAAACGCTGACGTCATCGCCATAAAAGACGTGGTTGCTGCCAAATCAATATACCTATACTGGACACTATTGAAAGCGTATTTTGCGTCCACAGGTAATTCTGTGGTGGATTTTCAGTTAGGCCCACTAATAGGAGGCTATATAGGTCGTTGCGCTACTGTGGAGAAAGAATGTGTTTAAATCGTGTAACTGTATTAAATTGTAATAACGTTCGAATTGAGGGAAAAGGATTAGGTATAAGGACAGAGTGTACTTTATGTTTGTTACATGCCGTTAACTTATCATAAAAATCTAATGGTATTTATGTGTGTCATAAGTTTAATTTAAATAATCAAGACTCAGAACAATGCAAGTGGATTTGAAGGACTTACGTGCTCGGTGACTTTAACGCACATCCTAATAAGTTATTCTACAATGAACTTATGAATTTTGTACCGACTCAAAATTTGTTCATGTGTTTATAAAGTCGAAATGTTGGGGCTGCGTATCAAATACTCTACTCTTTTTGAGTATGACAAATGGTGCTACAAGCTAGGTTCGACACTGCCTTGTCATTTCGAATCACTCGTAGCGCGGTATTAATGTTAAATTCGTAATGACTGTACTGGTCGGCCATGCTCTCATTGATAGTTGAATGTAACATTTCCAAGCTTGCCCCAAATTTGTCAAACAATAGTGTAGATAATGATGATGTATCGCGTCAGGTGGGGAAAGGTATTGCGAGCAACGTTAAAGATATACTAGATATGCCATCGAAACACTTCATGACATAGATTATCCGGAGAACTTAGTGAATGTGCCGCTTTAATTTGTCATAGTAATAATGTTGTGAAAATTCTGGACCAAAATTTACTTAAATAGTCAGTAAATGACTCGTCTTTGCAACAAAGCTTGACTTATAAATTGTAAACGAGTTGTCATATGGTAAGCGGTATATCTATTATTGACAAATTATGTCACCATTTCCATGGGAGGTAGGCTTAAGTATCAGATGTGGATGCTTGGAGGGCTAAACCTCAACTAAAGGCAGGAGTTTCAAGAAATGCGCGATAGTCGAAGAAGTGTTTCAAGCAAAATTAAAATGGTGCCAGGATAGTTCAAGATAAATTAAAGTGGATAGACTTGGTAGATCATTCAGCAAATAATTTCAAGAACTTCTGGAACAATACAAATAAATTGAATGTTAGCCTAGCCTGCCCGTGAGCGTAGATGGGTCTTGATCAACTTCAATTGCAAATGTGTATCAAAACCATTTTACTATAAAGCACCGCTGGGTCCCCACATAGGTCGCACAACTTGACCAAAGCTGAGAATCTCGGGACAGATGGGAAGGTAAAATTTTCTGCTAAAGATGTAAAAGTGAATAAACAAATTGTAAAGTTAGGCAAGCTCTCCGTCAAACGATGGTCTCAGCATTGACACTTAAAGTTGCTGGGCCACCCTGCCGCGGGTTCCTCGATGTGTCTTAATTTGTGTCTAAGCAGATTACGTTACCATACGATTTGAGAAGACAATAGTTGTGACCGGTGATGAAAATAAAACGTGTGATTCGTCGAGACAACGGCTAATTATCGGATTATCTCACTAGCTACCATCCCACTAAAATATGTTGACAGCCTGCTTGCATGTGCCATCTACGAAAATTATTGACCTGTGAATGCAGGCAATTCGGATGTCGACCTGACTGTCCACGAGAGTGACTATTTTGTCTTTAAAGCATACTGTCAAATATCGTGAAAGAAATACTCCGGTTTACCGCGTGTTTTCTTAACTTGTCCAAAGCATTCGAACTTGTTGTGTGATTACTGTGAAGATTGAGAGGTGTGTGCCGGAGGAATGTACCACTGCTCAAATACTGTACCCAATCAAAATATCGGGTGAGATTGCTGTGCCTTGTCGGACGAATTTAGACTTGAGTGCGGTGTAAGCAGGGGTTAAGTCACCTGATTGTTCAACAGTTTACATGAAAAGTTGATTGAAATACTTAGTCAGAACACATGTTGAGATGCCACATTGATGATATATGTGTCAACAAAAAAGTTATGCTGAGATATGAACACTGCTGAGTCCGTCAATCAATGAAATCCGTAAATTGCTTAATTTGTTTAGACATATCAAAAGGACATGGTTTTTATACAACGCAAAAAGAGCGAATTGTCTAAATTCAAGGCCGAAAACTCAACCAGACTATGTGCCGCCCTATGCCTCAAACTCAATGTTGACATTGAAAATAGTTGAGCGCTATTAGGTTTGGGTGACATTTGACAATTCATATAAAAGACGACGATGAATATAAGAGGGAACGCAGCGCTGGCGGTCGGAGTAATATGACTCGCTAGCGATTCACTCGAGTACTAATCAAGTAAATGTGATTTTATTTAAGCCTTTTGCCAGTCTTTTTACTCGAGTGGACTTGGGTAACTTATACACGTGAGCCTACAGCAGTTTTCGCGACAACAAGCTTTCAGGGTGCTGTTGGCCTACCCTGGCTTCTGCAGAGGTCATGGCATGTTCGCGGAGGCATGCGCACTGCCGATTTTTATGCCATCATCCGTAAAAGCAGCGTCGCAATGCGCGCCTAAGTCGTACAGCGACAACAGCATACTGAAAATGATTGCAATCGTTCTGACTGATCATTCCAGTAAAACTTTGGTCATCTTAATTGGCTACTTAATTAATTTTCTTTTTTTATATAAGTACTAACATAGTTACATAAGTTACCTTAAAATATTTTACTAACAAAATTTATGGTACTTGATCTGAAATAAAGTGAAAACAAAAAAATTAAATTAAAATAATGAGGAAGTGCAGTTTGCTAGAATCTTTTCGTACAAGACCTATGTGAATTATTGTCTGGATAACAGCCGGTGATGATTTCCAATCTGCATAGTAAAATTAAAGCCATATTGGTCCTAAGTCAGAATTGCTATCAAGTATTTACTATTAAAATAACTACCCATCCTTGTTAAAAAAAGAATTATTACTTTATGGAACAGTACATACCAGCAATGTTCGCAGACAACTCACTAAGTAACCAATGCTAACCGAAAATACAGCCGGTACCTCCTATTCTAAAAGACAGGTTGTGAAAGCGTTACTGTATTGCAAAAACGGGAAAATCCACTGACCAAATGATGTTAACATCGACGTCTTGAAGCATTATTGAAGAAGAGTCACGTTGATGCACTGAAGTGAAATTGTATTAATCTATTTACGACACGGTTTACCTACCTAAATGTTTGGCTAAAAGTTCAACTTTTGTAACCCTTACCAAAGAAAAGGAACGTTCAAAAATGCATTAAGAATACAGAACGATAGTCTCATGGCAGTTTAAAGTGTTCATATCCATACTGATGAGCGAATAAGAAGACTTGCGTAACAACTTGGCGATCTGTCAATTTGACGGCTGGCGTCGGTAAGAGAACATTATCCAGTACAGCGTTCTTGTCCAGAAGTGCCGAGACATTTATTATTCTTTTCATTTGCTTCGTAGATTATGAGAAATGCGTTTGAAGAGTGAACAGACGTCTCATGGCCATTCTTAATGACATACTTTGGATAAAAAGACATTCGCGTAATACAGAACCTGTACTGGAATCAGCGTGCACAGTCAGGATTGATGGTGAGGATACCAAAGTAGATTGAGATAGAATAGGGTATCAACAGGGTTTATTTATCACCTGTCACTCTTTAATTTACATTCTGCGGCGATAATGACAGAAGCATTGGAAGGGCTCAGATTGTGGCAGTTAAGATCTGTGGGCAACGTTTAATTAACAATTTTCAGGTACGCCATGATACTGTGTTGTTGTTCCACCGACAGCAGATGCTCCAGAAATAGAAAATCACGTTATGATCTTTAGTGAAATAGCCTCAGTAAGAAACTTGCTAAGACGAAAGTTATGGTCATTTTATAATCACCAACTTACAGTCATACTTTAAGTCGCGGCACAAATCGTAAACAAGTTTTAAATACAAATACTTGTGGCACTTTTAGTGACTGAAGAAAGGAAGCATCTAGAAATCAAGACTTGATAGAAATTGCCGTAATACTATAGACAAAATGAAGAAAGTTCTTGGTAGTCAAATTTAAATATCTCTTTACGCATACGGCTGATCCAATGCTATGTTGGCCGATACTTTAACGGATGGAGGCCTGACTACAAAGAAACCTCAGACAAACAGTATAGAAGCAGTTGAACTGTGGATCTAAGGCGTATGATACGATTCCTGGTTTTAGAAAATACAAATGAGAAGTTCTGCGGCGGGTATGGTCAGAAACGCAAGCTTTTGCAAACTGTCACAAAGAAAGGTACTTATTTGGGACACGTACTTAGGATTCCAGATATAAACTACTACAACTTATTATGAAAGGAAAAGTTGCCTCAAAAAAGAAAAAGGGGCCGTAGAAAAAATCATGCTGCGTAACATTCGAAATGGACATATATCGGAGTCTGCCGAACACGCTTCGCCTCGCCAAAGATGATGGAAATATGCGGAGCTGACTGCCAAGATCATGAGGGAGAGGCATACCAGAAGAAGAAGAAGACAGAAGACGCAGCCATAGGCACAAGTCACTTGCACTGAAGATATAATAAGCACTAGTAGATTGCGAAACCCCCAGCGTACTGTTAAAGCGTAATCATTGCTTAAATCCAGACATTTAATTATGACAAATCCTTGAGGGTGTAACTACTCACAAAACTCAACTCTTGGTGACGAGCACTTTTCTTCGAAATATGAAAAAATCGACCTCCGATATTAAGTGAAGACTTTTCAGATTTTTGATCCAGGTCCAAAAATTTATTTTATAATTCTTAGTTTCAAACTCAAAATTGTTTAGTTGTGAGTGATCACACCCAAGAGATTTGTACTTAATTAAATGTAACCCTATATACTTATGGACCAAGTTACTTGTACAGTTCAAGTTACTTTATAGTTACAATTCGTCGGGTGAGAATAGTTTGTGCCATGAACCAGTATTGGCGTTTCAGATATGGCGAAACAATTTCGTTAATAGTGTAATAGGATGTTTTCTATTGTGAACACAAACTAATTTGTCAAAAGGTACACAAGAATACAATTGTTTTTGATATATTAGATCCAGTAAAGGTAAATGAAACATTAGTTATTTAGCTTTTTTAATTGCTATATCCATTTTTGATGAATCATTGTTTAACGTAAAATGTATGATATGACACAAATCACGCGGATATAGCACAAAATATGAATTAATTTTAAAGAAACAGGTTCGATGACATACAAATTATTAATTATAAAAAAGATTCCGAGGATTATATGTCTATCATTAATAATTATACATATGAAAACACTCCATAGGTCTAGTAGGAGGTTGCCAAAAGTTTGGACCTCCCATTGTAACACAAATCATTGATCGACAGTTTTGTAGAGAGGTCCAAATATTTTATTTCAATCTATTTATGGCCTTGGGTAAAGTTAACTCTTATCTATCACCAGCCTATCCTAAGGTTTTGCTATCGGTCACTAGTAAAATTACACCCAATATTCACACATATCACGCAAATGTCCCTTGCAGGTATAAGCAGAGTGTCAATAGCCTAAAATGCCTAACGTCATACAGTTTCCCACATCCGACAATGTCTATGGTCAAGTTATGATATTAAATACAGTGAAAACAATCGTAAAGTATGACTTTGATGATTGATTTCTTAGTTAGTATGTGCTTCCCATACTTTCTTTGTACCTTATTTTACATGGTGAACTCTATGACTCTTCTTCACTTATTGTGACAACTTTACTAAATAATTATACTGATATTAAAATAAAACAAAATTCACAACTGATAATCACAAATACACCTAAATTAGTCAGTCAACGTAAACAAAGTAGGTAGTTTAATAATAAGGATATGGCACAAAATCTCACGCGTACTGTCGCTTGGCACACTGTTTCCTGGGGTTTTATTTATACGTTTGTGTTATATCCGGACATGGCACAACATAACGATTATGTTTTGTTTTACAGAGCGGATATAGCATAAAATCTAATAAATTATCTTTGTATAAAAGAGGTATATTTTAATTTCGGTTCGTGGTAAATATGTATCGTAAACTGTATTGTTAGATTTACTCATAATCGACTTTTCTTAAAAATGGATATGGCACAAACGTATTCTCAGCCGACGAAGTCAGTTACAGTTACAAACAAGTCACTTGCACAGTTACAAGTCACTAGCAAAGTTACAATTCACTTGCACAGTTACTAGTCGCATGCATAGTTACAAACCATATGCATAGTTACAAAAGTTGCTTACATACTTACAAAGTTACAAGTCACTTGCACAGTTAAGGCACTCACACAGTTACAAGTTACTTGCACAGTTACAAGTCACTAGCACAGTTACAAGACACTAGCACAGTTACAAGTCACTGGCACAGTTACAAGTCACTGGCACAGTTACAAGTCACATGCACAGTTACATTCACTGGCACAGTTACAAGTCACTGGCACAGTTACAAGTCACTGGCACAGTTACAAGTCACTGGCACAGTTACAAGTCACTGGCACAGTTACAAGTCACTGGCACAGTTACAAGTCACTGGCACAGTTACAAGTCACTGGCACAGTCACAAGTCACTAGCATAGTTTCAAATCATGATTATAACTATGCAAGTGACTTGTAAGTAGCATGTAAGTGACTTGTAACTATGCATGGTTACAAGTTACATACATGCACGCACTTGCATAGTTACAAGTTACTTGTAACAACTTGTAACTATGCTAGTTGTAACAACATGTAACTATGTAAGTGTCTTGTATTGTAACTGTGCGTGACTTGTAAACCATGCAAGTCACTAGTAATTATGCAAGTGACTTGTAACTAGCATGTAGGTGACTTGTAACTGTGCATGTAACTTGTAACTATGCAAGTAACTTGTAAAGTAACAAGTCACTTGTAATCATGGAGACCTAAAGGTCGAAATTTGTTCCAAGTCCCAACTTTATATGGCAACGGCGGGTTTCGGTATCTGTCCGGATGTCGAGCAGTGTATGAGTGGTTTTATTCAAGCGCCATCTGTGATCAAATAGCAGAATCTCAAAAACCTCCCCTACACGGATACAATTTGGGTCTTTCAAAATATTTATTGCTTCTTTTGCTAAATAAGTTATCTGTGCTTTGGCTTCTCTTTCTTCCCATCACTTCCCATCCTCGTTCCCATGGGGAACCACAATGCACGACATACTCAATGTACAGCAGGTTAAAGCACGGCAGCGTATTGTACAGCAGATCATTGTACAACGTGATGGATGGATGGTCTTGAAATACTGGGCCGGACCGATAATGTACAGGGGTGGAAATGGAATCAAAACAAATGACGTCACAGCGGATGTAGTGATGTGAGTGTTGACTTTGATCGACTTATCGATTCATTATTCGAACATGACATGTAAGGCAACCCACGGAGGGGGACGGGGCGAAGCCCCACAGTGGGGCTTTGGGGGGCGCAGCCCCCCGCAGTAAAAAAACATATTTAACACAAATCCGACACAGTAGGTTAGGTTAGGTTAGAACAGTGACCCCCTGGAGCGAACGAAGTGAGCGACCAAGCTTACTAAAGAATATATTTAATATAAAAACAATATCGTTTAAGTTAGAAATGAATATAATATTATAGATCTAGTCACATCACTACATTACCACAACACGTGATGTCTCCATCCATCATGTCGTGCAATCCACCCCGTGCACTTTCGGTACGGGGTGATGGATGGCGACATTGTTTTGATTCCATCCACCATGTCGTGCCCATCACGTCGTACATTCCTCTGATGGCCAATATTATGCTGTACAATACTATGTTGTACATTGTAGGACTCGTTCCCATCCCATCCAAACAAATGTCCAAAAATGCAAAAATCATGAAAAATCCTAATGTGTGAAATCTCACTGAACAATAAATTCATTTCTAAATAGGTTCATTTTCTGATAGTAAATGTGTAAAATTATAGACACTGCAGTAACCAGGTTTGTGGTTTATGATCTGATGTCGTTTTGTTATTTTCTTGCTATGAATCACCTAATCGACTGTTAGTGCAAGATTGATTATTCGTCGAGTGTAAAGAATAAGTTTTTCAGCTAGCTGGTGTGCACAGGGTTAAGCCACAGCGGCTGAAACCAGTAGGTAAAGCTAACATGAACTCTTTCAATTCATCTGCACTTCGCATGTGGACAGCCTAAGTCTTGTAAAGAAGTATATATTCCTAAAATTCGGTAAAACAGTGCTGAATTTAAATTCATCTGAGGAAATGAGTGAGAATAAAGACATTTCTGCAATCAGGTTTGTGATTTTCATACCTACAAATTACAGCCGAAAAGCATAGGTGCTCGATTTTCTTACAAAGTTAACCTGAGCTTACAATGTTTTGCAGCAGCGGAGATCCAGCCGTGGGTTTGACTACAACACCACTTAAAGTGGGCGTCAAAATTGTAAGTATACCTACTATTCACATTATTAGGTTATTTGATTTAAAATTAATAACTAGCAGCCTGCCCAACAGCTGCTTATTATTTTCCGTGGAAATAAGAAATTTGCCACGGTAAATAAAATCTTATATTACTTAGGTTATTGTAGCTTTAGCATTGTAGTTTTTTTAAATTTGTCTGGTAGTAGTTTCAGAGTTTATCAAATCACTTAGATTATCATAATTATTTTTGAAACTCTAAATTCCAGGAAGAAGTAAATACTGATGGAAGCATTGACAGAATCGTTCAACCAGAAGTGAATGCAAATAAAATATCAACAATGTGTCACAGGCAGTTACAAGTCAAGTTGAATCGCTTCACCGGATCTTATACTACAGAGGTTTATCAACAACAGTTATAAGACTATGCCTACACCTTTATTGCAGAAGCTGGTAAATGTAATCTAATTTATTCTACCAAAAGATTATCATTTAATTGATGTGGCCATGACCAAAAGCATAATTGCCTCCCTATGAAAAAGGTATCAGATCTCAAGTAGAGCCAAGCTTTTGAATCTGCACCCTAACTCCCAAAACCTGAAAAATCTCAGCAGTCATAGCGCGCCTTACTGCGAAAACCAATTAAATCGTAAAATGTGCAAACGAAGATATCGCGATTATAATGTTTAAGGGTTGAAAATACATTAGTAATATTATATTCCTATTGTTACATAATAGCATCAGTACACTAATAAATGTTCTATTTAAATATATCTATTGTGTTTCAAAAGACTATTATTTATTAGTGAAATTTTCAAAAATGTTCACAAGGCCACCTATTTAATTGGTTTTCTGAGAACTTTAAAATTGTTAATATTTTCTAAAGTATTAAGAATACAGCAAATCTTGAGAAATTACTTTTACATTTAGTTCATTAAACCTAACCATGATAAAAACGTACCTATCCAGTTGTCCCTTGTAGAGTTACAAGTAGAAATTGTATCAAGATAATTGGTTTTCCTGCCGAAAATTAACGAATATAAAAGTTAGCAAGTAATTTATTACAGTTTCAGTACTTTTATCACCAAGATCACTGTACATCCTCTAAGAAATCCATTAAGTACTCACCAAGATCACTGTACATCCCCAAAGAGTTCTTTTAAATTCTTACTAAGATCATTGTACGTACATCCTTTAAGGGTACCGTTAGATACTCACAAAGATCAGTCAACCTACATCCTCTAAGAATTTCATTAGGTACTCACCAAGATCACTGTATGTCCCTCGCCCCAGAAATCTGAGTACCTACTCATTAAGATCATTGTATTTCTTCAAAGCATTCCGTTAGGTACTTACCAAGAACGCTTTACATCATCCTCGAAGAATTCCGTTAGGTATTCAACGAGTTCTTCTTAAAGAGTTCTTTTAAATTCTTACTAAGATCATTGTACGCACATCCTTTAAGGGTTCCTTTAGATACTCACAAAGATCAGTCAACCTTCATCCTCTAAGAATTTCATTAGGTACTCACCAAGATCACTGTACATCCTCTAAGAAATCCATTAGTACTCACAAAAATCACTGTACATCCCCAAAGAGTTCTTTTAAATTCTTACTAAGATCATTGTACGTACATCCTTTAAGGGTTCCGTTAGATACTCACAAAGATCAGTCAACCTACATCCTCTAAGAATTTCATTAGGTACTCACCAAGATCACTGTATATCCCTCGCCCCAGAAATCTGAGTACCTACTCATTAAGATCATTGTACTTCTTCAAAGCATTCCGTTAGGTACTTACCATAATCGCTTTACATCCTCGAAGAATTCCGTTAGGTATTAAACAACATCATTGCACATCCCCAGCTAGAATAATGGTAGCACTTACCAATCACATCACAACAGCCTATAGAAGTCCACTGCTTCTCAGAATACGCCTATCTCTCGTTTTCGTTTTTGTTTTTCTGGCGGATAATCTCGTTCCAGACTACCATTAGCTAGATCTCTAACACTGACATCTACATAGCTTTCTGAGTGACATGTAGCCGGTGGGCTAGTTAAACTGTCAGGTTCCACGCCTCGGCTCCGTAGGTCATGTCTGATAAGACGCACTGAGCAAACCACTTGATGTTGAGGCATTGTGGCAAGGGTGACTCCAGAAAATACCGCAACTTCCAAATGCTGTGGGAAGCACTCTTCGAGCCAAGCTGTACTATAATTCTGGTGATCATCCTTAATTTTGTCTTTTCCTACTGCAATTTTTGCTCATTGTATAATATATATTTCTGGGCAACTTCAATTTCTACACCTTTACAGAAACTGGCCTAGGGATGACGTGTTGGTTGAGCATTGATTGTTCATTGAACACTTAGTCCTTATTCTCTCTGACTTCTGTATAACCTGCCTTAAATGGTTCCACAGAGCTAAAGCCTTTACAAACCCGGCCTTCTTCAGCGGCTGGAAGGCGTTAAATATTGCTGCCAGATTCGTTAAGACTCCTGAAAAGTTTATAGCTACTCCACGCCTTTAAAGTTACCCCATTGGCTATCACAGAGTTGATAGCCATTATAGCTGTTGAAGGACACGTTTTCTACCAGCTTTAGGTAATAAAAAGATCACCCGTTTCCCGGGAGCGAAGGCTGGTCTTTTGAAGTCCTGTCTGTCAGGCGAATGGGAAGCCCTTCGAAGCTGACTGAGAGTCGCCCTGACATTTCTACTATATTTACAACCGAGATGATCCGTACAGCAGCGGGAGAAGGAGAGCTCTAAGGTCTGTTGCTTCAGATGGAGGCTTCTGGTCGCCACATGTGAGGCATACTGATATCCGTAGGAGTCTCAGACTTTCAGGAGAATATTTGAACTCACCAATATCACTGCACAATGCACATGCCCCAGAACTCCTTTTAAGTACTCACCAAGATCACTGTACATGCTTCAGGACACCGTTAGATACTCAGCAAGATTACAGATGCACGTCCTATAAAAATTTGGTTAGTTACTCACTAAGGTCACTGTTCATCCCTTAGAATTTGGTTAGGTACTCGCCAATATCACTGCAAATCCCCCAGAAATCTGTTAGGTACTCATCAGGATCACTGCACAGCACATCCCCCTGACCACTATTAGGTAATCACTAAAAGCACTGTTCGTGTTCAAGTTCCCTCAGACCTCAGTTAGATACGCACTAAAATTACTGTTCAGCCCGCGGACTTCTGTTAGGTACTCGGGAAGACCACTGTTCATCCCCCAGACTACTGTTAGGTACTCACTAAGATTACTGTTCATCCCTCTGACCTCTGTTAGGTACTCACCAAGATTGCTGTAAATGTACATACCCCAGGACTTTATTAGGTATTCACCTAGATCAATATGTACATCCCCCAGGACTCACTACACTCACCAAGATCACTGTACGTCCCCAAGGACACTGTTAGGTACTCACCAAGATTGCTTTAAATGTACATACCCCAGGACTTTATTAGGTACTAGCAGCCCGCCCAGCGGTTTCACCCGCTGCTACTTTACCTGTTTTTCCGTAGAAATTGGATCTTTGCCTGTAGTAAAAAGTCCATTACTACGTTCCAGCAGAGGTAAATGTGCGAGCAGAAGCGGCCCGTCATGTTGAATAACTTTTACTTTGAAGCCATTACCGTATCTCTTATAGTTTATATGGGATGCTGGTGGTCAACATCAGGTACTCCAGACCCTCGTGACCATGTACCAGCAGAAGCGGCCCGTCATGCAGAATAACTTTTACTTTGAAGCCATTACCGTATCTCTTGTAGTTTATATGGGATGCTGGTGGTCTACATCAGGTACTCCAGATCCTCGATGACCATGTGCCAGCAGAAGCGGCCTGCCATGCTGAGTAACTTTTACTTAAAAGCCATTACCGTATCTCTTATAGTTTAGATGGGATGCTGGTGGTCTTCATCAGGTACTCCAGATCCTCAATGACCATGTGCCAGCAGAAGCGGCCCGTCATGGTGAACAACTTTGTCTATGAAGCCATTGCCGTATCTCTTATAGTTTAGATGGGATGCTGGTGGTCTTCATCAGGTACTCCAGATCCTCGATGACCATGTGCCAGCAGAAGCGGCCCGTCATGATGTACAACTTTTTCTATGAAGCCATGGCCGTATCTCTTATAGTTTAGATGGGATGCTGGTAGTCTTCATCAGGTACTCCAGATCCTCGATGACCATGTGCCAGCATACGGCCCGTCATTGTGAACAACTTATTCTATGAAGCCATGACCGTATCTTTTATAGTTTAGATGGGATGCTGGTGGTCTTCATCAGGTACCAGATCCTCGAGGGCTGACAAAATGTAGTCCATGTCCGTCTTTACTATGCTAGTAATATCAGTGCCAAATTTCGCGAAGATCGGTAAAGCGGTTCGGCTAATTTGGGTAATATCCACTGTATTTCCCGCTTTATAATAATAATAATAAATCCTTTATTTCAGGCAACAAGGCCCATAGAAAATAAAATAATACAATACAATATTACTTACAATCTAACACAAATACTATAAATACACTACAATAAAGCTAAGTAGGCTTTTCCTGCTGCTAACCGTTTTCCCGGGGGAATGAGGAATTTTCCCGTGGTAAAAAGTAGTCTATGTTACTCAGGAATGTTGTAGCTTTCTAATGGTGAAAGAATTTTCGAAATCGGTCCAGTAGTTTCGGAGTTTATCGATTACATACATACAAAAAAACAAACAAACAAACAAAGTTTTCCTCTTTATTATATTAGTGTAGATTCACCTAGATCAATATGTAGGTACATCCCCCAGGACTCACTACTCACCAAGATCACTGTACGTCCCCAAGGACACTGTTAGGTACTCACCAAGATTGCTGTAAATGTACATACCTCAGGACTTTACTAGGTATTTACCTAGATCAATATGCACATCCCCAGGACTCACTACTCACCAAGATCACTGTACGTCCCCAAGGACTCTATTTGGTGCTCACCAAGATCACTATTAACATTGCCCAGAACTCCGTTAGGTATTCACCCAGATCACTGTACGTTCCCAAAGACTGATAGGTACTCACCAAGATTATTTTACAGCCTCAAAGACTCTGTTAGGTACTCACCAAGATCACTGTATCTCCCCAAGGACTCCGCTAGGTTCTACCCAAGCCCACTTATATAATTTTGGTGGAGTCTGTTCTAATTTTGGTGGCGTTAGTCAATTTTGGTGGTCTCGATTTCTAATTTTGGTGGGCGCTTGCAATTTTGGTGGACTTAAGCTAAAATATCTTGAAAACTACAAAAGCTATTACGGCCCTTCATACACAGCAATCATTATATGACAAGTTTTAAAATTTAATAATATAATATTAAAAATCTAAGAAAAAATTGCCACCAAAATTATACAAAAATCAGTGTTGTTGAAATTGAGCCAAATGGCCGAAAGACACTAGCGCCAGCTTCGCCAGTGACACGGAACTAAATAGGTTTAATCGTTTTTCGCTGTAGTGATTATGTAACATCCGTGAGTATAATATAGTCAGGGAAAAGCAATTATCTGGATAACGAATCAGGAGGGGATATAAAACATCAATAATTCGTGGGCGTATAATAACAGAACACTAGGATGGAATACTTAATATTCAAACTGGTAACTCTTGTCAGGATACTGCATCGTCACATGCTACCTCGAACCACTGCCATTGTAATGATAAACCACGGTTTACTCACCATCACGTAGTCAGCTTTCCATCCTGGCTGTTTCGTCCTAGGAGGACTCATCAGGCATGGTGTAACCATACGACAGCATTCACACCGCGCACCTATTACACCATGCACCGTTGAAGTCCTCTGCCAGCAGCCCTGTATGCGTACAAGGATAGACCACCAGCTATTGTCACCATTCTCGTACTATTTCTGCATTTCACCAACCTTCCGCATACCGGCCCAAGATTCCCAAGATTTCACCGGATTCAGAATCTAACCTCAGAACGATACGATCCAAACCACACCCAAGCTGGAACTGTCAAAGTTGTTTACTCAGTTCGCTGCCTGAGTACCGTTTCATTATCACAAACGTAGCCAACAATGAACTGTGAGTGAGAACGTACTACAACACCTCCATAGAACATCTTTACTGTCACCCGGTCAATATTACCGTCTATAGCTTACTGTCCGCAAATAAAGCGCAACGCCATGTCGAATGTTGCCAGCGCTATACGATTTGATCGCTCTCCGACATGGATATATAATATTTTCTTAGACGATTCGATGTATTGCATTAAGTATGGAATTCGTCAGGTAAAACCAATTAAACAACTTTAGTCGTTTTTCGCTGTAGTAATTATGTAACATCCGTGAATAAAATATCGTCAGGGAAAAGCAATTATCTGAATATATAATATTTTCTTAGACGATTCGATGTATTGCATTAAGTATGGAATTCGTCAGGTAAAACCAATTAAACAACTTTAGTCGTTTTTCGCTGTAGTAATTATGTAACATCCGTGAATAAAATATCGTCAGGGAAAAGCAATTATCTGTATATATAATATTGTCTTTGACGATTCGATGTATTGCATTAAGTATGAAATTCGTCCGGTAAAACCAACTAAACAATTTTAATTGCTTTTATTAGACCATCTTAATCAAGTACGGAAATTTAAATCTTACTAAATGGTTGTTACTGAGAAAAAAAATAGAGTTTTATGGTCTCTCCTACGGAAACCAAATTTTATCAACTTAACCGAAAATCGTTGGAGACAAATATGGTGTCAGTTAAATTAAATCTGCTTAATGTTTTATTTGAAAACAAACCTTGCCAGTGTTTGAAATGATTGGTTATCTACTTAGCTAGAAGCGAAACTATAAGACTTAGCAGTTAATGGGTTTTCGCAGACGAAAGAGCAAAAATTTTAAGTACTTTTGCATTCAAAAGTAATTTTCGTAAAAATTTCGAGTTAATTGGTTTTCGCAGTAGGACGGCGATAGGATAGTAAGCATTTCAGTGCAACAAATAATTTTTTCAAGTTGGGGATTCAGTACTTGTCTTAAAGATAAAGATAAAGATAATTTATTTGTTAAAACATGAGTAAAATTCAAAATACAGATGTCAGTGTTATACATATTAATAAGTCCTTCATGTTTGGTCTTGCGACATACAAATGTAAAATTTTAAAAATTGAATTGAATTGATTAATTAATAAATTACAAACAGAAATTAGAATTACAAATGTCAATAGGTAAAGTCACAATAAAAGAAAACAAATATACAATTTAAATTACAAACTTATGTCATTCAAAAATTGATTCACGCTGTAGTAACATTTCCTGGTCAAAAAATCATTCATTTTTCTTCTAAACAGATTAAGGTTACAATTTCTTATTTCTAGTGGTATCTTATTATATATTTTCGGTGCCATACCAAAACACTTTTTCATGAGTGCTGTATTTGCTTGGCTACAAATTTTTGTTGTATCTCGTGGACGTAGGATACGATTAGCTGGCACTTCTATATTTTTAAATAGTCCAGGATTTTGTTTTACAAATACTGCTACTTCAGAATGTACAGCGAAGGAAAGGACAATATTCTATGCTGAACAAAAAGTTGCTTACAACTATCTGTAGGTTTGAGATTGAACATTGAGCGTATACATCTTTTCTGGCTTTTAAAAATAGTCTCCTGTCTGTGCAGTTACCCCAAAAGATTACCCTGTATCGTAAAATTGAGGCAACAAGTGCATGGTAGGCTGTTAGGACGGTAGCAGTGTCTACTATTTTGAAAGCTTATACAAGGCATAGGAGGCTTTTGACAATCTAGAACACAATTTTTCGGCATGCTCCTTCCAAGTGAGAGACCTATCGATGTGCACCCCAAAACTTCGTTACTTCAACTTTGGCAATATTTATACCGTTATAGTTAATATCTAGAGCTGGAGATGCTATGCGTTGTCGAAAATTCATTATATTCGTTTTACTTAAATTCACCAATAAATTATTAGAATCCAAGAAATTATGTTTTCAAAGTGCTGTTCAGTTCATGTTGGTAAGTATTCACGTCTTCACATTCTATAACTACCGTACTGTCATCTGCAAATAGTGTCATAGGGTACTTAATATGTCTTGGCAGGTCATTAATATAAATAATAAACAAAAGTGGTCCTAGGATACTGCCTTGTGGCACGCCATACCTGACTATTTGTTGACTTGAGTGATACTTTTCTTCTCTTTTTTTATAAATATTGATTTTAGTAATTTCTATACTGTTTTCTATTTAATAGGTAAGATTCGATTAATTTTGGATATTGCCCTAACCCCATAAGCATCAAGTTTCGTAGCAGAATCGCATGATCAACATAGTCAAATGCTTGGGTCATGTCCATGAATATAGCACTCACATGTCTTTTGTGTCAATATTAGATGAAATAATTTTTAATAAGTCAAAAATTGCTAAATTTGTCGATCTATCCTTTCTAAAGCCTTGTTGTTCATCAGAGAATATATTTTTATTTTCCATGTAAGCATATAGTGCCTTATAAATAACCTTTTCAAATATTTTAGCAAATACCGACAAGAGAGCTATAGGTCTATAACAAGACATATCTTCTTTATCATTTTTTAAAGATAGGCTTAATTACAGCAATTTTCAGGCGGTCAGAAAAATACCGTTACTGATACTTAAATTAATAATATAACACAAGTGTGGAGCTATACATTCCGCAACAAACTTTACAACTTTGGTTGATACGTCGTCATATCCTACACTATTCTTATTTTTAAGATTTTTAATAATTCTGACTATATCAGCTGGAACACAAGGTTGCATAAACATAGAGTTTAGACTAGAAATATGGTTCATATTGATATTATTACCCGCTTCGGAGTTTCGTGTTATTTTATTGATGTAATAATTGTTAAACAAGTTAGCAATTTTTTGAGGGTTTTCTATATTATATTATATCTTTAAATTTGATTCTACAAATTGTATCCTTAGGTTTGTTATGTTTTGTTCGGTTAATTATTTGCCATGCTGATTTAATTTTATTGTCTGACTTTTTAATGTAGTTAATATTATGTGCAAGTTGAACTTGTTTTAAAATTTTGCGAAATATGCTGTTATAGTTTTTATACTTTATTTTGTTTAGGTTATTTGATTTTAACCTGTACTTCCACAGTAGCTTTAATCGACTGCTTCGTTTAATGCCTGGACTTATCCATTTAGCTGCCCTAATGGATTTAATTTTGACATTATTTTGAGGAAAATATAACTCATAAAAATAGTTTAAAACTTTCAATAAACGCGTCAAATGCTTCATTTGAATCGTTAGTCACGTACACATCATGAAAAGAAAGGTTTTCAACGCAGTGTCTAAACTTTATAAGATTTTGTAGACTAAAATCCCTTTTTTTTACGTGCCAAAAGTCAATTACACATGTACTTTTTACTGGCAGCTTCAATATCTGAGCAGTATGATCGGATAAGGCAAATTCATGCACATCACATTCACACTTTATATTGACATTTATTGCTATATTATCAATACAGGTACCACTTTTAGGTCTTGTAACCTGTTTCAGTAATAGTTTTAGGTTATAGCTCTTAAGAATATTCTCAAATTCTCGTGAGATGTTATTGTTTTTTAAAATGTCAATATTGAAATCTCCACAGAGGACAATGTTGAATGACTTTTTGGAAACAATTTGTTTTAGAAGAACTTCTAGTCGATCAAAAAAGATACTAAAATATGCTTTGGTATATTTAGTTAATCTATAAACATATAAGATAATTAATTTAAGTTTAGTTAATTCCACAGCACAACATTCAATAACTCCACATATCGATTTACTGGCAAATTCATGTAACTCACGATAATTATGACCATTTCTTACCAGAATACAAGCTCCTCCTCTGCCTTTATTTCTGGAATAGGAGGCCGCCATCGTATAGTTTTGTATTAGAACAGAATCCCTATCGCTATCAGCTCTCATATTGTGTTCAGTAACACAAATGATATCAACATTAATTCTTTTGTCTAGTAACTCAGAAAGACATACCATAAGATTATCAGATTTGCTGCGTAAACCATCTATATTTTGGTGCATTATATATACATGTTTATTCACAAAAACAGCCCTCATCAGCATCATTGCTGTCTGATTCTGACAGAGTTGTTTCGCTCAGAATTGTTAGGTTATCATTAAGCAACAGCGATTTATTATAATTTTCTATTTGCACAAGAAGTTCCAGTATATCACTGAAAATAGTTTTTAGGCCAAAGTTATTCACCTCAAATGAGCGAATGTTAAACATTTTTTCGTCGTAAGTGAGGTTCCTATTACTATCTATTAAATAGGCATACTCATGCTCTTGTACATCCTCATACAACAAAGTATTGAAATTTTCAACTCGCCAGTTAAAAAGACTACAGTTATGATATCTATATGTTGGGGAGCATATTACAATATTAGTATGATCTAATGCTAGCAAGGATTCTCTTATACAAACAACCAGTTCCTCATAATTTTGGGATGCAAGGAAATCTTTTTCTCCAATAAATATTAAACAAACTTTTGTTTAATATTTATTGGAGAAAAAGATTTCCTTGCATCCCAAAATTAAGATATCAGATTTAAGTAAAGACGACTTCGTCTTTACTTAAATCTGATATCTTTGCATGTAGATTATGTAATAATTGTTTAACACCTCTACCTGGACTTAGATAGTGACAAATTTCATACTCGTCACCTAAAAAGTGTTTCGCAGTTACTAACATTTTGTTTCGATTGTTGCTACTAATCATGCATATTTTACTTTTGCTGTCAGATTTCTTCCCATATAGATGTTGATACGAAGTTTCTGATTTTTCTGTGTCATGTTGGCGATCACCGTAGATTTTTGATTCTTACTGTTCTGGCTCTGTACGTCACTGAATTCGTCTTCTAGATTTTTGAAACTGTTTTGCGTAGGAATATTATAAGTTATGTTCTGATTCTGGCTGTTAATTCTACAAACTTCTTACTGACTCGTCTAAATTATTGGCACCATCAAAACCTTTTGCGCATGATCTAGATTAGTTATTTCTTCTATCAGGTTTGCATTAATGCTTTTCAAATCATTTAATTTTGAGATTATTTTTCGAATCTTCTGTCGCAGTTTTTGATTTTACGAAGCCTCGTCCTACTGCTTGTAATCTTCAAGCCAAAACCTGGTAGCACTCGTTCGTCTTCACTTACGGTATTCTCGATTTCTTTCAGTTGCTGCTGTTCATCCATTTTAGAATTTTCGAGCATAGACTGAAGCTTCTTCTTTGCTGAATTGAAAGCCTCTACATAAAGGGTTTTGTACAATGTCACATTCTTTTCTAGTTCCTTTACTTTTGCTTTTAGATCAAAATTTTCTTGCATTAAATTTTCTACCTCTCTATCAGCACTCTCTAACTGGGTCCTCAGTTTCAGATTTTCATGAGATAACTCCGCATTTTTTAGATCGATAGCTCTTATAGATAAATCTGGGACGCTATATGAGGTAATGTCCCCTACCGATATTTTATTTGTATCATTGCTTCCAAAGGTCAGCGATAGTGCTCTGCGTCTTCTTTTGTTAACAAAACCTTCATCTATCGTCGTGATATTATTAATACCAGTATCATGACATGTGTCCGTTTTCGAAGTTTCAGAAATAAGACACCTTTCTGACGTAACGCAATCTACACATTCTTTTGTTTCTTCCGGAGGTATAATGTCCACATTTCATTTTGACTATCGTCCAGTCTTACTGCCCTAAACATGGAGTATAGTACAACTAAAACCCTACACTTATATACCTAGAGTGATGTTTCATCTACACTACATCCTTAATCTAAACCTAAAATCTTTGTTGCTCAGGAATTTTAAAGGGCAAAAGTAAATTTATTATTTCAAGTATGTTTCTTATGTTTTCTGTGTTCTTCCAGCTTAGAATAGCATCACCCCATCTCTTTCCTCTGGGCATCGTAAGACTGGAGGATTTTATGTAAATTACAGTTTTAAGCGACCGGCTGTCCTTTATTGTCTTCTTCATATTGAATCGATGGACAACAACTAAATTTTATTTGCCCAATATTTGGCTACATTGATTGTGCACTGAAACTTCTATAATGGACTCTAAATATTTTTTCAGATGTTCCAATATAGGGGTGATGTGTGTGTAGAATTTATATGATATTATTTGCAGATATGGGTCTTCATTCGAGCTAGACATTGCTTGAATCTGAGGAACTAGACATTGCTTGAATCTGAGGAACTAGACATTGCTTGAATCTGAGGAACTCGACATTGATGAGGAGGCCTCCAACTGCAGCGAGGAGTGTGTCCGTGCTGCTGCTGGTATGTACTGCTCAATCACTTTCATCTGACAGACTCACAAGGAGGTTATGTTTTTAAAACGTCCTTATTAGCTCGACGTATATAACTATGGTCTATGTAATAAAATCTAATTTAACCATCTTCTAAAGATCGTAGCAATACTGCAAACTCGAGGTTTTCAAGTGTGACAACCTCTCACTAGTGATATACGATTTTTCGAAACGGCCACAAATATTTGTAAGATGTGGTAATAGCGACTGTATTTTTACGGCTTTTAACGCTGTCCTACCCGCAAGGATGACAGCCGTGATTTGATCGCGGCGCCATCTACCGGAATCAGTTATAGTTTCTCACAATAATTCAATCTGTCGTTTGTTACAGAAGTCGCCGCATACAATGAGGAGTCTAGTGCCGTCAAAACAGAACTATTGGAACAAATATCACAAGAATATGAACAAATTGATAATGCTTTCATAGGAACTGAGTGAAGATAATATTGGAGAGGGAATTGACTATCAATCGCGCGATTTGAAATTGATGTCCGCTGTAGCTGTTCGCACACATGTGTGCGTAGAACACGCAGACACACACACGGACAGTGCGAGCTCTCTAAAGAGAGGAGACGACTATGCTCCGAGAACTCAGACAACTGCAACAACATGTGGAATCAACGAAGTCAATAACACTCATATAGCTTCCATATCCCAGGATACTGATAAAAATACAGATAACAACTCATTAAAAACCAACGTCAATAAATGCCTAGTAAATATTAAGCAAACGAAAACACAGAATTCGGAATTAAGTATAACAAATGAATATAAGTGCTTTGTATGTAAATATACAACAAATGAAGAAAGTGCGTTGGAATATCACCTAAAAATGCACTCGTCTACCACTCAATATAAATGTGACGCGTGTTCATATATAACTAACGAGAAAATAAAAATTATACGGCATTTAAGATTACATCCTGATGAATATATTTTAGATAGTAAATTTTGTCGAAATAGTGATTTAAAAAGACATCGTGAAACATACACTGGAGTCAAGGCTTATAAATGTGATATATGTGGTCATGAGCTTTCTCGCAAAAGTCATTTAAATAGGCATATCGGAACACACCTTGGAGTCAAACCTTATAAATGTGAGATTTGCAGTAAAGAGCTGAAAATATCACATGCAAACTCATATCAGAACACACACTGGTATGAAACCTTATGAATGTGATATTTGCAATAAGACATTTGCTGCAAAATGTTATTTAAAAACCCATATGACAACACACACTAGTGGCAAACCTTATAAGTGTGAGATATGCTGTAAAGAATTTTCTAGAAAATCTGATGTAAAAACTCATATCAGAACACACACTGGAGTTAAACCTTATAAATGTGAAATTTGTAGGAATGGATTTTTTCGTAAATGTCATTTAAATGATCACATGAGAACACATACTGGTATCAAACCTTATAAATGTGAGATTTGCAGTAAAGAGTTTTCTCGAAAATATCACATGCAAAATCATATCGAAACACACACTGGATTCATCAAACCGTATAAATGTGTAACTTGCAATAAGACATTTACTGAAAAACGTTATTTAAAAACTCATATGGTAAAACACAGAGGTGTCAAATCTTATAAGTGTGAGATATGCTATAAAGAGTTTTTTAGAAAGTGTGATGTAAAAATTCATATCAGAACACACACTGGAGTCAAACCTTATAAATGTGAAATTTGCAGCAAAAAGTTTTCTCAAAAAAGTGATATGAAAACTCACATCAAAACACACACTGGAGTCAAACCTTATAAATGTGAAATTTGTAGTCGTGAGTTTTCTTATAAAAGTCATTTAAATAGGCATATCAGAACACACACTGGTTTCAAGCCTTATGAATGTGATATTTGCAATAAGACATTTACTGTAAAAGATTATTTGAAATCCCATATGACAACACACATTGGTGTCAAATCGTATAAATGTGTAACTTGCAATAAGACATTTACTGAAAAACGTTATTTGTGGGCGTCCGCGCATAAAGGGTCCAGTTGTAGGGTTTTGAGTTAAGACCAGTTTCGGAATCTAGAATAATCCTTCTAACATACTGACTACAAAAAAGACCATATTTTAAATATGTATTTTTTTTACAGGCATCCAAAGTTGTAACTCTGAAAAAAGTGGTTTCGAGAAAATTGAGTTTAAAGGTTTAGGTTACAAAAAAACACAGTTCTACTTGTTTGTTACATAGGTCGTTATTTTTTCATAAAGATTACACTAATGTGCATTCAATCATGTGCCCATAACTTTAATTTAAATAATCAAGGTAAGAAAATTATGCGTGTCGATTTCAGAAAACACTAAAGTCGACTTCTGGTACCTTTTATTGCAAGGATTAGTACTTAATGTTTTGACCAGATATTAACAGCCATAATGTTATCCTCGAACTCTCTTTTGCCTTTTATAGTGTTAGATCAAATATAAAGTACGAATTATACGAAATTTTATTGATTCTCTCTAAGATTTTATGAAACACCGACAAGTGGACCTTTTTATGCTACACTTTAGCTAGCGTTCAGCGAATGTATTGGAATTTTCAATGCACTCACAGCGCAATATTATTCTCATAAATTAAAAAAATTGAAAAGTTCTGATGAATTTTTCAATTTTCTCATTATTTAATTTAGCGTTCAGCGATTTGGTAATTACTAAAATCCCAAAAAAAAAATAGCGTTACGTATCATTTAATACTTACAACTTAATTTATATGTATCACACGGCATCTTGCCACAAGGTATCTCGACAGTCGACACACGTTATCTCGATATACGTTATTTCGATACGCGTTAACTCGACACACGTTAAATCAACACAAAGTATCTCGACACACGTTAGGTCCGCCTTTGTGCCTCTTGCTTTTTACTGCTTTTACCAATATTGTAAATATGTTTTGAAAATTGCCTAAACCATATTTTTCAACCTTATTGACATAGCTCAGAATGACTCGGATTTTAAAAATTCTTCTATATAAATGTGTAATTAGGTACTTATTAAATGTAATGTTGTAATTTTCTATCTTTTCTATTCTTTTCAGCTTTTCTATCCTCCATTCATGCCATAAGCCCTCTTATCGGAAGTATACTTAACCCATCATTGGGTAACGTGGAGGCTTTGGGTTTGACGGATGCTGGAAATGTTTGGAGCACCAAAAGTTCAGAGGAGTTTCCAACTCATCGCCACTTACAAAGACAGTGTTATGAACCTTTATCAAAAAAGCAACAAAAAACTTGTTCACTTTAAAATTGATAGTGGAGTTGTAAATATGGTACAAGCAATTATAGTCCTTATTGACATAATTATGTCGATTATTTTAATGACATGATCACAATAAAAAACATATTAATACGTGGATCTTGTCAAGGCCTACTTTCCTAAACAAAATAATAGCCTAGCATGCATGGTTCTCAAGACTAATGAGGTTTTAGTTTAACAGCTGCCACCTAAAATGTGGATATCGTCAAGACCTTCAACTTCTTTAAAGCAACTGGTAGTCTACCATGCATAGTTGTCGAGATAAACTTGTTTAAAGTTTGACAGATATCTTCAAAAATGTAGATCATGGCAGGGCCTACAACTTCCTCCAAGCAACTGGTAGTCTAGCGAATAGTTACCGAGATATACATACAAATTTAAAGTTAGACAGCTGTCGTCAAAAATATAGATCTGGTCAAGGACTACAACTTCCTCAAACCAACTGGTAGTCTAGCGTGCATGTTTACCGAGATAAACATGTTTAAAGTTTGACAGCTGTCATTGAAAATGCAGATCTTGTCAAGGCATACAACTTCCTCAAAGCAACTTATAGTCTCCCCTACCAATTTATGGGATATGAAAAAAGTTTCGGGCCTCCAACACAAAATGAACCAGACCGCCAAATCATTTTGTATTTATCTCATATCTCTATCCCACAAACGTTGCCTCATCTTACCTCACCATGCCTGCCCCACTCTACTAAAGCTTGCTTCAACCCTGCCGAAGCTTGCCCCACCTCGCATGTGTCGAGATAACACGTGTCTAGCGAGATAACGTGTGTCGAGATATCGTATGTCGAGATATCGTGTATCGAAATACCGTGTGTTGACCGCGTGTTGAAATTACGCGTTAACCTGTGTAGAGTTACCGCGTGTCGAGAAAACGTATGTCGAGATAACGTGTGTCGAGATTACATGTGTCGTAACAACGTGTGGCATGATACCAGGTGTCGATATACTGTGTGTCAAGATGGCGTGTGTCGAGATTGCATGTGTCGAGATAACGATAACGTGTATCGAGATCTGTTGAGATGGCATGTGTCGAGAAATCGTTATGTCGACCTGACATTGTCCAATCCAGTTCAGAGTGACAGTACAAACAGTATTTACATGAAATACCTAAACCCAGTCATGAAAACATCGACTTGTCAAGACTTGCCGACATCTGGACCCTTTTCACTAAACTTTATCATTTAAAAAAGACATACTTAGAAACAAAACTTAAAAGTGTTGATTACATGAAATTGTAGTAAATTGTTTGTATAATAATATTCTTTAAAAATCTCAAAATGACATATTTTCACCCAACTTCATAAAAACGCAAATATCTCGGAAACTAAAAGCCGACAACTGGACCCTTCATGCGCGGACGCCCACATTTAAAAACTCATATGGTAAAACACAGTGGTGTTAAATCTTATAAGTGTGAGATATGCTATAAAGAGTTTTTAGAAAGTGTGATTTAAAAATTCATATCAGAACACACACTGGAGTCAAACCTTATAAATGTGAAATTTGCAGCAAAAAGTTTTCTCAAAAAAGTGATATGAAAACTCATATCAGAACACACACTGGAGTCAAACCTTATAAATGTGAAATTTGTAGTCATGAGTATTCTCGCAAAAGTGATTTAAATAGGCATATCAGAACACACACTGGTATCAAACCTTATAAATGTGAGATTTGCAGCAAAGAGTTTTCTCAAAAATCTAATATGAAAGCTCACATCAGAACTCACACTGGTATTAAACCTTAGCCCCAAACTTCACAGAGAGGACATGGAGAGGACATAGGACGTAGGGCATGACGCTTGACGTTTGACATCGCGACGTTTCCATACAAAAAAGCGTCGTATCTATGACAGCTAGCGTGAAAAACTAAGAAGAATATTTGACGATCACTTGTCTGTCAACTGTCATTATTACGTCCTATGCCCTTCGTCTTTTTGGTGGAGTTTGCGCCTTAAGTAATCGTCAAATATTCTTATTCATTATACAAGCTGAATTTTCTACGACAACATTAGTTTTTAGGTCTTTGCGGTCAAAAACTAGGTTTTCTATACGGTGAATTTACAGGATGATAGCAAAACTCAGAATTGCTGGTGATAGTGATCAACTTTCTAGGGTCGAAAACCAAAATTGACCTCCCATAGGAACCCAAATCAGCTGATTGGCAATTTCGTATGGGATGTCCATAATTTTTTTTCGTATTTCGACCTATGTTCCTTGGGGAAAGTTGTTCCTTATCACCAGCCGGTTCTGAGTTTTCGCTATCGGTCACTAGTAAAATTTCACCCTATATTTCTTTTCAAGTTCTATAATTTGTTTTCTATTTATTAATTAAAGTAAACGTATCGTTAGATCGTTACAGAATTAAAAAAAAAAGTGTTTTATTTATTATTATTTATTGACTCCTATAGGTACATGACCTGCATAGGTATAAAGTAGGTACTCACTAAACACAACAAATCTAACACTAACTACTCTAGCCGTAGTACACTTAATTTTGGGCATCTTTAGACGACAGGTCACGGAGGTGCAGAGGTTTTCTGATCTTGCAGAACAGGATATCGCTGTATGATTTCCACGAAGTAGATGTTAAAATCCACGTCGTCACGCATTTTTGATGCTAAGTAGCTTGTTATTTATATTAAACTAGCTTTCCGCCCGCGGTTTCACTCGCGGTATTTATCTGTTTGGTATCATAAAAAGTTTTTATCTATACTCAGTTCGTAATATTCGTTTTACAGAATCGAAAGTACGAACGTAACGAACTGCATTACGAATATACAGCCTTTAAAAAAAACTTTCATACTACTGGCAGCTACATAAAGTAACTCAATTTCTAGTATTTGAAAAAAAAAATAAACGAATTGACCTGCGTACCAAATTGTAATCTGTTCCAATTTGACACTGGCCATCAGTAAGTCGAATAAAAAAAAAACAAGAGTCACCCGCGGCGGGACGACACTTGAAGTTATGAGGACTTATTTATTATTAAATCTTTGCTTCAAATCATTTTTCGAATTAAAATTCACCGATAAATGCTATTTAATTTTAAAAGTTGTTCAGTTTTTATGAGCCAAAAAGATTACTTACCTATGTATAAAAGTCGTTCAGTTGGTGGTTCAGTAGATAGGCTTGCAATCGCCATAGTGCAGTGCGGAGGTTTGAATTATTTTTCATAGTTTTTCTTGTAGAGTGTAGATAAAATAGTGTATACAACTGCAAATAATTAGGCTTTAGAATGCTCGTGTCAAACTATAATCACACTCGGCTGCGCCTCGTGTGATAAACAGACACTCTCATCCTAAAGCCTCTCATTATTAGGCAGTTGCATAAACTACTATTATTCATTGCATTTGAATCCAAAATTTTCACGATCATATCACGAACTGGAGTTGGGTTCGACTACTCGACAACAGATGGCGCCACTGTTGAGGGATTGGAAAAGCCCTTATATCTTTAAAAATACGCCCTTTAATTTAAAACAGAAACTTTCTTGTTCGAGGGGGGATAGAGGGCTATTGCACAATATAAGTCCCTTGATCGCACAGGGAATACTTTTTAAGTTTTGTCGGCACGTACATTTTATCAACTTAGTTTTATTATATATAATGATTTGTTACTTTTAATTAAATCAAATAAAGCAAGCATATAAAACTTCTGATTTGTAAAAAAAAACCGGCCAAGAGCGTGTCAGACACGCCCGCAAATAGGGTTTCGTAGTCAACGTTTAAATATCAGGTTTTTCAGCATTACAAACTTAATTTTGTTGCTGTTTTGTTAGCAGTTTTTTTCTGAAACCTTTAAGGGTACAATATCCATTATAGTTTTCATTGTAACTTTAGATTGTAAGCTATATTACATATTTATTTCAAAATTTTAGCGTTTATACTTTAGAAGTTACAGCTGGAACAAATTATGGGTCAAAAACGCCCTTTTTAAAAGCAAATATCTCGTGACAGAAACATTTTAGTGACTTTGTTTCAAAGAAACCTCACCTTAGTTTCAAAAGACCTATTCAACGATATCCTACTCAATATTACAAAAGAAAAAAAAATTTTTTGCCTCCCTTTCCTTTGTATGGGAGGGGGTCCAAAAAATATTTAATATAATTTTTTCTTAAAATTTATATATTTGGGTCAACCAACACGATCTATCTTCTCACCAAATTTCATGTCGATAGCTCTAAAACTGACGAAGATATGAGGGCGCGGCATACAGACAGACAGACAGACAGACAGACAGACAGACAGACAGACAGACAGACTTGACGAAACTATAAGGGTTTCTAGTAGACTACGAAACCCTAAAAAAGGGTTTTAAAATAATACATTACTATCGAAATCAAAGTAATTAAAGGATCATGATCAGAATACACCCAGCGCCATAACTGTCACGAAGCCTCTGACTCTGGCCATGACGAGCATTTGTTCTTTGGATACCATCAAACAAAATCCCACCCCGGAGTCAAAAGATTTTTATAGAGTAGGTAAACCTCCATTTCAAACAAATTGATAGACTGTGGGTGGGCAATAGAGTCCCTCCAACCAAATCACATGCTTGACTTGAAGCCTTTGACTATAAGGAGCATTTGTTTTTAAATATACGCCCTTTTAGATGTACAGATGTCGCTGGATCGTCGCTTGGAGACGAGCATCAAGAGATAGAAAATTTGGCGTTCATCGGCCGTGCATCGATAGCTCAGTGGCAGAGCGGTGGGGCGTTTACCCATGGCCCGGTTCGATCCCCGGTCGATGCATGTCATATTTTCTATTTCTTATTTTCACTTGTGAGAATAATATAGCACTGTGAGTGCATTACAATCCCAATAGATTGATTAAGCAAGCTTCATCATATGGTTTGAATTCCACTCATAATGTGGACTAACCATGAGTAAGTTCTAAATACTTTCTACAGATGTCGCTGGATCGTCGCTTGGAGACGAGAATCAAGAGATAGAAAATTTGGCGTTCATCGGCCGTGTATCGATAGCCCAGTGGCAGAGCGTGGGCGTTTACCCATGCGGCCCGGGTTCGATCCCCGGTCGATGCATGTCATATTTTCTATTTCTTATTTTCACTCAGAGAATAATATAGCACTGTGAGTGCATTACAATCCCAATAGATTGATTTAAGCAAGCTTCATCATATGGTGAATTCCACTCATAATGTGGACTCAACCATGTAGTAAGTTCTAAATACTTTCTACAGATGTCGCTGATCGTCGCTTGAGACGAGCATCAAGAGATAGAAAATTTGGCGTTCATCGGCCGTGCATCGATAGCTCAGTGGCAGAGCGGTGGGGCGTTTACCCATGCGGCCCGGGTTCGATCCCCGGTCGATGCATGTCATATTTTCTATTTCTTATTTTCACTTGTGAGCATTTGTTTTTATAATCCCGACCGGGGGTCAAAAAATATTACTCGATTTACAGAGTGAGCCCCCATTTCAAACAAATAGACAAAAATTGTGGGCAATACAGAGTCCCTCTAACTTACTCACATGCCAATCTCGAAACCATTGACCATGCCGAGCATTTTGCTGTCAGAGGACTATCAAAATCCAACAAATTGACAGATTGTGGGAAATACAGAGTCCCTTCAACCAACACATGCCTGATTCAAAGCCCATGATCATAAGGAGCATTTGTTATTGGGGTACCAACAAAATCTCATCCGAGAAACAAAATACATAACTAGATTTTTATAGAGTGAGCCCCCATTTTAAACAAATTGACATATTGTGAGCAATACAGAGTCCCTCTAACTAACTGACATGCCTCACTCAAAACCATTGACCAAGACGAACATTTTGCTGTCGGGGTACCATGAAAATCCCACCCGGGTGTAAAAGATATACTCGATTTATAAAGTGAGCCCCCGTTTCAAACATATTGACAGATTGTGGGCATAGGTTAGGTTAGGTTAGGTGAGGTTAGGTCAGGTTAGGTCAGGTCAGGTCAGGTTAGGTCAAGGTGCAATTATTAAAATCGGTTCCTGGTCATTGGCAGTGACGTCAGTTTACTTTGAGGACCACCTACCAATTGAACCCTACATACAGCAACTGGAACATATCAAAAGTAGCATCGACGTTCAAATGTTCTTGATGGGGGGCGACGTCAATGCCTGGAGTACTTGGTGGGGCAGTGCGAGGGAAGACCACAGGGGAGAAACCCTTGCAGGCACGCTGAACGACCTGGGCTTGCATATCCTAAACGAAGGTGAAACTCCAACTTTCGATACAATCAGGGGAGGCAAACAGTTTAAAAGCCATGTAGATATCACAAGTTGCACTTACGAGTTACTACATGCGATCACTAACTGGAAAATAGAAGAAGGCGTTACCAGCTCTGACCACAATGCGATCACCTTTAAATTGGAAATGGGAGGCCCAAAGTCAGAAAGACCAAATAAGACCACCAGGAAGTACAATACGCGCAAGGCAAACTGGACTGACTTCGCCACTACCCTCAAAACGGAACTGCAAGAAAGACATATTGATAGGGACTCAGTCGAGAACATTACAACAAAGGAAGAGTTGGAGGCGGTGATCAAGGACTACGGCCAGTCTATCGAGAACGCCTGTGAGAAGAACATACCAAAGGTGAAAAGAAAAGAACAAATGAACTTTCCCTGGCTCACCGATGAGCTACATCAACTTAAAAAAGAGGTGGCCACCAAAAAACGCCGAATACGGTGCGCGGCCGCATGCAGAAAGGATGCTGTCATCACAGAATACTTGGAAGCCAAATCAACATACGAGG
>JANFCV010000365.1:0-189202 GCA_024500475.1 Phthorimaea operculella | reverse complement strand
TTTGTATTGGTCTGTTTAATATACTAATTTGTGTCAGTTTATTATGTCTTAATTCATAACATTATATGCCAAAATATTTTGGTCCACGTATGCACGCTACAACAAAATTATAACTAAATTGATTGTGAGATGAGAAGAAGACAGTTATAGCGTTTTGTAGGAAAGGTAATGTAGCTGTGAGAAAGATATATCTAGCTTGCAGTGAACAGGATAGTCACTGTTTTATAAACGGCAATAAAATTGACATGACATCAACAGCGGAGGTATAAAGGGTCATGGCACATGGTAGTATAGCTTTCATCGGATGTCGATAGCAGACAAATGTGTCCGGTCGTGAGATTTCTTTAATCTGTAGGATTGCTCGCGGCTGTGATTGGAAAGAAATCGGTGAAAATGGCCGATTGGCCAGCTAATGGGGTTTCATTGAGATATTATTTTCACTTCACTGTTAAATCTGTAGGTATATTTTAAATAGCTGGTAGCTTTTCATTTCCTCAGAAGTCCAATTGTTTTACTAAAAATCGAACATGCTTTTTTTCTCAGTAGATAGGAAGATAGTCAGATGTTACAGTTTACTTACTTTGTTTACAAATTAGGTAGCAATAGAGCAATATTTTATTTTTGATAAAAACAAGCAATATTATTTGCTAAACGCATTTTTTCAGTGTGTTTGATAGAGCCTTTGTGTGACGATAGGTAACGATGACTATGTTTCATAAGGCAACTCGAAAAAGTGTCTCAATAATATAAACTTCAAACAGTTTGTCGGAAGTACAAAAAAAGAAATCTTCTACAAGGCAGCTCTATAAAAATGTATACCTAAGCTTCACCGACATTTTGACGGCAACCACTTTGTCTTTTTTGATTAATTTTAATTGTCCTACAGTGAAAGGCAGATTGAGAGACGGCTACTATAAAAGATGTTTATTAATCTAACACATTGCGTAATTTTAATTTAGTCTAGTGAAGTAGAAAAATTTAAAGCAATTAAAGTGTGGCACCAATTTATTTTTTAATCTGCCGCCGTCGTTCTAATTGAATTTATGTGGTTTAGATTTTAAAAGTGTTATTTATTAAATTTGTACTGTGATTCAGGGCTACGGGGCCCATAGCTAACGGCCGTTGCTGCTGTATTTTAATCTGTCAGGTGCATAAGAAAATCCCCAACAACGTAAATGCAAAGATCATGTCTCCGCCACAAACTAAGAAGACGACGCGCGAGGCGCCTTTACAGATGGCTTGCTTAGTACTAGCGACGATTTTGACGCTCGTCTTACACACATTTAATGGAATGAACAGCAATATCAAAGGAACTCAAAGTAATTAAGAAGATAGTTTCCAAAACTCTGCATTTTGTGTCTCCGCTGCAGTATTTTTCTTCCATTTTGACAAATCTTAGGCTTCATCACTATAAGCTTCCAATAGAATACGATCCGAGGTTGGTACCTGGTAGCTAGTTTAGCTCGAAGGGCTTAATTCTTTATTACACAGCAAGCAGCAACCAGCAGGCCATAAAACGAATTGTGGATAGCAGTTTAGATTATCTACCGGTAACTCATTAATTGCTGTTCAATGTTACTAACTTTAAAGCCTTTAATACTAGTTTTACCACAGTTTTACTAAGGTTTCACTCGACCACAAAATATGTAAGTATCTATTATGAAAGCTCACATTTTAATAAGACTTTTAGCCGCTCGTAAAACCCAGATATTGCTTACAATTAAAGTAAATAAGCAACCTGTTAAAATACAAAAGCCATACTTTATACAAATTAAGTGCTACAATATAAACATTTTGATTTAAGTTTCAGCTACAGTAGCACTGACTGAAAACTGATACTTTATTAATACTTTTAGTAGATCATAAAACATAACACATTATTTACAAATACTGTTTTCTAAAAGAACATGACATTATCTCTTGTAATATGATCGACTTGTTAAAATACCCATACGTTGTACAAATTATTAAGTGCTTAAATATAAACATTATACTTTGAATAACAGTTGCAGTAGCAGTGCCTGAAAACTGATACTTTAATGAGACGTTTAGTCGTTCATAAAACTAACCATTATCTATAAATATTGTTTCCATAAAAGCAAATGACACTCTTGTAAAATGAGAGCCATGTTAAAAAACTAAGACATACGTTGTACAAATTAAGTACAACAACGTGCACGTTCTTTGCAAGTCTACTGCAGGGTTGACATGATAATTCTCTCCGTTTAAGAATAAGACATGTCGTGAAGACCCGCGACGTGTCGCGACGACAGTTGACTTGACGGGACTTGACGGCAGACGACGGTACAAGACGACACGCGACATCCATGGACATGTCACGTCGCGAAGACCACATAGTTTAATTTAGCTATCGTGTAGCGTAAAAATAAGGGACGATTTGTTTTCAACATTATATAGTTCGACAATCTAACAATGACTACGTATATCCCAAATTAGTATTTATGAGTCTACTACATACTTTATAATGTGCCTTAACTTAATATGCCTTGTTAAGGGAATCGGAAATTGCATCAGATATGAACTTTAGCTTACTTAGTGAGAGATCCCGGTCACACGGTACCAAAATCACGTAAAGCATAGTCAAAGATCCTGGTACACGGCACCAAAATCTCCCATATTTATTTTAAATTCTGATTTCAAAATCCACGAGCGAACAACATCAATATCTAAACCACTTTACACCCGAACCACGAAACGTGTCCTGTCACAGAGCAGAAGATAAATATTAATAATCGCTTATGCAACAAAATAAACACTACCAAAATAGTGGGTTTATATCTCGGCGTGACATGAATCTTGCCATAATTGTACCACAATGTACCATCAAACATTACCGCGAGGCCCACACGTAACGTCCGTTGTATCGCTATTATAGTGTAATGCTAACGCACGCGCTCTCAGATGCATTCAAATTTCGAACTGCTCTATAATAAACCGCGCTTTAAACTAACGAAAGTTATGTTTTTGTGCCAGGCTGTTTCTTTATTCTTCTTCTGTTTCAGCGTTGCTTTATTTTAACATCGGTTTTTAGTGTGTAGAATTCAAATATGCATCTGGCAGACTCTCATGCGTCACGTGTGGGTTCCGCCTATAGTACGATTATGTTTGCGAAACGTAGTAAAGGCGAGTGTGCACATGACAATGCGCCTGCGCAACGGACGCGTGATGCGTGAAGTAGCGCGAAGATGATGTCTGTGGCAACTATGCCTTATTTCAGACAGACTGAAATTAAATATTAGTAATACTTTTGCTCAATGTAGATCACTCAATGAGTAGACAGTTATTCTGAAATATATAATTTTGGACATAATTTAAAAGTAGTACTATATTCATTATTTTACACTAGAACTTGATTTGGATTTTCACTCCTTAAGTTTGTACCTGCTTAGAGTTTTGTTGATAGTTTTAGAAGTGTAGACATTACAATTATTTGCACTAAATACCTATAAACGCAATGTCTTAGAATATGTCTTGAATAGTCTCAATTCGTGAACACTTCACCTATATCTGCAACTTAAGCTTTAAGCTTGCGTGCCGTGCTTACTGCTTGCACAATTTTGCGATACAAATATTATGGAAATTTTAAATCTACCCGCGATTCCCACGTCGCTTGCCACATTGACAATAATGTATGCGATGCCATGCTCGGCGGGCATTGTGCTTAGAATACTGTACATAGTTGTGTTTTCGACATCCTTCCTCTGTCCGTCTTTGACGCTATACCATTTTATACAGATTCATTGAGGGAGAATGTGATCATGAAGCCAATATTGATGAAGTTTGCATCGATGTTTATTTAGCTTTACGTGATATGGCAAAATTGTGTCTATTTTAAATTAAAACGTTTAACAGGTATCAATGATTGATCCGTTATTATTTATAAAGTAAACTGACATATTATTACAATATAAAAGAATATTGCAACAATAAATGTTGAAGACGATACTTGTAAATTGTATGTAAAATTACATATTTCACAATAACTGTCTACCTACTGAATGATCTACGCTATGCAAAAGTATTACTAACATTTATTATTATTTTTTTTCCAAATATGGAAAAAGGACTGAACCTTCCAAATAAAGTGACACACTATTTAATTTTTTTGTATGGAATGTCTAATTATTTTGCTATATATCGAAAAAGTTAATCCGTTTCATGAGTAAAACATAGCCTTAGAATATTTTACTTAATTAAATTTTACCCCATATATTTTCTATCCACCGGCCAAACTCGCTGTCAAACTCCGGTAGCAGTCAGTGCCACAGTATCAGATTAACCGGTGATTTATACCACAACTACCAGCAGCTAATTAAACTTCCGTCAAACAATTTCATTTAGCTATGGCTTTCAATGATTAATGCATCGACAGCACCGGCACCTTTGTATATAATTGCCAGGAAATATACACCCACGGCTTAGAGTATATTTAAGCAAACTAAGTATATAGTGCACCTTTCCAGGTATGAACAGATTGCATTAGTACGAACACAAAATCTCTGTCGACCAGTAGTGTAATGACAGTGACAGCACTATTATACATCTTTATTTCTCCTACACATTTGACGTAGGTATCTATAGAACTTTTTGCTTACGCTTGGCAGTACGGCGCGATACGTGCATTCTATGGCTTGCTTATATTATACTCTAAGACCAACGGATTAATGTACAATTATACTTATATAATTAATGATGAATTTGAATTTATATCGAGCATTAATATGTTTTGGTTAATTGAGGTTTTCATGTAATAACACTGCAAGGTTTTATGAATTCAGGATTTCCGCAAAATATCTAGATTGCGATGTTTTTCAGATACAAAGTGCCTTTACATATTCTTTGTTGCTTAAATCGTAACTTTAATATAAGTATTTAGCTCAAGATTGGGTGTGTCCTGTCGTAAAATATGTAGGTAGGTACTTAAAACATGATTGATTAAATTATCAAGTAGGTACATAATAGGTATATCCACAACAACAGAACTTTGTTCTAATTTAGGAATTTACTTGTTAAAATTAATCTGCCTACCTACCTAGTACAATAACAATGTTCAACCCAAGGTAGGATATTAACTACCAGCACCTACTTACTACATTGCAAATGTACTAACAATATATTTGACTTATCTATATACTCAAGAAAAAGACTTCATTTAACAGACTTTCTTGGACATATACATTATAACAATCTAGTATCAATTTTCTTGGGTGTTGCTCCTGTATATCTTTTGAACACAATAAATATGAAAATAAATAAATATCCTCGATATTTGTAGGTCACAAGCTCACATCACAACAAAACCTACCAAACAAATACCTCTTTATAATATTAGCAAGTATAGATTTGGCCCGCACGAACCTTTGCGCAAGCAGCCCGAACTGATTCAAGATGGTGTTTATGGATCACGAGAGGTGGCGACACTGTCGTCACTACTGTTACCGCTAATGATGGGGTGTGGGGGAAACAAAGAGGTTGGCATGATGCAACAGTGTGCAACCTCTTCAAGTTTTAATAATATGTTAGAAGGGAAACAGTCGGCACTGATAAAGCAAAGCTAGATCGGTAGGTAGCGGTGACGAAGGGTCCATAGGTATATGCCGATTCCCACTGGCTTCCTTTTCAGAAAACAAATCCATACTCTCTCGACTCTCATAAATCTTCTTACATTTAGTTCATTATTTGTTCGGCCTCCCCTTGATAGAAATGTCACTCTTCGCAACTGGTAGGTAGATAAGCAAACAGAAAAGATGAGAGTGTAATTCAGGAAACATTATTAGTCATACCATTTATAAAGTGAGTTCATTTTAAATCAGAAGCTGCTGCTTAGAAAATAACACATGATTGGAACCGCGGTAGCCCAGTTAGTAGTGGCGACGGCAGTACAGATGCCGAAGGTCGCAAGTTCAAATCCTGCCTGCGGTGCAAAATTTTGCAAGTTTTCTAAAACACATGAAATTTAGAGCCAATAGAAATAGGAATAATTAATAAGCACGCATCATCCACATAGGTAGGTAATCTAATCTGATGCCTCAAATTATTTATTGCCCATTGCGTAACGTCACCAATAAAATCAAAACCGGAGCTCACGATGTCATTGATAGATGTAGTTATAGATCATGCGCGATCTAGATGCGCAGACGCAGTTATCCTAATTGCGGATTGTCACTGCGCATCGACTGCCTCCGTGGTATGAGCGCGGGTGTCTATAACTGAAAGTCCCTGTTTCGATTTAGTAGAACACCAGAAGATGATATTATTTGTTAATTTAACGCTTCGTGAGACTGATCCCAGTTTTGTTAACACATTGCAGGCTACACCATTTGATTATCATTAAGAATGATAGATCCTTGCTTAGGAGGGCACGAAGCTGTTGGAAGTTGTCATCACGCTACCAAAGTCAAAGGCCTACTACTGGTATTATTAGGTACAGTTTGCGCGTGATTTCATGACCACCCTGAAATATATACCATTTTGTCAAACTCGCCGTGGTTCTGGCGTGTACTGTAAATTGTTTAAAAGCCCCGACAGTAGTACCATCGGATCATTCATCGACTCCTTATCCCACACGACACGACTAAAATCGATCACGCGATCCAGATGCTCACGCGTCATGCGCAGTTATCCTAATGGTGGATTGTCACCGCGCAACTTGCGCGCGCGCAGCTCGTGATGCCGCAGAATATAGATGTACCAGTAAAGAAACTCGATCTTCTCTAAACGACTCTAAATCGATCGACAGTTTGATTTTAATTTTTACGCTTGAGTACCTAAATTGAATGTCAAATAAAATTTAGGTACTATTTTGTTGATGTATATTGATTGTATTTGTAATTTGACATTATTCGTTATTCTTTGTTAATCTACTTGAAAGCAAAAGTTTTGAATCTTGAATCTTGAAATTATTGATCCGTTTTTGTTGAATCGTAAGGGTTGTCTTTTTCTGAAATAACTTTAAAAATCTTTCACATATTATCCCTGTGAGTAACAAAGGCTACTTATTGCTATGGGAAAACACCTTATTTTGTTCGCACGAGCATTCGAGGAACATTTCGCTCGGGTGATACTGGTTCAGTTTCCTTGTAAACGGCGTCGTGTGTCGTTTCGAGCGTTTACATGAAGTTTTCTCACTGCTGAGCACAAGCGAAGCCATACATTCGCTGTGGTGATGCGGTGGGGCAATGAGCGTGATTTATGCAAAGCACTATAAAGTATATTAGATATATGCAAGGTTATGGGTGTAGTTATAGACACGAGATGAGACTTCGTGAGAAGGTAGCTCGTCAGATTGATTCGTGGGAAGGCTTCAGGGACTCACAAGAGAATGACAGTGATACTTGATTTATTTCTGGAGTTCTAATAACATATTCTTCTAGTTTGTCAGAGCTAAAATTATACTTCATCATCACATCAACCTGGAAGTCTGGAAGTGTAGCAAGTTGAAGCGGGCTGGTCACATTTGTCAAAGCCGATGAATGGTGAAGTAAGCGGATTCTTGAGTGGAGGCCACGGCTCGGCAAGCGTAGCTTTGAACGCCCTCTGGCTAGATGGACCACTGGATGGACCGATGACTGAAAGAGAGCTGCTGCCTCTGGATCGTGCCTTGCGGCGTGCCCTGAGGGAGGCCTATGTCCAGCAGCGGACTGCTACGGTATGATGCGATGATGATGATTACATCAACCTATATCAGTCTACGGATGGACATAGGTCTTCCTCAGGGTGCGCCGTATTGCATAATTTTCGCCATCCATTTGCTCTCAATCTCCTTTATCTTTATCTAATCTACCAACGACCTGTGGCCCGACCAAATCAAAATTAGACAAATCAAAACATCGATATACCTAAAAGTCATCGGCACGTGTATAAGTCGGTTAATCTTAATTTTATTTGTATTGTAGAGGCATAACCATTTTGCCAGGTATATCCTACCTATACCTGATGAGATATTTTCATCATTATAACATTATAGGAGGCCGTCGTACAATCATAAAATTATCAACGCCAACTAGAGGTGCCATCTTGTTAGTTCTACTTATTTTGTTGGCAAGTGTACGTAATATTCAACTTTAATGATATTCCAAATTATCGCCGGTTCGTTTGCCGGCGAGTGTAATAAATCGTATCTATTTACTCCTCACGATTTGGTCTCATTCACTAGACTGCGACAGTTTTGAAACAGTCCTTCTTCTATCGTGTGTGACACCCACGGTGACACTGAGTCAACGAAGGACTCAATGGACCAGTACCTTGCTTGTAAAAGTTTCCGAAAATCTGTTTAATTCGTATCTCTTTATCAATACCAAAGAACGCATTTCGTAACAGTGTGAAAATACCCTGAAAGTGTTTATATAAAATCATGCAAGTAATGAAAAACATATTATGCTATATTTTTGGATCTTTCAAATAGGTAATTAGGTAGAAAACTTCTTCAACTTTAGATTTAGTCACTTGACGGTGGGGCAATTTTCATTCTTTCCTCCTCTCCGCCAGTGAAATCCACCACCTCAAAAATCATCAGTCAAGTCAACATTACGTAACATCATTTATACCATGTACATTATTCAAGTACGTATTATAAGTTTTATTTATTAGAAAGTGGATCAATCGAAATGAATCCTCTACACAAATGTGTAATGAAGTATTTTGTATCTACAATCATTTGTACACATGTAACAAATTGAAGCTATTCGGCTGAACGAAAGAGAAGGGCGTCATTTGTAAACAGATGTTCAAATGTAGCCACTTTTACACGTCGTTTGTCAAACTAAGTGAATCTGCTGTTATAACTTGTTATATTTATGTAATTTAGATTAGATAAAAAACTAGTAGAAGATAGGAAGGCGGCTCGTAGTGACTGGATGATGAAAACGGGAGCTCGTGGAGCGTAGGCGTACCCTGGGGGAGGCCTACGTCAAGGAGTGTGCTGCAAAATGCTGATGAGAGAGAATCATAGTATATCTCATCATGTAGATAGCCGATAATACTCTTTCTCTCTTCCTGTGGAACACCAAGTCTTTTAAAGAGCCGTTGGACCATAGATAAAATTAGTTTTATACCTACTACTTTTTCTAGAATGAAATAAAAAACACGCGAATTATCACCTACAGAGGCTACTCAACAACCTCAATCATTTATTCGTGTTTGTTATTCAAATTGAACGTTACAAATCAAAATTAGATGCTCACAAAGAATCCCCTCTCAATTTCACTTGGTTGATCACGTCTTCAAATGCCACACCGCACGCCACGAGCGAACCTGTCCCTATAATTTATGATCACTCGTAATCATAATAGTTACGTCTGTATTCTCTTAAACAGCTCTAAAACAAACAATGTGAAGGTGCGTCATCACCGCGAGCCATACACGACTCATACAAAAGCTCAACTATTGTTAAATGGATTACAAACTTACGTTTGCCATTTGCCAATAAAATTACCCAAATAATTACTTTGACGATATCTTCAAGTAAACGGCATCGTCGACTTGGTAATAGCAAATTGGAACCAAATCACGTTTTCTCTTGGTATAAACGAACTGTCTAACTGTGCCCATACATGCAACATTTTTCGAACGGCAAACGCTACTTGGCTGTGTTGGAAAGTAATTGCTTTAATGACTGTTGTATCGTGACCAGCCGAGACATATTGTTACGATTTAGACATGAAATCGAAAATGGTCGCAGGTCATCTGGCATGTGTGTGGATAAGTGTACACATCACAGAGTAAAGAAATCGCGCACGCCGCTGGTAGAAGAGAAACCTTTTTATATAAAATCGTATGAAACAAGAGTGTCAGCGGCCGTCAGTGTCAAAAGCAATGTAAGTATACCTAACACGTGAAATGTTTAAAATTAGGTATATAATTAATCGCCGGTTTTCATCGCTTTAACTACATTCAATCTGCAGAATTAATCGCTGGGAATTAGTTGCAAAACTATCATGGTAAATGGAGCCCTGCCACGCGCTAGGATTCGCAGGCTATAAAACCGCGGTAGCCCAGTGGCGTCGGCAGCACAGATACTGAAGGTTACAGGTTCAGATCGTGCCTGCGGTGGAAAATTTTGCAAGATTAACAAAAATTTTCTTTCCACTTCTAGTACCGGCATGCGCGACATCTTTGCTCCGTGGAACACATCGTGCAAAGAACTTTGCGACATCCTGACATGAGCTTTAAAAGCTGCTGAGGAAAGATGGCACGAGTTGACACTGACAGGCCTCGTTAAGTTGGAAATTGCATCAGAACAAAAACGATGGGAGGTCTTCCACTCGATGAGCGCAAAATTTGTCGTAAGCTTGATGTTAGTAATTAAAGAGCTATGTTTTGCCACGATACAGACTATCCAATAGCTATACTTGTCAACAGACAATACTTTTTGATACACCTGTGTGTTTAACGAGGTAAAATACTAATAATAACTGATTGACTACATGTGAGCATCACCACTAAAATTCCTAAATTCCTCTAAATTTCCACGGATAAACGGATAATAGAAGAGCTCGTCCAAAAACCCGATAAACCCCGGTGTCAGAGTTTTACAACCATCTACATTCTTTACTTCTACTTTTATTTAGGGACAATCAAGCAGATGGTTCAGTTTGAAATGTCCTACACAGAAAGCAAATTCACTTGAGACGCACCGTTATTAAAACCCGGGACCTTTTGCGTGCTGAAATCACGGCTTCACAAGATATCTATCTTCATAGCTTCATTAGTTCTCTCATTTGAAACCAAACGTGTTACCCGTTCTGTATCGATTACCGTTAAACCGAGTAAATTGTACGGTAGTGGATCGTGCAGAAACACTCACTATCTAATCTACTAATTGCTACCATTATGTAGGGATGGGAAAATAATCGATGTTTCTTAGAAAATAATCGATTTTTTAATTATCGTTTGTGCAGTTTGAATGAAACTATTTATTTAAAATCGAATTTTCAACATTTCTGAATAAAAATATATGATTTATTTTGGTTTTGGCGAATACGCAGCACCAACGAATTACTTCAGGCCTAGCGTAAAATCAATTTAAATTCATCGCAGCACCTTAATTTAGGGCCCATATAATACATATTATTTTTTTAGTGTGCTACAATATTATTTTACTGGGTACATCATATGTAAAAAAATATGATGATTAAATATTATTGCGCAAAAAACACTAATATATTTATTTGAAAAAGTCGATAATTATGAAAATCGATGTTTAATTGGGATGTGATCGATATATTTTTAATAGATCTTTTCCTGATTAGAAATAATCGTTCTTTATTAAATCGATTTTTCGTTACTACAGTCACTTCCTTGCCATTATGTGGAAATTCATTTATACCCTTCCGAAATTGAAGTGCAGTTCACTGCTAAGCTATAATTAGAATTACATGTATAGTAATAGTCGTAGATTTCAACTTGTAATGGTCTGATTGGTGAATTCGTGATGGTCACATTTAGAAGAGGCTTTGCGTTGGTGGAAGTTAAATATAGTTACTCGTGTTTAATACATCTGTCTTTTACGTTTGTAAGGTTGTTCAAATTGAATATTAAGTAGTATTAAAATTAATAAGGTCTATTCGTACAGTCAGCAAATTTTATTTTGATCTATTAAAAGGCACTTTGAACTTAATCATTCTCCTGACATTCAAATCAAATAATCTGTAGTTACGCCTTACGACCCGGCATAATACCTTATAATATTTTTCACATACAACCGTCATTTGGCGAGTATTTTGATTGCAAAATACCAGGAGCGTATCCAGATGACACTTTTACAACTACCGTATTTTATTTATCCCCAATGAATCATGACAGAGTGGGGCCCCATTAAAAAGCGACCGTATCGTACTTTGATTGCCTATAAACCCCATAAAGTTAGATTGGCCGTGAGTGTAGGTACTCTAATACCCAATACTAATACACTTTGGTCATAAAAGTCGTTGTTCAATTATATGAATAGTGTTGTTACAAAATAGAGAGTTTACAGAAGGTTCACTTGACCCTATTTAAGATTTTCGCGACTGTTAATTGTTACATAGCCAGGTTTACTACTGTCAAAAATCGAAAAGTATAAGAATATCAAACAGCAAAATTTGATACAAGAACGTCATATCATTTTGAGCAAATAATTAATCCAGGAAATATGACGTTCGCGGCAACCTTACTCTTAGTTACCTTGACTTCCTCTGACATTCCAGTACAGTTCCCATCACGTAAAAAGAACGCTGAGTTGTTGTCCCTTTTATACTATCTTTTATTGGTAGTAACCAATTTGCGACGGGAAAGAGATGACAGATGATACGGCAATTGTTACTCAGCGTTATTTTACGTGACACCGATTATAACAGCCAGTACCTAGGTAAGCGTCAAAATCGTCGCTAGTACTGAGTGAGCCATCTGTAAAGGCGCTCCCTTTCCCTAATTTGTGGAGTTGTATAGGTTTAGGTTGGGGTGAAAGGTCGTTGGAAGCAGTCCGACATCTATATTGGCGTTGTAACTGTCGTTCGGATGGAAGAGACGACAGTTAGGATAGGGCCCAGTCTTGTTAGGAACCGAACCTCAATAAAGTGCACCTGATTTAAGATACCGCGGCCCGCTCTTATTTCTCTACGTTACGGTATTTCCAGTTTCTGTGGAAACAATAAATTATCTAATGGACTTTGAACGTACCGACTGTTTTGTTTTTAAACTTAATACGATGGATTATTTTCAATCTTGAAGTATCACAATATAAATATGAAATATGTGTATATCACGCCTTTATGCTTTACGGGGTAGGCCGCAAGGCCCCTCTCAGAAAATCATGCGTATTTTCAAGTAGATACAATCATCTTCCTGCCCTTATCCCAATTACTTGGGGTTGGCACAACATGTTTTGTTGGAACATGAAATGATATTGCAAAGGATTTGGCTTAATTTTACGACCTGCCGCCTGCCTTACGTCAACTCGATATAATATTGATCATCGTCAAATTGTGTACATATTTGATGGAAACTAGTGCAAGTATTCCTATTTATTTTATTATAAAATAATTGCTCAAATTATACTTGATAATTAGCAGCTGTATTTGCTGTAATATGGCGTTAAATTAAATGAGCAAACAAGCGAGATTTCAATCATATCATTGCCAAATTACGTACAAGATATCGAATTACTGCGCTGCTTACCTAACAGAGGTTTATAGTTTTAAATGGGAATCACAAGAAACGTCCGTTGTTGCGCTATTTTAGAGATGCGTTATGCATGCGTTAAGAAAATGAGATTTTCCTCCTTATCTTTTTACGAATACAGGTTATGCCGAACGGTTTGACAGGAGCATCCACTAGCGTATGCACAACGCTGCGTCGACAGATGTGTCTGTGAAAATATCCCTGGACGAAACACACCGCCATCTAGCCCCAAACTAAGCAAAGCTTGTACTATGGGAACTAGAAAATGTTTGACACAAACCATATGTGTGTGGAAACAAGGTTATTTTCCGCATGCGTTGCACAGCGCTATAACACAACGGACGTTACGTGTGATTCCCAACTTAATCAGAGCTGAGCATTGCTCTGATTTCACAACGGATGTAGCCTTAATGTCATCATCATCTTAAGTGTCAAATTAACTGGTTTAATTTACAAGAGAAAGCCACTTTACGATTTGCCAAAGTAATTTGTTGAGAAGAAGATTTTAGTATGACATAAATTGTATACAATTCAAAGATTCTGTCAATTTAAACTAGTTTATTGTATTAACGATTAACCATTTATTGGTTGTAAAATAAAATAACTTGAACACAATTTGTAGTAAATACCTGTTTATCGCATTTAATTTGTACGTGATTGACTGAAAACATGATAGCGATTGTGCCCAACCTCAAATGTTTTACATTTCATAGTTGGCTATCAACTCGATCCACAGTATAAGTAATACCATCAGTAGCTATATCACAAAGTAAGCTATATCAGGCGCCCTATACAGAGAGACGGCTAAAAGGAAACGCCACTACCCACAGTCACACTGACATCCACATTCCACACGCCGAAACCAAACTATCTCAAACGGGCTACTAGGTAGTGGAGTGTCTAGTTATGTTAAATCCAGGTTCCTCATTAAAAAAATGTAGGCTTAAATTATGGGAAAAAGGGACGAGCAGTCCTTCTGTAAATACCCAGTTTTGCGGATATATTAACTCAAAAGTACAGTAGGTATGATTCCATCCGTTAGTAAGGTATCTGTGGCTTCAATCAAACGGCAACTAGACTTTCATAGTTCCTCGGAAAGCCATCGTCGGTAGATTTACTATCCGTCGATAAATAATTCTACGAAGGCGACCCCTACCGTTCAATCCGAAGAATGTAATGGAAAAGGTGACTGAAATGGCTTCGCAGTATCGTTGAATGGGTTTCAAGTTCAAATTATGCCATTGAGATCCGTAATATCTACTTAGGTTATGCAATTACTGTATTTTATAATGTTCCACGGGAAAAGCTATCATATTTTCTACGGGAACCTCATCGTAAAACTCAACTAGAGTCATTCGTAGAAACTAATAAAGTGATTTTAACTTTTGCAATATGTTTACCATGAAAGATGGTTTATATCTGAATTTTCCGATATTTCGACTCAGCATGAGTCGTGTAGAAAAACTATCATGATAAGAATTCTTTGTCAAATATTTTAAGACATTGTTGGGGTCTATTTTTTACATAAAATAAGAAAAGTGACGCAACGCACATTAAACTTGTAAAAAGTGGCCAAACTTCAAAGCATTTCAATTTTTTCAAATATATCATGCAGTAATAAAAGGTTTTCTCTAATCTATAAACGTGTGTGTCCGTCCGTTTTGCTTCGTCATGCAGCCATCCGCTCAGATGGCAGATAAGCCGGCTAATAGGCGACCACCAATATCGAGCGACGAATGCAATCCGTTGGCTATATAATGGAAGAGCCGACTGCGGAAATGCCTGTCTCATCAGGTATCCACAATAGGCTAACTTGAGAACGTTAATTGTGACACGTAAACAAGTCGAAAGACGTAGGTCTGCCAGAGCCAATCCTGCCGAAAGATGAAAATTACCAAGTTTTTTTTACATAATTTATCAATGGTAAACTGATGCCAGCACTTTGATTCGGGTACTTTTAGACATAAATTTTACAGATGAAAAATTATCAAAAAATATCGATTATTTTCATCTTTCGGCAGGATTGGCTCTGGCAGACCTACGTCTTTCGACTTGTTTACGTGTCAGTTAACGTTCTAAAGTTAGCCTATTGTGGTACCTGATGAGATAGGCATTTCTGCAGTCGGCTCTCCCACTAATAGCTGTACAACAACTTGACTCTTCAAAAGATCTACTAAGTCTGGTCTAACGTACGTTTTACTAGAATAACCAATATAGGTTGAACTGCCGCAAATTGTATCTATTGAAACCGCAGGTTGCAGTGTTTCCGAACTTGCATTTGTTCTTTCGCTCTACAGTGTTGCAGATTAGTTTCAAGGCGCCTATTTTTCAATAGGCATTCATTTTACTAACCTAAAAGTTTATTATTAATTTCAAGTCTTTAAATTGTTTTGCCTTACTTGCGTTTATTTCTTTTGTTAATCCAATTTCGCTTTATAACAAAAATCTGTTGAGTTGAACCTCTTAAAAGGTGAAGGAATATCGAAATAAACCTTGATTTCAGCGGACGGATAATCACAGGGCCCTAGCTTCAAGTACTACCGTTTACAAACGGTTGTTTGCTTTTATTACACCCTGTATAGTATACTACAGGCTTAATTTTGTCTCTCATACAAGTATAAATTGGATTGGCTTATAAAGTTGGGTCGAAGGGTGAAATAAGCCAATTGTAATTGTATTGTAATTTAGCTTGGTGGTAGTTTATGACTAGTATTGCTATGCCATTTAGTTCTAGCCGTCTTTCAGTGGGGCTATCAAGTATTAGAGTACTAGAGGAGTTAGTGTTTTGTATTATTTTAGTACCCATTAATTCTCAGTTTCATACTGTGTCAAATTGTGAGATACCTTGTTAGGTATCAAAATACCATAAACGACGTTTTATGATCCAAGTAGTTAGTCTATTGGGTATCGACGAAAGCAAAAGGTAAAAGAAAAACACAGAAAAAATATCATATTCATGATCAAGATATAGGCACCTATATATATAGGCACAGGGCAAGATGTCTCTCTAATGACGATGAAATGTACTTATAAAAGACAGTTGCAAATGACGTCCCAGCATCGTATCTTTGGCAGGTCTCGGACCGAGCTTACAAACGAGAGCTTAGGGCCTGATACCATCGGCCATCCCACCGCAGCGCTATCGGCACATCTAGACGTCTCTATTTAAATACTGAATCACACACAGCCTGATAGGTAGTACGATTTTGTTAGAGGAAGGCGGTAGGATGCCCGCCACTTTATCATTATACTACATCGTTTGAAGGCGTGCAAGGTGCTTGCGAAAATTATGGTTAAATCTATTTTTTGACGTCCATACTAAACAGTTTTTTTGAAAGCGCCGTAAAAAATATTTTAGGGTCTCAGTTTGTTTGAAAAAACAGCATTGATTTGAAGCATTGATTTCTCATTTAAAACGTCAAATTTCTTTTACAAAACTGATAGCTAAACGTTCTGAAAAGCCATAACAACATATTTTTCTTCGTTTGTCAGCATTTTTCATGGAATTTTCATTATATTTCTGCATTTGCCCCTTTCTATGTTTCGGACAGGATCAGACCAACAAAATCAGTCTTTGTGTATCAATAGCAAATACCAGTGCTGGGCGATAGAGCTAAATTAAATCTTATACGGCGGAATGAATGCCCCTCCTATTCGGTAATAAACCTGCCTATGTATAGGGTGTTAATTGGACGATACGGGATCTAGATACGACTGTACAGGATGTGGCGAGATTGAGAACCAAGGGAAGGAAGTTAATTAGTATTGGCTTGTGCTGTTTATGTATTTCTGTTTGGATTATCGAAGAAGAAAACGTTGTGTCTGCTTCTTGTAATGTGAACTTTCTTAAGCAAGGTTAACACTATCAAAGGATACTTGGACTTTGAACCAGCCGGACCAAGTGCCTAGATTTGAAGCCCTACTTTGATCACGCAAACAAACTTGGATGACCGTCCAATCAAAGTAGGACCGCATTCATTTTGTCCAATTATATCTACTTTGATCATTTACTTGGTCCAAGTATACTTTGATAGTGGCAACACGGCTTTACAGACAATCAAACACGTGGATCTTCAGGCAATTTTTGAGAAAAATTTCTAAAAACTACATTTAAGCGTTAACATCAGGTTCAGAGGTCAGATTCAGAGGTCTATAACGGAAACACAAAGTTGACATTAACTTTGTGTTTCCCCTCCGAATTATGAATCTGGACCTCTGGAACCTGATGTTAACGCTCGTACCGCTACACCATGGAAACAGTTATTATGGAATTGTTTTTTCAAGAATCATATTCTTTAATTTCTATCATGAAAAGTAGATAATCTTGACACCATGGTTTGCAACTTATGCGGTAATGAAAAAGCCTTGTCAAGGTTTATTGCTTGCCAATTATAAGTAAGGGAGACCGAGGGGTGTTGGATCATTTTTGACATTTTGCTTCGTAACACAAAATTCTATAAAGATAATTCGTATTTGATTACACCAATCGATAGCAAATTTCATAAGCTTTAAAATGGTATACACTTTAGAAGTGTAAGTGTAAAGTCTTTTATAAAAAATCAACTTTAGTTGAGCAAGACATTTTGATCCAACACCCCTGATACCGAGGACTGTTGGATCAGGTACAGAGGGGTGTTGGATCATTTTATGTTAATGTCATTTCAATAAAGGCTTATTTGAATTTTTTAATGTATGACCTCAAAGTTAACTAAATAATTCATTTTGAAGAATTTACTGGGGGCACAGTAGTGCCCCCGCCAAGACGAGCCAAGCAAAGCGCCAGAGAACTACCTACCTTTTCTAGAAGTATTTCGTAGTTTTTTGAACTGTCATAACTCTAGTTTTCTATATACCATATTGATCATATTCTCAGGATATCTTGTCGATAGTAACCTTATTAAACATGCAATAATTCAATTACATAGCTTTAATACTTATTGATTTTATGTATATCTAAAAAACACCGATTTCGTCACTCACTGACACACTCACTCGCTGATGATCAGCAAAATGTTCGGGAACTTCCTGAAGAGCTAGTAAGCTGAAATTTGGCGTGTAGACTAGGTTAAGCATACAAAAAACGAAAAGATTCAGAAACTTATGCCCCAATCCCCAAAATGGGGGGAAAAAGTTAGTATGAGAATTCTTCATTTTTTTTAAATCGCATTCTAATTCACGGTGAAAAAGGAATAAATAATAATTAAGCGTCAGTCATTTGAAAATGAAAATGAAAATGACGGTGACGGTGACGGTGAAAGTGAAAGTGAAAGTGAAAGTGAAAGTTAAAGTGAAAGTAAAAGTGAAAGTGACAGTGACAGTGAAAGAGAAAATGATTATGAAAATTAAAATGAAATCGAAAAGTTTATTAATAATGTATTCGGTTATACGTACGTATAACGAACTTACACCCGGCCAGCACAACACGCGTGGTGCTCGTGTACTCTATGAAATTAACCATACAAAATTTTACCCAGGGGTGTTGGGTCAGGCTGATCCAACACCCCTCGGTATGAAAAATCCTGCCAGTTTGACAAAAACATTAAACTGAGATAAAACCACAGAGAACCCAGACGTCCCAGTGGTGCCATATGAATCCTTAATTTTGAAGGTTTCATATCGTATAAAACTTAAATAAAAATATAAAAGCACCTCCAAAATATTAGCCTTACAAATAAGAGCAGAAAACTTACTTTTGACGATTTTTTTTTACGATGTTCCGATAAAACCAAAACGGCGCGCTATTTGTCAGGGACGCTAACTTAGGGGTCAACAAGAGGCAGAAAGAGGCACAATTGTATTATAGTCTGCTCGCTAACGCTTCTACTTTTCGAGAAAACAAAGCTGATCCAACACCCCTTTGATCCAATACCCCTCGGTCTCCCCTACTTACCAATTAATTGAACTTACGTTATAAAAGTTAATACGTAGGTATCTTATAGTCCAATATCTAACACTCCTATAAGACTATGACGGTCAATAAGTATGATAAACTTGAAAAGACAAATACTTTGGTACTATCGCCAATAAATTTACGTACCCATTTAAGGGACAAGCTTATCTATAGGTACTGGTTTTTATGCAAATACATACTAAGAAAAATCTTACTCCAGCTTTTACTGTTTTTTACCTCTAATAAAAATACTAAGAATAATCAGTATAAATTGATCCCTTAAATTGGTAGGTTTTGCTGGCGATAGTTTCCTAGGTAATAAATAGCAACTCAACTCACTATTTGACCAACATGTAGACTCATAGGTATACATATTAAAATAGGTTGGTCTTTTCAATGGGCACCTAAAAAAATTATAACGATTATGGAACCTACCACTTAAAATGCATGATCATGACCTGAAATAAGTAGGTATCTAGAACGTAAATGACACAAAACTGTCCACCATATCTTCATCCAAGATATATATCCTACAAAATTATTTAACCATAAATCGATTTCAAGACCACTATAAAACGATTTTCTAAATCGATCACCTGTCGTCACGTAGGGTATGAGTTTCTGCCATTCCTCGGCATCCGATCGGATCTGGTAATTCGCATCAATCGCGGGTTGGCTGGAGGAAATCTCTCTGATCTGTCACAGAAAATTGCCTCACGTAGGACGCTGCGACAAGCTACGAGGCCGGGGCTCCTTTAGTTTACCGCACGTAGTTTTTAATACATTTAGTTTTCTAAAAAAACTAAATGTATTAAATTCTCTTTGCCTAATGTAAAAAGTATTAAACACGATGTTGTTCTTAAGAATGAAAAGCTTGATTATGTTACTGAAACAGTTTTCTTGGGGATTACACTCGACGCAACAGTTCAATGGGATCCACATATACTAGCACTGGCTAGTAAACTTAGCTCTGCGGCTTACGCTGTTCGAAAAATTCGGCAATTGACTGATGTTGCTACGGCCAGGCTTGTATATTTTAGTTACTTTCACAGCATAATGTCCTACGGACTTTTGTTATGGGGTCAAGCCGCTAACATAGAAACTATCTTTGTGTTACAGAAAGGGCAATAAGAGCAATATATAAACTGAAGTCATGAATCCTAAGAGAATTGTTTAAAGAAATTGGCATTCTTACGCTTCCCTCGCAGTACATATTTGATAATATAATGTATGTGCGCAAGAATTCCAGTTCATATTTAAGAAACTCAGATATTCATTGTCGTAATACGAGAAATAAAATAAAATTGTACCGCCACAAACCAGATTAAGTAAGATCAGTAAATCATATATGGGTAACTGTATACGCTACTATAATAAAATTCAGAGAAATTCTAAAGTTAAATGAGAGGCAATTTAAACTTAAAGTAAAGAATACTTTATGTTCAGCGTATTATAAGACAGAACATTATTTGAAAGATAAAGATGTCTGGTCAGTAGCAACAGTTGCTCCAACGCAATGCAAGAGATAGGCATTATTTAAAAATAAACATGACATATATTTTAGTGGATATACCTTTACTTTTATGATATGTAAATTGACATGTATGGTGGTTAAATTTGACATTTTCATATTATTCTTTAATTTTATTATTTTTTGACATGTATTTTTACATTTACTGTAAATCTACTATTTTTCTTTTTGCTATGTTATTTAATTGCTCAAATGTTTAAAGTACATTTTAAAGACAAAACAGTTAGAATAATCTACTGTAATTTTTATTTTTATTTTGTGAGCCGTTTTGGCTATTCTATTAATTTATTTTCTAAGTTAGCTAGGGTAGCTTAGGGCCTAAGAATATTGTAGATTTTAGAATAGGTGCACTTCTGGGCAGGTTTTGGGCGGTTTTCCTGTCCAGGGGTCCGGCTAACCATACAAATGTAACTCCTTTTAAAATTTTGACAGAATGTTATTCCATTTAATTGTCATTCATTGAGGCATAAAGTTGCATGCTGTGTGGTTAGCCTGGCCAGCCCCGAGGCAGTGCCTTTATTTTTATTTTTATCCCGCCTGAGCCGCGTTTAGGTAGGAACTCAATTGTTATAAAAAAGAGAAAATTTTGCATTAGAAATTTTCTCTTTTTTAAGATTGTATTAGAATGTGACTTTCTTTAAGAGAATCTTGTACATTCCTACAAAGAAATAAATTATTGAATTTGAATTTGAATTTGCACACGAGGCTATCCTCTATAGACGAGATAGCTCTAGCTTTTGCCTTTCCCATTAATATAAAAGTGCAAAGCGGTTGGATCTGAGGAAGATTTTTGAATTTGTGATACGAAAAAATGCGTTACGTTGATAATACGGAAAGTCTATTTATTTAATGCTTGGTATTCTTGAGATGTTGCTACTTATTCCATAATGTTACAATCTATCCTTTGAAAAACATATTCGCAAAATTATAAAAATATTTATGAAAATCGCGCAATGCGTAATGTTAATGTATAGTGTAGGTATGAGATACCTAGGTATATGACAGCTTACGGGGAAATCTTTGGTGTCAATCAATTCGAATTTCTGTGTCTGATCGGCATAGATAGTTGGAATACATACAGTGCCATTACGAACGGCCTGGAACTATAATAATTAGATTAGGTACATAGCTATAGTTTCAAACCACAATATTTTTGACGCATATATTTTGAAACATAAACAGTCCGATCGTTTTGTGTGTAGCGTGCTTTGAAGCCACAAAACGTTTCAATAAACTCCACCATTTTCTCCGCCGCCATTGAGAGAAATAGTTCGAACTGGATAGTTGACATCCCGTTGGTCGGATCGTTGGTTAGAAAGGTCCGGCCATTACAGTGATGGGGTAGCGGTCATTGCGGTCACCTCGCGGACATGCGACGTCCAACATCTGTGCTGCACTTACCACGATAAATACATGGTAGCTACGAGCACAAAGAACACTTTTTGTTTTGCAGTAAGTTTTGGTACGGTTAGCGAGGACAAAGAATGCTTTCTAATGTTAAAATGAGAAGAAAAGAATAGGCAAAGCTGAAGAGATTTCAACTTCAATTCGAGGTTGCTATTCTGAAAATCGTCGAGATAAAAATTTTGTAAGAACGCCACGGTTTATCATTCAAAATTTTCGCGTCGAAAGCAACTAAGTATGTAACTTCCACAGGGCGCAATGGTAGTGGTAGACTTACTCAATGTACGATTTCAATGCCTTTTTGGTCCATGTCCAGTCTACATCGTACGAGTCTGATTGCGTGGATCATCTGCCTGCACTTATCCCAATTTATTTGGGGTTAGCGCAACATGTATTTTTCTTCCATTTTCTCAAATCCTCACCGCTACGCCTTACTTTTTCATATCGTCTTTTGCATGGATTTTGTGTCCAATTCGTCTCTTAGTTCTTGTGGAACATCACGTTTATGCTTTTCTATCAATAGTTTCTCTCATAAGCTAGCCAGTGCCGACTGGCCTGCTGTCTGATTGCAGCTATTACCAGAGCGACGCACGCGCCGATCTGCGCGCGTGAAATGGTACTCGGCTGGTCGCGTGTCATTCGGCCTGTTGATTTCTGATCCCTGGTACTTTTGATTGGAATATCTAGGAATCCTGTCAGGGCTGTGAGTATGATTTGGCGTTTTTAAGGTTTCGTAGTCTACTACAAACCCTTATGTTATCCTCTCCTAAATCCTTTGAAAGGTCATGTTGGTGCTTTTCTATCAAGAGCGTCGAATGCACCGATCTGCGCGCGTGAAATGGTACTCGGCTGGTCGCGTGTCATTCGGCCTGTTTATTTCTGCTCTCCTGGTACTTTAGATTCGAATGTCTAGGAATTCTAGTCAGGGCTGAGTGTTAGTGTGATGGGAGGTCTTTTTAGGGTATCGTAGTCTACTACAAACCCTTATGTCATCCTCTCCTAATTCCTTTGAAAGGTAACGTTTGTGATTTACATCAAGAGCAACGCACGCGCTGATCTGCGCGCGTGAAATGGTACTCGACTGGTCGCGTGTCATTCGACCTGTCCATTTCTGCTCTTCTGGTACTTCAGAATCGAATGTCTAGTTCATGTAACTAATGAAAATGAAAATAAAATACCGAGACAGAGGTAAAAATACCATTAAAATGGAAAACCTTGATGGGAAATACTGTCTGTCCACGTTTTGGTATGGTCCACGTTATGGTGTCCACAAGGATAACAATGTTGCCACTGTTTTTCTACAGTGTAAAGTAGTGGTCATACTGTTACAAAGACCAACATCTTCAAGATACAACTTGAGATTTAGTTTAATGTACGACAAAATGCGTAGCGTTTTGCTACACTTTATTATCGTTTTCTAATTCTTATACAATGTTACTTAACCCTAGTATCAAGATACCCTCAACAATGTCAACGCTGGTACCGTAATCGGCCATCTTTTGATCTTGGCTATTGTAATAATAAATCTGCTTCGATGATAGCATTCAGAACGGTAATCCAGATTTTATGCTGGATTGCTTCATTATACTTTAGTTCTGGGATGTTCAAGTTTACTGTTATTTTTATCTTTTAGCTTAAAATTATTTACCCAAGTATTAATAAAAGAGAATGTTAATTGAACAGATCATATACAGAATGGTACCAAATGACCGACGTTCCTAAAAAAACTAATCTTGACATGCCAAACTAAATAACTTTCCTCAAAAAAAAAATAGGTTCTCAAGACAAAAAGAAATTACCGGCCATAGAAAATAGCTCGGACAACTGTTTTGTTCACAATTTGACCTTTGGTCCTTGCGGACATTTGTTCTGTTTGACCTGCCGAGTTGTCGGTCTTTCGGTACCACTTTGTTTTCTAAGTACTCCTTTTCACACATTTGACCTGAAAAGTCCAAGAAAATCCCTTCACTCTCCTTGAGTTTAGACGAAATTGCAACCAATAATAAATCTAGGTAGCTTACGACACCTAGTCATAACCAACCACTGCATAACGCTTCCCGAATCCATAATACACCGATTTGTTCAAGTCACCGTGGTTGGTACTTGTCATAGCTTATAAAGCAATATTCCAGTAGAAATCTTGTCCATGTCATGTCATGATCCAAATGGCTCTATTATACCATTACCTCTGATGGTAATCCTAAAACAGGATTTCTTTGGTGCTACCATTACCATTTGTCTCAAGTCAGACTGCGAGAAACTTTATAATCTTCTTTGTGAACTTTTGTTATAAGGGAATAAGTACTTCATTATCGATAGATTCTAATACTTGCCTAAGTAAATTTAATTGAAACCCATTCTGCTTTATAAAAATCTTTAGAAACAAACAACTCGATACAGTATTTTGTTACAAACATTATCTTTGAGCTTTTTTTGCACCTGTAGGTACGTAGTATGCCTGTATGCCGCTGGCTTTTTGAACAGACAATTTTAGTAAATCTTGATTCTTGATATAAAATGAAGACGTTTTTTGCGTTTATCTGTCTGTCTGTCGTGGAATTCGCTGACTCCACCTAATTTTCCTCGTAACGAATTTTGAAGCGGTTTCGTTTTAATAGATAAGAATTATTTTAGAGGAAGATTTTGTATAACGCATGCCGGGGAAAAGCCTTTTTCATGAGGGAAAATGAGTAAAACCACTAACGGGCTGCTAGTTCCTAATAATTGTGACATCTTATGAAATTATTTTCAACCGAAAGTGAGTCCGAAGATGGTTCGATAAACCACAGTAGTAGTTGTTATTAGCATGAGCTCATTCAGATTCAAGCTGAGTCTCTGACGTCGTGTAGTACGCAACTTAATTATAGGATTGCAGACTCCGTACTATCAGCAGCACATCAACCTACCCATTCAATGGACCAACTTGTACTGGTTCATCAAGAATAACTACTAATGTATTGGTCCTTGACGAACTCAAATCAGCTGATCGGCAATATTGTATAGGTCAATGTCTTTTTCATGATTCGACGATATGTTTCTTGGGTAAAGTTGTTCGTTATCACCAGCTGGTTCTGAGATTTTGGTATCGGTCACTAGTAAAATTTTACCTAGTATATTTCCTATTTATACCCAATGTAAATATGTCCCATAAATGGATAGGTGGATGTGTTGCGACTCAATACGTGCGTATTGGCCGTTTGATACAATAATCGCAGTCATTTACATATGTATGCGCTTGATATTGACTATACAGAGGGTTACAATGTTGTATGCATGCCTGGTATCGAATCATAGGCGACAGCTACATATCGACTACGGAAATATGAATTAGCGTAAGGGACAAAATGCAATTTTTCAGGAGAGCCAAAAAACGATTGCAATTTTTTAAAATTCTTTTTATCTTTTTTGTTTCTTGTCCAATCCAAATGACTTCTATGGCAAAATTCCTTAGAATTTTGAGTTCTTTATGCTAAATCTATCATCATCTGGAATATCCCTGTAGTTTAGGAATTGGCATGTCCCTTACGTTAATTTTTCCTGCAAAAACCTCCGAAAATTTTGAAAAAAATTAATGTAACGTACATTTCATCATCGAACACGAGGTAAATTTGCAGTGAAGGACACCGCGTCTATAGGTTTTCATTACTGATGTGCCGTTGCCGGCAACTTTGGCAACATTGGGAACTTTGCCGTCAATATTGCCGGCAATATTGCCTGAACCGGAAATATTAGGGAATATTGCCAAAATATGCTATAAAACTTTACTTTACTTTTGTTATATGATACCTCGCAGTGTGCTTTATCGTAAGCGCCAGTCCATAACAACCAAAACCTTTCGCATGACCAATACCTATTGCCAAAGTAGCCGGCAATATTGCCAAATTTTGCGGCAATATTCCCGGGAATTTTGGCAACTTTGCTTTTAAGTTCACACACTTAAAATAGTTTTTGAGTAAAAAAATATCGACCAAGTGCGAGTAGGACTCTCACACCAAGGGTTTTCGTACCATTACCAATAAAAATGACATAAAAATCTATTTTTTTTGTATCGGAACCACCTTTAATATTAGTTATAATAATTTTTTTAGTATTTATTGTTACTGTAAAAAAATATACATGTTCTGTAAACATTTCATATCTCTTACTATTACTGATCCTAAGATAGAGCATTTGAACCGCAAAGTCGAGTACAACAAACATGTTTTTCCTATGGTAGCTCCCTTTATATAATTGTTTTTTACTTTATAGTGTTTTTTGTCATAGCGGCAACAGAAATACGGAGTCTGTGAAAAATATTATCTCTCTAACTATCACAGTTCATGAGATGAATAAAGTCAGGTGACAGACGGATGGACGGATGGGTGAACAGAGAGACAGACAGCGAAATTAAAGTAATAGGGTCCCGTTTTACGCTTAAGGCAACTAAAAAACTCAAAATATTCTCACTAGCTACGCCGTTGAACCTTGAGAGAGCCAGGGCGAGTTAGTTTGGAACGTCTTTTGGCATTCCACCATCATGCTGTTCAAGCCTTAATAGGCTCGTCACAAGAAAAGCTTCGCCTAGCTTCTTAGTGCCCGTCAGATGCTAGTTATAAGACTTATAAGCTTTTATAGTTGGTTAGGACATACGACGTAGTTCTGGCAATATTGCCAAAGTTGCCGGCAACATTGGAAATTTACCGGCAATATTGCCTTGGCAAACTTGCCGGCAGCGGCAATATTGCCGCAGGCACATCACTAGTTTTCATGATAAGTTTGCCACAAAACTTTATTATAACCAATTGTTTTCAAATGAAATACACTTAGACATGCGTCTCTGACACGATGTAGTATAACAAACAACATAAACATCTTCTAATGTGGTTCAATTACATAATCAATACTTTATTGTGAGAAACATAAGAATAAAAAGCGTTAGAAAACTTTTAAAACGATAAAAAATAACGTTTTTAGCAAAAACAAAAACAAACAGGAACTTTTTATTTAATCTTTGACAGTAAAATACATCTTCAAAATTTAAACTACGGTGAAATTTTTGTTAATCAAACAAAGTTATAGTAAGTTAATAAAAACAATGGACGCACAAAACATGAAGGCGTAATTTTTTATGAAAACGATTGGTGACTACTCGAGAACAGCTTATAGACGTGGTCCAGAAGTAAAATCGACCTTATAGTTTCTGGGAACGTTTCTTACTGAGAAACGTTTCGTCTCTTTTCCTGGAGTGGAGTAACCACGCCTCTGAGGTTTGCCACTAGTTATTACCGAGTTGAACAGCCATTTCATGACACCAGCCTTAAGCAGCATAGGCCCACTCTTCCCTGAAGCCTTTGTATTCTTAAGCTGTCTAAGAGTAAGGTGGTGGAAGAGAACAATGGAGTCTCTCTCGTCTGTCTGGGTGCATGCGACGCATGAGACTTTCATAGAAATCCTCGACTACAGCAAGAATCTCTCGACCTGAGGTGACGGTTTTACCATTTGAAGAATTTAGATGACTCATTTTCAGTACCTTGCTATGATCCCCGATTTGCTCGATCGTGTCATAATATAATGAGTTGAGTATACTATTTCAGCTTCTCATCACGCCAAGTTATGTAGTAATTTTTAAAGTAGGTATTCTAATAATTTATAATGTTTTTGTAATAAAAATAAAATATTTTGACGAACAAAACGACAAATTCTAAAAAAACTATATCTTTGTGTTTTGCGCAATATTGTATTGTTATTAACATACTTTTCAATTATAATCCTTAATATTTAAAAATATTAATATCACAATATGAACATGTTTTTAGTCACCCAAACATAGTGACACCGTATTCAACAAGCAATTTTGCAATGGTCATCGAACACTAATTCTGATACTACTCTAATTTTTAGCGGTTTGCCTGTAAGCGGCGTGAAGATTTGTGCGTTTTCTTCTGGCGGACCATATTTAATTTGTGTTCATTATAGTCTTCTTATCTTAATCTTAATTAGCCCGTATCGTCCCATTGTTGAGCAAAGGCCTCCCTCTTCTCTTTCCACCCTGTTCTGTTTTGGGCCTCCAATTGCCAATCTTTGCTAAAGGCGTCCAGCTCGTCGCGCCACCTGCGACGGGGTCTTCCACGGCGTCTTCTCGATGTGGGTGGTTGCCACAGAGTTGATGTTTTTGCCCAAAGTTCCTCTGGCATACGGCAAACGTGACCAGCCCAATCGAATTTCAGCTTGGCTGCAGTGCGGGCAGCGTCAGTAATTTTTGTCCTGGAACGCAGTATAGTATTCCTGACCCGATCGGCCAGCTTCAGGCCTAACATACTGCGCTCCATGGCACGCTGACAAACCTTGAGGCTGGACCTTTGAGCTTCTGTCAGAGACCAAGTCTGAGCACCGTAGGTGAGGATTGGGAGAATGCATACGTCCATGAGTTTTCGTTTGAGCGAAATTGGTAGGTCGCTCTTCATGTGATCTTTCATAGACCTTATAGTAACGGTCAGAAATTTTAAATTTTCATTGATTTTGTATGAAATTCCATACAAAATCAATAATAATTTAAAATTTAGCATGAATGCAATAAAAATGAGATAGCATGGTTTTTGTGTTACTAACCATTCATTTTGTTGTTTATGTTTATTTAATTGACATGACGCGTGTCTTTATAAATTTGCATTGAAAAAAATAAGTAAAATAAAGTACAAGTATATTTTAATAATTAAATAGCCTCAAAACTTTGAAAAAACGATGTCTTTTGCTGCAATTTCACCTCATTTTTTGTCAAGAAATGTACGTTACATTAACATTTTTCAAAACATTTGATAATGTCATGTACGTTACTTTAACTTCTTTCCAAAAAATTTGTTACTTTGTCCCTTACATTAATTTCTATTTTCTTGGTCGATTTAAATATCATACAAAATAAGTCTGCCGTGTCAAAACATTAGACTGTAACTTCAAATTTCAAGTTTTGAGAACGGGCACAAAAACATTTTATTCGGTTTTTGTATGGTTTCTATATGATTTTCGAAGATATTGGAAATAAAATGAAATTATATAGATTTTACGTTTCAAGATCTTTATAGCCATTAAAAAAATATCCTAAAATCATAAGACTTATAGAGATACTTAAATAAAACTGTTTTGTTTCAACAACAGCTAGAAAAATCTTTGCAATTTGTCACGACAAAACACTGTACTGTATACTGCAGTGTATTGACTTGACTTGACCCAACTGCGGTTGTATTTGTGGTAATGAAACACTGGTTCAAATTGTGTTCTGATCTGTACACAAGTTGTACATATAATGTCTTTTCTGATTGTTCACATAAAATAAAGGTCTCATCAAAACCTACAACTTTCCCAAACAAAATGATTCTAGCATGAATAATTACCGAGATAAACGAGTTTTTAGTTTGACAGCTGTCACATAAAATGAAGGTCTCAACAAGGTCTACAACAGAACTTTCCCACACAATCTGATAGTCCAGCTTGAATGATTACCGAGACAAACGAATTTTAGTTTGACAGCTGTCACATAAAACAAAGGTCTTATCAAGGTTTACAACTTTCCCGAACAAACTGATAGTCTAGCTTGAATGATTGCCGAGATAAACGAGTTTGACAGGTGTCACATAAAGTAAAGGTCTCATCAAGGCAACTTTCCCGAACAAACTGATAGTCTAGCATGAATGATTGCCGAGATAAACGAGTTTGACAGCTGTCACATAAAGTAAAGGTCTCATCAAGACCTACAATTTTCTAGAACAAATTGATAGTCTAGCATGAATGATTGCAGAGATAAACAGAGTTTGACAGCTGTCACATAAAGTATAGGTCTCATCAAGGCCTACAACTTTCCCAAAGAAACTGATTGTCTAGCATGAATAATTGCTGAGATAAACGAGTTTTTAATTTAACAGCTATCACATAAAATGAAGGTCTCAACAAGGCCTTCAACTTTTCAAACAATGTGATAGTCTAGCTTGAATGATTGCCGAGATAAACGTGTTATAGTTTGACAGCTGTCACATAAAATAAAGGTCTTATCAAGGTCTACAACTTTCCCAAACAAACTGATTGTCTAGCTGAACGGTCTAGCTATACAGGATTTAAAAAAATCAACTGCAAATATTTTAAGGGGTGAATCAGCCCATGAAACTGAACAACTTTCCCCAAGGTGCATAGGTCGAAATATGAAAAAAAAAAATGGGCTTCCCATACAAATAAAATCGGCCGGCTGGTACATTTTGTATGGGAGGCCCATTTTTTGAGAGAGCGTGATATCCTCCGCGGCGCGTGCGCGAGTTAGGTAGTCAAATCAAAACACTGTAACGGCGAGTATAGTCGCAATTATAGACCTTGACTTTATAGACATAGAGTGTGAAATTAGTTTTGCGGCTAGCGCGTGGCTTTGTCAAATCAAAACACTGCAACGGCGAGTACAGTGTTACGCAATTATAAACTTTAAGTTTTAAGACATACAGTGTTTTTTCCATACCAATATCTTGATAACTATAGTATTTAACATAAAACAATGTTCTAGGGGAACATGTAGGAGGGGAAGAGATAGCGAATTGGCTTTATAGAAACAAAACACTGTATTGGACTTTACAGTATGTTGTTTTGACACGGCAGAAGTGCTCACACAGATATTCTGAAGTATCATAAAAAAAATTATGAGAGGAATTTGATTTGCGGGCAGTGTAAGATAATAGTGTAATGTTATTTTGGTTTTCTACCTCATTATTAAAGTTTGTTTGCCTGCGTAAGGGCCAATGTTTATTTTGGAAATTAATGTAAGATGCATTAACGGACATAAAAACTTGTATTTGTAATAGTGTAAGGAACATCAATTGGCCGATATGATGAAAAATTTAACGTATGGGACGTACACCATTTTTATGTCCTTAACAGTACTTTTACTCCCGATTTTTAAACTTTTGCTCACTTTTTTTAAGGTAAGCGACATTTTTCAAGATATCAAAAAGTTATATATACCATTCGATAGAGCTCGAAATTCTGAATCCAATGATATATATAACCCAAAATCGCCAAAATGTCCCTTACGCTAATTCATATTTCCGTAGTCGATATACATATTAATAACTTACTTACTATTGATATTCTTTAAAACCTGCATTCGCTGGCATCAACTGTACCTATTAACTCCTTATTTGAAAGATCGACTAATCGACTGTTATTCTAAAAACCTGAAAAACTATCGTCAGATATTCAGCTGAGGTCAAAAATTCTACGTCGCCTTTTACGAAACACCTGAGTGGACTAGAGGGGTGGCAGTATTCTTAGCCGCTACCACACGGTACATACCACTAAAACTTGCTTTCAACTAACTATTAGTGAATGATAAGATCAGTTATATTATCTGCATGTCTTAGAGAATGTCGTCCCATTTTCTTTTAAAATGTACTAGTATACCTAATACTTTCTTGGACCCTATAAATAGCAGCATCTATTGCATTTCAAGTCCACGGAATGGGTGCAAGTTGCAACGTGGGTGGTACTCAGAATAACAGGTACCGCTACAATCGATAAATTGGGATTCTACTCTCAACCTAATAGGGCCAAGGTATGCTCGTTATTTTTTGCCTTGATTGGTTATTGTAAATCAATATTGGGAAACTATGTAAAAGATACATACATACATAGGCATAATGTCACGCCTATGACCTTTGAGGGTAGGTAGCGCGTAAACGGCTGTAGAAAACGGCCAAACGGGAAAATTTCCACCACATCTGACAATAATTTGAGAGTCATTCAGAAGTGTATCACCATATTGACGTGTATCGCCAAATAGTTGATACTCACAGCATTGCTATTTATCATTATCATTTACTGTTAAACCGATTAAATAGTAGAAATAGGATATCCTCAAAGCCATTGGTACCCACTACAACCAACGCGGTGCTCAGAGCCAAGAACTCATCAATTTCCACCATTAGGGAAAGTCTCAAACCACCCAATCCATGTTCCAGCTATTGCACCTTGATATCTGTCCGCTAGTGGTTCTCAAGCTCTCACTACACGACGTTTTAGAGCTACAAAATTGACAAATTACTTGCAAGCTTAAGACTATCACCTGCCTAAAACTACACTTCAGGGTTAACCCTCACTCCGCACCAAATAGTACCTATAGAGACCATCACGAAAAAACTACCTACAACTGTACCTAAATAAGTGTTCAGTAACTGCTTCCAGATGAATTTGCGAAGAATTGGCTACACAACAGTTTGTGGAGTAGTTATTTCGATGGTTAGGTACGCAACAAAGTTACAAGTTTACCTAGCTATCAGTGAAAAAATGTGTTATACAGAATGCAATGAGGAGGAAGGTTATAAATATTTATGTGCTCACTAAGGGCTAATGTTTCTGTATAAATTACTTAGTCACTTTTGTCTTTTTTTATCAACTACAAAGTGTAGGATAAAAAACAAATACTGATATTTAGGTATTTTTTTAACAAACTTTATTTTACTAATTTATTGGTTTAAGATAGTTAAAGTTTAAGAACCGCTGTCCTAACCTCTAACCGAAGAGTTTGCGGAACAGCTCCGTGAAACCGCTAATCAAATCGGGGGGATCATCAATTTCAGTTCAGTCATTATCATTAAATCATTAGAAAACATTCAGACGAATAAACTCTCTTAGGTTAAGGCCTAGACACACTAGAAGTTAAGGTAGGTTAGGATTGAGCCGCGGTAGCCAAGTTGGTAGAGGCATCGCCAGTACAGATGGCGAAAGTCGCAGGTTCAAATCCAGGCAGCGGTGAATTTTGAAAGTTTTGCAAAAATCGTACGGCAAGATGACGCAACACATAATTATATGACGTCTAATGCAAACTTAAAATAGCATCACCCCATTCTTGACTGAGTGAGTGTTTTCTACCGTTTCATGGCTAAGTGGTTTGTTTGCGATGAGTTTACTCCTTATGTTTATATATGTTACGGGCAACATGATTAATCGGGCACTATTAATACTGACCGGTCATTATTAATAGTGCCCAAAACGTAGGGCAAAGTGATTAATTAATCACTTGGACCGGTCAGTATTAATAGTGCCCGAGTGCCCGTGGTCCATGTAATAAATTCTTAATCTATTAATTTTTTAACTATTAAAGTACTAAATATTTTTATCAAAAATAGTGCTACTGATATTATTATTTATTACATTTATTTTTAACTCACATGTTCAAATTAATTGATAACTTTAATGAAAATAATGTAAGTTTAACTTCATTTACCAATTAAAATACCAAAGTAATATTTTTATTTTAAAAAAGTAGGCAATATTTCATGATAATATTTCATTTTTAACTGTTTATTTTTTACTTTCATGTTTGAATTATTTTTAATAACTTTTCTCTTAAGTAATTGTATGAATAAAAAGTAAGTAGCTACTAATGTTATACATTTTAACTGTTTATTAATCAACTTCTATGTTCAAAACTTTGTTTTTTGATAACTTTTCCTTGAAATAATGTAAGTTTAACTTCATTTAATAAAAAAATACATTACAGTTCTTTATTTTTATTACTTTGCCCAAGGTAGGGTGGGAATTATTCATACTGACCGGGAAAAGTAATAAATCATGTTTTTTTAATCACATTGCCCAATTAGGTCGGGCATTATTAATACTGACCGGTCACTATTAATAGTGCCCGGACTTATCAAATTGCCCGTAACATATACATTGTATAAAATTAACGTTAAGGAAACTCCAGGTCTGTTTAAATACATACCTATTAATAAGTTAGTGCATAAGATTCTTTGAGACTCTTTGTTTCTAAATAGGTAAATAAAAAAAAAACCCGTGGGTGTCGTGAGATACAACTATGGGACAGAATTTTAATACATCACACCACATCCCTAGCAGGTGTTATACAACACAAAAAAATGAGGTGATGCTATTCTAAGCAGGCATCACAAGTGTGTTTGAACCTTAAATTAACCATAAAAAGTTGTGTGGTCGTACTTAGGGCCAGTTTCACTGAAAGACTGTTAAACGCGAGTTATTGCCGCAATTAAGAATCGTACGTGCAGCGATTAAGAGATGGTTAAGCTCTAGCGTGTAAAGGAAAAACACTGTAAGTGTCACATACAGTGTTTTAGCTCTATAAGGTTAATTACATTATTTAGACTCTAATACATACCCTCAACTTAATATTTCATCATAAAAGTGATTACAATTGAAGTTATAGACAAACAAAAAAAAACTGTATGTGCATATAACCATGTTTTGTAAAGCCATAACACTGTAAACGCACTTACAGTGTTTCTCCTTTACAATATTGCGCGTGCCCCGAATGCGAAATCTCGAATGATTCTATTTCTAAGTAACCTTACTTAATGGTCAGGTTCTGTGGCAACGTATTTTAGGCCTGTGTTACCACATCAGAGGCCTCTGTAACCATATCAGAGGACTCTGCAACCATGTCAGAGGCCTCTGCCACCTTGTCATTGTAGCCATATAAGAGACACTGCAACCATGTCAGAGGTTTCTGGAACCATTTCAGATGTTTCTGGAACCATGTCAGAGGATTCTGCAACCACGTCAGAGAACTCTGAATTCATGTCAGAGGTCATTTTTACCATGTCAGAGGTCATTACAACCATGTCAGAGGTCTCTGCAACCATGTCAGAGGTCTCTGCAACCATGTCAGAGGCCTCTGCAACCAAGTTGGAGGACTCTGTATTCATATCAGAGGCCTCTGCAACTATATCAGGGGACTCTGCCACCACAATAAAGGCCTCTGAACCATGTCAGAGTTCATTGCAACCACGTCAGTGGTCTCTGGAACCATGTCAGAACTCATTGTAAACACGTCAGAGGTCTCTGCAATCATGTCAGAGGACTCTGCAACCATGTCAAAGGTCATTGCAACCATGTCAGAGGACTCTGCAACCATGTCAGAGGACGCTGCAACCATTTCATAGGTCATTACAACCGTGTCAGAGGACTCTGCAATCATGTCAGAGGACGCTGCAACCATGTTAGAGGACTCTGCAACCATGTCAGAGGACTCTGCAACCATGTCAGAGGACTCTGCAACCATGTCAGAGGTCATTGCAACCATGTCAGAGGCCTCTGCAACCTTGCCAGAGGTCATTGTAGCCATATAAGAGACTCTGCAACCATGTCAACGGTTTCTGGAACCATGTCAGATATTTCTGGAACCATGTCAGAGGACTCTGCAATCACGTCAGAGGACTCTGAATTCATGTCAGAGGTCATTCTAACCATGTTAGAGGTCATAAACCGTTTCAGAGGACTCTGAAATCATGTCATAGGACGCTGCAACCATGTCAGAGGACTCTGCAACCATGTCAGAGGACTCTGCAACCATGTCAGATGTCATTGCAACCATGTCAGAGGACTCTGAATTCATGTCAGAGGTCATTCTAACCATGTTAGAGGTCAGTACAACCGTGCCAGAGGACTCTGCAATCATGTCAGAAGACGCTGCAATCATGTCAGAGGACGCTGCAATCATGTCAGAGGACTCTGCAACCATGTCAGATGTCATTGCAACCATGTCAGAGGACTCTGCAACCATGTCAGAGGTAATTGCAACCATGTCAGAGGTCTCTGCAACTATGTCAGAGGACCCTGCAACCATGTCAGAGGTCATTACAAACATGTCAGAGAACGCTGCAACCATGTCAGAGGACTCTGCAACCATGTTAGAGGTCATTGCAACCATATCAGAGCACTCTGCTGCTGATAGGCTAACTCCATCCCTACTTTGCGCTACAGTATTATTGTAAAGAAATACACTGTATGAACCAATACAGTGTTTTTGCTTACAAAGCAACAATATTTATGCTGTATGTTCATCACGCAGAAGCAGATTACTGTATTTTAATTATATTTCTGTTTATTTAATGTCATTTGTGTAAAATTGGAATGGCTAGTAAGGTATTACCAATATCCATTAGTTCAAGTCATAAAAAAGTTCAAATGTTTTAAGTTATTCATAAAAAAAGCAAATTTCAATAAAAAACGTTTTTGCTAATTTTCTCAAAACTTAGGTGCTCGCACATACAGTGTTTTTGGTTTACACGCTAGAGCTGGTAGCCGTGGTCGAATTTAATTATAGTGCTTTTGTGCGTCTAATTCATTAGAAGAAAGATTTTGAATTGCAGGTAGCTTTCTGGAAAACTGACTTAAACTCATTAGAAGACATGCGTACTTACTGATACTAGTTTATTACAATCATTAACCCATGTGGTGGCGGCTAAGAATACTACCACCCCTAGTCCACTCAGGGTGTTTCGTAAAAGGCGGCGTAGAGTTTTTAACCTCGGCAGAATCTATCGACTATGGTCACACGCATGATACCTACAATAGCATACCCAAAAAGGGTTGACGTCAGGCAGGCGGCCGGTCATAAAACATAGCCAAATCCTTTTACTACATGATTTTGTGCTCTAACAGATTTTGAATAAGGGCAGGCAGATGATTATGACTTGTTCATAATATCAGTTATGGACTTCAATAGCTTTACACATTTCGTTAATTTTATTTTCTGACTAATTTATTAATATAATTAGGCATTCTCATTTTGAGGCATAGATCTTTTACCCATAATAAAATGCTTTCTATGCAACAGAAATTATAAAATTCTCTATCTTTATTATAATTCTAGTTATTTTCTAATATTTTTGCATATTAATTAAGAAATAACACTTTGGCCCCCTGCTGAGAAAACTGTAGGGGTACTAAAGCGATGCGTATGATAGTCAGGGTAATGGTTTTAATTGTAATTTATTTTATTGTTTTATAAATGAGTTTTATAATGTTTGTATCTATCTTCTCTTATTTTGCGTTTCGTTTCTCAGTTTAGAAAATGAAACAAACAGATGCCAACGAATGTTTTTGCGTTGCTCCTGCGTCAACGTAGGTTTTTAGAACGTGCGCCGTGTCCCTAATTTGTTTTTTAGTATGGAGAATCTGCATTAATTGCATCACTGACTAACTGTAGTTAGGTAGTAGACAAATTAATAATTTATTCATTAGAAAAATCCATAAAAAATTCAGATAATTTGTATCTGTTGCAATATCCACTTTCGGTATTGCACGAAAAACTATTAATAAACATTTTGTTCAATCAAATGTAGATAAGACTGCCAGCAAACCCACCTATCCATTTAAGAGACCATCTTATACTAGTTTTCATACAAATACTAAGAAAAACCAGTAAAGCTGATCCCTTAAATGGATAAGTCGATTTGATGTACAAAACTTTTAGGCATTAAGTTAGATAAATATCTTCTTAATCAGTCTAAATGTCTATTTGACATCATTATCCCTCATCACACAGCATGCCTGCGGCGATATCGCCTAAAGAAGACGCTACATCTCCTAGATTACGTCTAGAACCTGTCCTATAGACTACCTAGACTAAGTCTAGATCAGGTTTTAAAAATTGCACTAGATTTTTCATTCCGAGAAAGAAAAAGCCGGGGGGCTTGGGCGACCGGCGACCTTAATGGCACCTGCGGGACGGCCTTAATAGATTGTACGTCGCTTTCTTTCCTTTAGGCTGTAGAGACTAGCTGGTAGCTGCCTAGGTAACCTAGGTATTCTAAGTAGTTATGATGTACCAGATGGTTTGACTAGTGATTGCACAATTATTCACCTGCCGTGCTTTGTTATTACTTATCTATTTTACATTTTTTTCAGTCATTTTTCGCATTTTATAACGAAATTTCGCAATAAGGCCAACACATAAAATAAAAAACTTATAAGTATGTAGCATTATTTTTATATTTAATGATCGACAGCTAAGTAAGAAGCTGGTTTGTCAAGTGTCAGTTTTATGTTAATCTCGCTTTTCTATTAAATATTAACTTGATATTAACACTTTGATTTCTACGTAGGTATAGCAGAAGAGACTCCTGCCTATTCAACGTAAATGTTTAGCTTCCTACAAAATGTTTTTTTATATTTCTAGGCATTCTTATACCGACTGGTGCCGATCTCTTGAACTGATTACAAAACAATTGATCAATTGATGAGAGAATCAGGTGATGCGTGTCATAAATGGCAAACTAAAATAAAATTTACAAATTTAAAATTTTCATTCACCTAGAATTGAACTGACGATTTTATTCGGGAGTCAAAGCTCGAACTACTAAATCACCAAAGCAATTACCGTGTTAAGTATCAACCGTGGTTATTGGGTGCGCGGGCGCAAGGTGCCCAGCCAAGTTCAGGTTTGCTGGAAGTGATTGACTTGCCGCGATAAGTCAGTCTTGGTCGATGAACCGCGCTGCCCGGTGCCCGGTGGCTGACACGATCAATTGTACATTAAACTCTATATAGGTAATAAAATCACGCCTAGAGTGTAGAGCGCTTTCACACAAGTGATTTTGTCGCATACCAAATTTCAAAACACTGCACAGTGTAGGTACGTAAAGGAAGAATAAGTAGGTGTATACCCACAGTTTTGGAGAACATGCAACATTTTTCACCGCAGGCTGGATTGGAACTTGTGAGTTTAACGTAGCCTAAGCGATAAATACCAAATTTTTAACACTTCCTGTTGTACACAATTATTGAAAAAGATTTTAAGGTCTCTAGATTTAATGTTTAGTAGATATAAGGAATAATGGTTTCAAGACAAACCCATTTTTCTTGTAAGGGTTTTTATGATACCATTTTTAATTTACTTATGTAATGTTTTGTAAAGTGACTAAATCAATAAAAAAAAAAAAAAAAAAGATAAGCCAAACGCCGATTTTGTCAAGTAGACGCCTCTATGATAAAATGCCGCGGGTAGTTTGTTATAAAAATACATAAAAACTTTTATATACAATCTATGTAACCGCATTTAAGTACTTTGCCTATAAGAACTTTTACTTTTGAATCTGTGTAGGTACCTACAGCCTACAGAATGGTAAACAAATTGTAATTTAATCATAAGTAGAACATTTACACTTACATTTTATTTATAAGAAAAACACCGCCATTGCCTACGCCCGTTTTCCATCGAGCCATCATCAGCCAAGCTATTACGTCCATTCACAACTCTTCCACTGATGATGATTAGACATTACACGCACAGCGAGGAATGGCATGTAAAAACGATAAAAAAACCGACTAGGAAATGGAGGCTTTGCATAATACGCTGCCTTAGATAAAGGAGAAATTTCAGAGGAGTCCATACATATAAGCCAGGATTCCATAAATACATACAAGCCAACAGAAACCATAAAGAATTCATCGTAACCGAACACTGCTTTATACAGCTAAAAGACTGTTTAAATATCAAAATTTTGAACACTTCCAGTGTTAGAAATGAGTATTATCGAATACCGCAAAAAAACTTTGAAAGTTTTCGAATAAAAATAAAATAAAATAAAAAAATAAAAAAATAAAATCTATATTATACGGTATAATGGCGTATGGCAGAAGGCAGAGAATATCCGGTATTTTGCCAGATACGGTTTTATTCATAAAGGAGTTCATGAAAACTGTTTTATTGGAATGTGATTTGAAATAGGTGTCAAGATACACTTGCCAAATTCGCGGGCTTGGAGTGAGCCGCCGTAGCCTAGATGGTGGAGGCGTCGCCAGTACAGATGGTAAACGTCACTGGTTCAAATCCATGTCCTGCGGTGGAAAATTTTGCAAGTTTTCTGAAAATTGAGACGAATTTTCATGGCTTCATTCTGGTTTTACATAGAGTTCTCTCTATAGCATTTCACTTGCTCTGAGCGTGCCGCTGAGAGGAGCGTGGCCTGCGCGGGCGCACCTGTTTGTCATTACGCGACACGCGCGGACACAAAAACCTCACCGAATTCAGAGCGAGATGGTAAAAAAACGCTGGTACGTGTGTGTCTGCTTTGTGAGTGAGGCTGTGGTTCTGTTTTACTATGATCATACTTGCATGTCATACACAAGTCACTTAAAAAAGCAAATCTCGTTCCATTCAGTCTAACTCAGCCGAGATTTTGTAATATTAAGAAAAGCTCAAAATGTGAATTTATAAATCCACCCTTATAGGGTTGAGCATTTTATTCCGTCCGACCATATCCATCGTGCGTTGTCTCCCTAACTTAGCCGTAGCTTGAGCATAGTCTTCCAGTGGATCCAGACCAAAATATCAACAGTATACTTCAAAGAATACTATTAAACCTATTTCTTAGATGTCATATTTCTTCTATATTCAAATGGAGAACTCTAAAATTATACCGTGTCACGCCCGCACATCGAAGGCGCGCGCTCGTCATTTGTTTTGGTCTGTGGTGTCATGGTACTGGCTGATATGAAATGTTCTGTTTTTGAACCGTTTAGAAAATAAAAAAAAATGTATTTTCTGATGTCATCAACACTTGTGGTCTCTCTTTCTCTTTGTGTGGGACACCGAATCTTCCAACGACGCGATGAATCCTGGTGTCAGAGTTTTACAACCGCCTCCTACAAGTACCAGGCCACAGAACGGTCAGAAGCAAATAGCATTTATATAACCATTTATCGCACACAATAGGTAACAGATATACCTAGGACAAGTACAGACGGAAAATCAATACAACAGGCACTGCTTTTTCAAAAAAATAATAAAAGAAATACATTACGTAACCAAAGTGAGTAATTCCCGTAAAATAAATTTTCATCGTTTTGTTATAATTCGTTTTGTTATTAGGAATCTAAAACGAAACTTGTTTGCAAACATTATACTCAACTCAAACTAGTAGATACTCGATACAGCCTTTCACCATAACAATACCGATATCAAAAGGTTAAAAGAACGCAGAAACATTGAATGGCTACTCTACAATTTGCAGACAGAAGATTAACGGTCCGTTAAAAATATCGATCTGCCCGCGGCTGACAATGCCTTGCCTCTGTCCGTAGCCTGGTCTATAGGGGCATACAGATCAACCACATAGGAACTGCAAAAATGCAGGTCATAGGCCTGCTTCCCGGACGGTTGATCCAGACTAGCTTGTGTAAAAGCATAGCTGAAAATAATTCAAACGGCAAGCCCGAAGTCTGCTAAATAAAAATCGTTTCAGTTGGATATCGATGGCATGTCGGTTGGATTGATTGGTAGTTTCGTATTATAAAAAGCTTTTAGTATGCAAAATCACAGTGGCAATAGATCATTCTATTGAGTGTCACCGGAGTTATAATAGCAGACTTGAGGCCCAGCTCGTAAAACTGTGCAATTCCGCACGAAACAGCATGAAATAATTGTTGATTATCAAAAAATCGTAATAACAGGCAACATATTCTATTTTTTGTGCTTGTTAGCTACCTTGGATTGGGTATCTTGCTGACCGCGTGTCTTTCTTTTTTCGTTTTCTAAACTGCATTTTCGCAGTTGGTCTATCTGTCACATTTTGACATTTAGCCTGGCGACCTTTGGAATGTTTGGTCGTACCCGTAACTCTACTCCTACGAACCAGATATTCTTAAGATAGGGCACACTTTCGGATTTGGATATTGATTATTTTTTATTTATTGTTATATTGGTTATGATTTCAATCATCTCAGTCATACGATTATATTGGTTTTATGTGTGCTATAAATTTCCCTTTCATGATGATAACATCATATCAAGATTTATAGTTGCAACTGTAACGAAATACCTATAGGTCAATTTAAGGATCATCCACCAAATAAAAAATCCATATACTACCCAACAGAAAATCCCAAATATTTTACTTTTTCTACCAAGTTTTCATGCTTAATATGCTCTCAAATAAACAACAAATCCGTCAACAGCCTCCACCCATATATCAACGCGTCATCGCATCACCCCACACAACCTTCATACGACCAATCACAATTGACACCTGTTGACTGATACCGCCATGTTTACACAGGGTTCGATTCTTGCGTACGCACACTGTTGACAATTCGACAGCTACCTTCATAGATCAACTAACACTTTATCATTAATTTACAAAGGAATCTAGAATGAGAATATCATCACTCTTTTTCTACCGACCGTGGGTGTCGTGAAAGGAGAAGCATCAACACTCGTAGTATATACCTACTTAGACAGCTTAGTGTATTGCATGCTTATTGGGTTGAAATAAGTTGCACTGCAGTCGCCAATCCGCCTGCCAAGCACGATGGGTATGGCAAATAATATCGCCTAAATATGAAAGGCCCATGGCCAGCAGTGGACTCTTGTGTCTGTCATTAATAGTCTAAGGATTTCGTACACCAGAATCGTCCCTGCCACAATGTGCACGCGGCGTTATCCTACGCATTATCTGCTTGCGACCCACGCCGTGGCGCGCCCACATGCGCAGGCGCAAACTAGATCGACGCGTTTATTCCTGGACGATGGGATGGCTCATGTTCGTGGCGATGTGTGAAAAGGTCACGCAAAGTTGATATTCATTATAAATTCAATAAGTACCTATTTAAAATTGTTCCTGGCTTGGCTACGTCATGAATATGATGACTGCGCCGGCTTCATCTATCTTACCGGGACGGTATCCACATCCCAAACCTAGACAAACGTATATCCTACTAATATTATAAAGGCGGATGTTTGTGTGTGTGTTTGTTACGACATCACGCAAAAACGGCTGATTAGATTAACATGAAACTTTGCAGAAATATAAAAGGGCATCTGGAATAACACATAGGATACTTTTTACTACGGAAAAATGTCTCATTCCACGGATCACGCATTTCCAATATTTTTGAAATAGGTGGCGTGACTGAGCCGATTCGCGTTTTAAACGTTTTCCCCGTAAACTAACAGCGACATCTCTTGGCGAATAATGCTTTTCCCGCGGAATAATAGGTTGCAGGGTGAAACCGCTGACGGGCAGCTAGTCCTACTAATATTATAAAGGCGGATGTTTGTGTGTGTGTTTGTTACGACATCACGCAAAAACGGCTGATTAGATTAACATGAAACTTTGCAGAAATATAAAGGGCATCTGGAATAACACAGGATACTTTTACTACGGAAAATGTCTCATTCCACGGATCACGCATTTCAATATTTTTGAAATAGGTGGCGTGACTGAGCCGATTCGCGTTTTAAACGTTTTCGCCGAAAACTAACAGCGACATCTCTCGGCGAATAATGCTTTTTCCCGCGGAATGATAGGTTGCAGCAGGTGAAACCGCTGACGGGCAGCTAGTTTATAATAATATTGTTAAGAGGTATTTTTTAGAAATTTAAGCTGGTCTAATTATGTGTTGCCACAGCTACTCATAGCTTATGTTTTAAAAGTTCTCTTTATGTGCTGGGTTGCCTGGAAGAGATCGCTTAAAGCGATAAGGCCGCCTTTGCTTGTATTATGTTGTTTGTTTTTGATTTTGTATTTGTATCTATGTTTTAATGTGAGCAATAAAGTGTTTCTGTCTGTCTGTCTGTCTAGACAAAATACGACAAATAGAGTCTGGCTAGCGAGTCTTTGGACGTCAAATAATTCAAATATTTCAAATGGCAACATGTTAACACTGAAAAACTACAATAAAACAAATATGAAAAAGAATTTGGACCTCTCAGAGTAAATCAATCAGCTGATCTGCGATTTTGTATGGGAGGTCCAAATTTTATTTTCCGTATTTCGACCCATGTTCCATGGGAAAGTTGTTCAGTTTCATGAGTACCTTGACCTCCTTTCGGCTTGTTATACCCTTTCTGTTACTCTCGGTAGATACATCATACATACATAGTAGGCAAGGCAAACACAAACTAAAGAGCAGAAAACAAAAAAATAGTAAGTATGAAAATTGTTTTATTGAAGTTTTTCAGTGTTAACATGTGAACGATTTTTACGATTGGCGCCATTTCCGTGTCCAAAGACTCGCTGGCCAGACTCTACCTACATGGTTCCATGCTATAAAGGGCACGTAAGCTGTATACAACCTATGATTTATTTTATTCAATGTCTCAGTAGAATAAAATTCTACTTCATAGGTTTTTGTTACTCCTTGTAAGAAATCGTATATTTATTGACTGCGAGGGTGTTGGGTCTTGTCGTATCATGTGCGAAGTTGACAATATTCTTGCTTAACTTATCCTTTGCTATTCAGTATACGTATGACTTTTTGCCTTGTTGTAAAGTTGAATCGCCTTTTTATTGTGTTAACCAATCATACATAATGTTTCAATCTTTAAGAATATTTATTACTACTTCTTCTTCTTGTTTGTTTAAATCAATGCTATTACCTAATGTTTACGAGGAGAATACTGTTGAAAAGGCACTAATTTGAAATCTTTCAATATGACATCAAAGATTTTACTTGCGATTTTTTAGAATCCTATCCATCTAAAAAGTCATCAGTGTAGGTACCTATGTTTTACCATAATTATGCAATAGGACAAGAAGTACTATTGTTTACAGTTTTCAGATTTCGTCACTCTAAAATCAATTTCACAAAATAATTAAACCCATCATCTCGCCAATCATCACTCAATGAGCTCTGCCCATTCAGAACTGTATCACTTGCGAAACCGTTGATTGCCAAACGTTGACATGACATCATGATCGTGACATTTCACGACATTTGCTCCAGTACGTCCAGTGCTAATGGTCCTATTTGACCTCATAATGGTCCGCTAATGACCTTTGGAATGGTTACTAAATGTGCTTTTCTCTGCGACACGACCACATGATAAATAGTGGGTTTAATATTAGTGTCGGTTTGAAATGATAATGTCTTCATATCGTGACGCGTGTAGGAAAATGTCGGTTTTCCACGTTTGCGGTGTCTGCTTAATGTATTTTAACATTTTCGTTCTTTCGCACTTCCTAAAACATTTAGTTTACCAGTGGGCCCAGTGGCGTACCTATAATTGGGTCGTAGTGGTCGTGAACCAACGATTCTACTACTATAGTTGCTATCACATTTATTAAACGATTTTCACCCCAATTTGATTCTGAAAAGTGGTGATGCTGGGTTGCCTTTTCTTACGCTTTTTTAGCTCCTTTTTTGCCTGATTGTAGTCTATGATACATATGGGTTGTGATATCCCCCCCTTTAAGATCTGAAGCTGTACCTATACACCACTGTAATTTACAACTTCCTTCAATCCCGATGAAGTCTGATTTCACCAGCTTTTAAACGGTATATGTATTAGGTAAGTAGAGGCAGTAGAGGTAGTGGGAATCTGACATGGTAACACTAAGGATGGACTCTGTTTTCGGAACATTATAACTTGGACCTTAAGTATTCGTGCACCGACAGCGTAGTCCGTAGACACCGGGCACCACACAGGCAGCGGTAAATAATGCCATCGATTACGTGCAGGGAGCACAATCACCGTCGTTTCCTTTTGGGTCCAATCGACATCCGCCAGTAAACGGATCTCTAAAACCTGGAGCTGGGAACGTAATAAGGTTTAGGGAGCAAGTATTTAGAAGGGTTATATTTTTTCAAATGCATTGATGTCTGGTTAAGGCTGGTTTGTTTGTAAAAAATATTGTGTCTTAAATCATTTCCGAAAAGTATTGTCATACTCATACAACGTTTTTCAAAATTCCGAACTGTAGACTTTTAGACAGAAAAATAACGTACCTAAACTTGCACTGTCGCGTCGCAAACAAGCTTATCAATAAACCCTTAATGTTTTTCTACCCAGCTAAACACATAATATACAATTTAATGCCATGGTAATACAACTTCAAGAAAATAACAATGAAATGAATAGCACTTTAACTAAGTTTGTACAAGTACCTATTTATAAGGCAAAGGAATTTCATTTATTAGACCGCAAATACGATTTCGTCTAATGAGATTCTGTAGTCAAATAAACAAGTTATCGAATGTGAAGGTTCTAATTTCACGCTTCGCACCTACATAACTAAAATTTCTCTAATTATATTTTGTACTCGGCATTATAAGTACTCCTATACATTAGGTTCTTAGCTCCATCTACCTATCATACCGGCGATCGAATCTTGAGATCTCTCTTTAATTATATTGTTATATCGGGAATGGTGCACGCTTAGATGAAAATAAAGTATAGATGTTGACATTCAAAACCGGGATCAGTAAAAAAACGTGTAAGATTTGCTTGCCAATAAAAATTTCAACGAACTGCAAGTTTGTCCTTGGTGCCGTGACCAGGATGACATCTATCACGTTATGGCTCGATGTTTTCTTGAACAAATGGGGAAAAATAAGATACACATAGGCAGGAGTATGTTTTAAGACCTTTGGAAACAAGCCAAGAAACTATCTTCACGTACCTAATCAACTTTTAGCAAAAGGTAAGGTAAAGGTGTTTCGCTTTCCTTCCTTCCTTTTTTCCTTAGTCCATCTGGACTGTATCTTAAATAGTGTCTCTAGATGAATTCACCTGCCTATCAAATATGATAGTCAACGTAAAATTTTTAGAAGACTACTTCCATCTTTGAAAATACCACATTTTCACAAGTTTCGTCTACAAGTTTCTCCTAGTCTAACACTAGTATCCGTTGGCCGCTAGCCGCTGGCTGGCGGCCGCAAGCGGCTAACCGGCGACCGGCGGCCGGCGACCGGGAGGTCGTGAGGTTACACCAAATAGATTATCTGTGTAGATGTTAGCCGGCTGCCGGCTCGTGAATAGCCTCTTTCATGTCTTTCTTTTTGGAACCGCCTCAGGTCATTTTTAGGGCTGGGATTCAGGTGTAGTTGATGGAAAACGACATTTAGATAACCTAGTAAAACGAAAAAATCCTTTGATATTTCTATTAGAAAATTATATCTTTCTTGGGGAAAAATTGTTCCATAACTAGCCCGTCCTGCCCTAAGGTTTCGGCACAGAATATATAATAGTACTAGGGTACAGAAAATTCACTCCCTAACAAAAGCCGTGATTAGGTATAAAAAGATACCTACTCTCGGCTTAGCCGACCGCCCGCAAGCAAAATTGAAACTTATTACTGCGCACGAACGGCTCAATCTCCACTGGACGCCGCCGGACAATGACCCGGCCGCGCGCGCTCTCAAAGGGTTGTCACAATAATCGAGTAGGTATTTAATTTATCTGTTCAGTAGGTACATAGGTATTCTAGGTAACTACAAGACAAGTATTGCAAGTTTTTAAATCGAATTTAAATTAAGCTAGCTTAACATTATACAATAGTAAGTACCTACCTACCTACCTATTAATCTTATGAGATGATAGGAAGTGAAGACGCAAAATTCATACCTACCTACCGACTTACCTATCTATTATCACGATATAAATTTGTTCACAGTCTGGTTAGGACTCGTACCTATACTCTGACCAATGTTAGAAATAAACAAGTATTTGAAAATTATCAAAATACAATTTTAGAAGGAACTTATTTTTCCATCTCCTTCGGAATAACGAAAAACTTATTTCAGGTTCTTTTTATATTGTTCTTACATCTATCTACACTGCAGTATTTGCGAGGTCCATGGCTAGCCATTTTTAGTTTTTAATTCACTTTCGAAACACAAAATAACACTTCTGAAGAAATAACCCGAATACGTACATACGTGCGGTGAATCTCGCGCGCGACAACCGACCGAGATTCGCTCCTTCAGGGAGCGGCCGGGCGGGTAATACCTAAAGCGCGGAGTGAAACCCCCCTGGTTTCGGTATCGGTCACTAGTAAACTTTCGTTCCATTTTGATAAAGACCGTAGTCAAATCACTGGGGGATCGTAGATAAGAACGGAAATTACTTCACTGACAAGAGTAGGTACGACTCTAAAGTATGAAGAAGAGAAAATAATTACCTAGTGTACTGAGACTGACTGGACAGACTGAGTCCCCACCCCAACGTAGTGACGAATGTGCACGAGATACTGACTGTCAATATCAATATACTTACTCAATGTACTACATTAGTCAATAGACTTATTCAATAGGTACACTACACCTAGTATTTTGTATTACTCGTTTAAGCAATAAAGTATAAAATTAAAACTAATGAAAGGCCCAACCCTAGTAAGTCATTATCATTACACCGGGTCAGCACCGCGTTTGATAGCTCTCGGTAATTTGGAACATTGATGTTTTGAGTCATTTCTTCTCTCGTATTCGTATCTGTATCACATTATTCGTGATGTAAAATTACTAGTCATCGATCAATGATCAACTGTTACATTTCTTTCGCTGTTGTGCTTGTGATAAATTAGTTTTTGGTAATTTAGATGTACGTTGAGTTGGATACTATTTATGATATCTATCGTGCCGTTTTCAAAGCCCGTATTGTTTTCATTGTAAATCTAAGTCCAATGCTTTGCAAATTTAAATTAATAGTTATTAGCGTTGTGTTTAGTATTTTTATAAAAAAATTGTCATGTTTTTCCAAAAATGGTGTTTACTTTCAAAACATAATTTGTTTAATATTTAAGTATCGATCTACCGATTAACACGTCGTCTGAACTTCTCTTGAGAAAAACAATTTTGAAAATATTGCATTTCAATAACTTCTTATACAGTCGTATAATATTTTAACCTTTGCCTCTAAACCTTACTCGAAAAGACAATCTCTGAGCCAGAAATCCCGACTATAGTAGGTTCTTACCTACTATGTCCCGGTGGTGCCTTGATCTTATTAGTTGTCCTGCAGTTATCGTAGACAAGGCAAGTGCATAACCTGTATAAGAACTTTCAACGGGTAAGCCTGTGCTTCAGTGTTGCCAAACGCTTAAATTATCTAGATAAGCTTATAACTTTTTTCGACGAAAAGATGGTCGCAGGTCCAAATCCTGATAGAAAAAATTTGCAAAAGTTTTATACCTAACTCGGGAAGTATTATAAAATTATGTGTTTTTTTCCACGATCTTGATAAAATAAGTAATGTCCACGTTTTCTCAAAACAACCTGTACTAGCAACGAATCAGGCAAAAATCATCAAAATACATGAAATTAAGGCAATGCGTAACATCAGAAACTGATTGATCGTTTTCTTCCGTCTTCAGAGCTGTATATGTCGCCTATGCAACACGTTATGGTATAACCCTTTTTTACAGTTTCGTACATTTGCATAGGAGTAAAGTATTACATAGTCTGCCGCTACTTAATTTAAAGCTCAAAACGGAGCATTTGGGTTATTTTTGTTTTGATTTACAGGTTGAAAAGTTTTATAAAGAAATTTGACAAATACGAGACTTTTTTACTTTTTTTACGATCCCATCAGCAAGACAAAGTTCACAACACCTTTTTTGCTCTAGTAGTGGTCGGTAGCAAGTCTCTCCTATATACGGTGGATATACGCCCGGTAGTTTTAAATCAGACCAAAATACGATATCTTTTTTCATCTCTGATCTCTTTAGAAAAGAAGTTGGCAACACTTGCTCTAGTAGTGGTCGGTAGCAGATCTTTCTCATCTACAGAGGTTATACAGCTAGTTTGAAATCCGACCAAACTGCGATATTTTTTCAACTTCGATCCCTTCTGAAATAAGGTTGGCAACACATGCTCCAGAAGTGGCCGGTAGCAGATCTCTCCCATATACGGTGGTAAGTAGTTCTAAATCTGTCCAAAATAACTACAATCTTTTTGAATTCTACAATCTTTTTGAATTCTAATCCTTAAAAATAAGGTTGGCAACACTTGCTCCAATAGTGGTCGGTAGCAGATCTCTCCCATATACGGCGGTCGGTAGTGTGCCCATAACTCGCTAGCCGATATAATTAGCTTTTAGTTGTACAAACCTGGCTAATGAATATTGGACTTATTTGGTACTCAAAGATTGAAATGCCGAGATAGCCCGATGCGTTTTATAGTTCGTTTCCGATTTCTGGTTTGATACTATGTGTTTTCTTAGCAAATTGAGCTGTCAATATCGTGTAGAGCTAGATTTATTTTTATTCCTGAGTATTATGCGATAGACTTGAATTAAAACTACGTCTTCCTTTGATTGTTATTGGAACAAAAACTGCCTATATCACCACCTACGTATTCCTGTTACCCTGGTACCTACGTCACAGATAACAAAATCTCTCTCTCTTTTTTCACGCCGGTTTTCAGCATGGAGCATTCTAAGTCGACTTACATCTGACAGACGCATGCGTTAAAAGTGCGCAGTTTTACGGACGTCAAGTGGGGAAACCGGCACAGATAACAAAGATCGTAACTGCTTTTTACCGGTCGCGGCGATATTACAAATCACATTTACTGGCGAGCCTAACTCGCGTCCACCCACTGCGCGAGATACCATCGGCTCTTTCTGCTGTCCTGGTAGCTGCCTGCTAAGCTAGATACGAGAACGCTGATAATTATACTTTTCATCCCATCTATTCGAAAAGAACGACTTTGGTCGCCTTTAAGTGTACCCAAAGGTGCAGTTTTCTATTAAGAAACCATAAGTGCGCCGCAAAGTTCTTTTATTCGCACTTATTGAGTTCTATATTTAAAAAGTGCGAATAAAAGAACTTTGCGGCGCACTTATGGTTTCTTTGAATTTAGAACATCTTGATGTTCAGTCAGCGGCAAAGAAATGGAACGCAAATATTGTTCGAATAAAGCTGTATGGGACGACGGCCCATAGTCGCGCCGCCGCCCCGAAAGATTAAAAATAAAGATACGTGCGAATTACATTCCGCAATTTCGAAAATTTTCACAAAAAATTACACGATTGTTAGAATCATATTTATATGTTTGAAAAATGAGTTCAAGTGACAGTGAAAGTATAACATTAACTCCTGAAAGTATTAGAAATGAAGCAAGAAATGTGATGGATAATCTGTTGCCTGCAAAATCCCGGGAAAAATAAACGAGAGCCTATGGAAAATTTATTGAATGGAAAAATGCAACAGGCGCCATAAGTTATAAATAATTGTACTGTACCTATAAAATTTCTCTATTTAGTTTTTAATATTTGTTTTATTATAATATAACATTGCAATTTACATGAGGTGCCTTTTATTTTCTCATAGAGGGTGATGAAAAGTAGAGTGAATCACTCGGGCGCAAAATATATTTTGGCTCGGGCGACGTACTTTGAATCCTCGCTGCGTTCAGGATTCTACTAAAGAATCCTCGCTACGCTCGGATTTCACTCTAGAATCCCTCACTTCGCTCTGGATTCAAAAAAGCGCCCTCGCCGTAAAAGTATTATTTTGCGCCCTTATGATACAATCTACTATTGTAAGCCTAAGGAAGCTATAGATGAAGAAATCAGAATTGCAAGTCTCTGTTCTGATTTGTTATCGTGTGAGAACTTCGTGCTTTGATACTGGTATATTTGGTTAGATTTCAACGTATCATATGAATCGCGGGAATAAATCAGCGTGCGAGCGGACAAGGCTTTTTTGCCATCTCATCAGTCAGGCTTTTAAGTCGTCGTTCATATCATTCGTCAAGTAAGAAGTATCACACCCCTAAAGGCTATACCTACTATCCACACGCCGACACACTACCGAGTATTTCACTCCACATATTCATGTGTTCCTGGTAACAAAACGAGGAAGACAGTGGCAACAAAACGAAGAAGGCAGTAACAATGTCACCCCACACTCCCATATCGGTACCACAAAGCAGCGGACAAGATAACGCGTTTGTTTGTCTGTTTGCATATCGCCACTGAATATGCATTAACAGGCTGCGGTTCTCAAAGATTAGGGCCTGTGTTTATTTATAAATCGCACCTTACTCCGAAATCTTGAGAGTCTCAATTCCTTTCTCAAGTTTAGAGCAATTTGGAAATGACAGCAGTACAAACGGCATCTCAGAATCATGGACGTATAAAAGGGCAGACAGAATGCCAGTTATGTCAAAACTGAATAACCGTAATGGCGGCGGATAAACTTGTGTGAGTGAATTAGGGTTGCCATATTAAGATTTTTTATACTAATAAAACACAGTTAATAATACGATAATATTGAATTGTTCTATTTACGACTTACATCCCATATGTTGAGTAAGTTTTTATAATACGTTCTTTTGTTTTGAGAAATTCTTGTCTCGTTTTCTAATTTTAAGATGTGGTGAAACCGAATTTTTTGAACCCACCCACCCAATAATTACCTATACTTTAGGGAAATTTATGACGTGAATAATGGCAACACCAGCCCTCAGTTCGAGGCTAATTTAAATCATTTAAAACATGAAAATGAGTGATCAAATTATTAATTTACCTGTGAAACGTGATTCCCGAACTTTTATTCCTTTGATCTATGCTGTTTTTTCAAATTTTTACAACGCACGGCATGATGTTTTGTTTTTGTTTATTTTGCAAAAATCGGTAGGGTAGGCTGACGTTTGCGTTCGGAATGGCTGGGTTTGGTGTGAATGTGTGCGTGCATTCTTGTACGTACAGCCAACTGGCTGACTTGAGGCTACACAGAGATTTTATTAGCGCGACTCTGTCCGCCCTTTTATACGTCCATGCTCAGAATGTCTCTCATGACATGATCGATCTCAGAGTTGAGAGTATTTTATATCCCAAGGAGCTAGATAGATTTATCCCACCAAAAACATTTACTTGTAAAAAGAACCAAGTCTCGCCTCTCAGTTCATCTACTGTAAAAAGTTGTGAGATCCATGTGATGCCAAGTCGGTTATTGATTTATTCAAGGACTACTTAGGAACTTTCATCTTAAGCAATTGCGTAATTAGGTAACAGACATCATCTTACAGGAACTATATCGATTTTAAAAACTTATATTTTACAATAACTAGAATGACCCGGCCATCGCACTAGACCATCGTATCTCACAAGCAAATAGTGTGCGATTGCCAAGTCATTCTAGTTATTGTAAATATAAAAGTTTTAAATATCGATATGGTTACTGTAAGATGATATCTGTTACCTAATTACGCAATAGCTTAAGATGAAAGTTCCTGAAGTAGTCCTTGAATAAATCAATAACCGACTTGGCATCACATGGATCTCACAACTTTACAGTAGATGAACTGAGAGGCGAGACTTGGTTCTTTTACAAGTAAATGTTTTTGTGGATCTCATTTCTTTGTAGATAGTCTTCCTCTTTCTCTTATCTGGAACTACTTGAGCCTCAGCTACAGATTTCCTCAAAGCCCATCCGCAAAGTTAACTTTGTAATCCTATACATTTGTATGAAAATACAAAGTTATGCAGTTGCAACTGAATTTGCAGAATGTTATAGTTTTCCCTTTATTCATACACTAAATACAAGGTGTATTCTAAGTTTCAAGCTCCTCGGTCTGCTAGAAGTACCTTAGAATTTTGATGATCGGTCAGTCAGTCAGTCAGTCAGGCAGCAAATTAAGAAACTTTGACTATCTATAACTTCTAAACTACTGGTCCAAATTAAATGAAATTTGAAATGTATCGTGTCTATGCAGTGTTTGATAAGATATTTTTAAATGAGGGTTCTAAACTTATCGACAAGGGAGTTATGGGGTCAAAATGGCCTGAACTGGTTCGAGAAAAGGATGGTACGGCCGTGCCGCTTTCAGCTCGACTTGGTGGGGGCACTACCGTGCCCCCAGATAGGAGCAATGCCGGTTTGCAGGACTACAAATGCCTTTAAAATTGAATATTGCTGACATTCATTGCATAAGATATATCACAACTTGTGCAAAATATCTTTGATGTGATATTTTTCTGAAATATTGCGGCTGAAGTATATGGATTTTTAGCCTACCATTTTCATAAAGCTAATTTTCTTTGATAAATATATTTGAGACACCGTAAATAAATAAATACACAGAAACTTAAGTTATACTTTCTGTGCTTGCCTAAACTTTACGTAGCCTAATTGCAACTTAAACAGCTGATTATCAATTTTAAATGGACACAACTTTTTTGTTTTGGTTTTAATTTAGCCCAAACGTTTTTTCCTTCTTTTGTCTTACTTATACACGATGCCAAACGTACCTACCACAGTTTGGCAAACTCTAGCTTAGATTACTTGTCATACAGGAGTATCTGGTGGTAGTAGTGTCTGTACTAATGATAAATAGTATGATTGTGGGCTTGTACCGGCCGGGCCATATTGTTTGGATGTAAGACGCATCTAATTCTGCGATTGGTGCCATAATTCATACGAGATGTATGCGATGCGCAGGAGTGTATCTTGTTGCGTTTGTAGGTTGTGAACTAATGAGTGGACAAGCAGTAATGATGATACCTACCTACATTGAGTTTTTGTTTATCATTATCTGTTGATTAAGGGATGTTTACTCTATTTAACCTTTTCAGGGTAAATAAAATAGTATTTCATTGCAAAGTTCGGAAGCATACTAAATTAATTTACTGTAAAGCTGTTCAAAATACACGAAAAGTACGATGTTCCCTAAAATAGAGTTTTGATACAAGTACAATAGCAAAATAACCTCTCTGTAACAATATAAGTTATAGTTCTTTTTTTTTGCATTATAACAAACCTTAGTTTCCTACTTAGTTTTCTAAATCGCTAACAATCCTTAGTATTTTGCCTACTCTACTAAAATCCTGAACCTATTAGCACGGAAGCAACCAACTTTGTTACCCCGACCCACTAATGCGAATACCTAATCCTACAACCAACCCAACGTCTATACAACTATGCAGCCCACTATGCAACCTTTATACAACTATGCAACATTTATACAGGGAGTAACGAAAAGTGTATAACAAGCCGAAAGGAGGACAAGGTTCTGATGAAACTGAACAACTTTCCTCATGTAAGATGGGTCGAAATATGAAAAAAGAAGTGGACCTCCTGTAGTAAATCAATCAGCTGATCGGCGATTTTGATTGGGAGGCCCAAATTTATTTTTTTCATATTTCGGTCCATGTTCCGTGAGGAAAGTTATTCAGTTTTATGAGTAACTTGACCGCTTTTCGGCTTCTTGTACCCTTTTTGTTACTCCCTGTACAACCTTTATACAACTATTATACAGCTACAACCTACAAGCCACTACATTAAAGGCTAGAGCGTAACATGCTTCGTAATGAACTTTCATTATTCATTAGCTCGGTTATCTTGGATATTGTTGGCAATTAAATTGATGGAGTTGCTTAAGGTACTTATTAGGAATTTCCTTTATCGCTTTAAGATTTTTTGTGTGCTAATAGAAAGTGCAAAAAGTTGATAGCAGCTATGTAAGTATATGTTAAAATATACAAATCATAAGTAAAACTCTGTACCTATGACTGATTTTCTCATTTTATAACACAAGTAAATTCGTGTTCATATTAAAGACATAAACGCGTGCATTTTTGATATTCTCGGTAGCAAAAAAAACTATTGAGACAAAATTTACTTTAAAATATATAATATAAAACATACATTGATTTCTTAAAATTTGGTAATTATCTAGTATTCAATTCAACCTATGTTTATTTCTTTTAGACTTACTTCCATCACAACTTAAAACTTCGGAGGTTTCAATACGTAAACTTACCTACCAAATTCCTAATGTTTTTTATGATATTCGGTTGCTCTATGTTGGCCATTATTTAATTTCGGAAACTACAATAAAATAAAAATCTACAAAAAAAATATCTTCCATTCGGTAAAAAAGTTACTACAAAAAGTACAAAACAAACAACACCCAATAGAAATGGCGGCAAAATAGAAATGCTTTCGAATCGTGAACATGAACTTTCGATTATGGCACAAAATCTATATTAAACAATCGGGTATCGCCCTAGTAGTGCGGCCAATCTACTTGTGTCATCGACTGCGATAGTATCTAGCGCGTGCCAGTTGTAAACTACTAATGATGGGGTAAAGGTTTGGTTTTTATCGATAAAGTCATTATAAGTTGTGGCTGGCAAACATGGGTTACGAATGTCGAAACTGATAGAACGTACTTTTATTTTCTAACTGTAAAATAGTGTGAATTTTTATGTCAGTAGGAAAATGTTAACGAAAAACAATGGAAGATCTTTCTTTTTCACTACGAGACGTGTAGTGTAGAAGTATTATTACACATAGATTTAGTAGTCTCACTAAAAAGTGCACGCAATTGATCTTTATATCGACTATGGCACATAATTTTTTCTAAGATCGTTTCGTTCCTCAAATCCATTTATGGATAGTCAATATAACATTATCGCGACTAGCAATATTTTACACAGTTCGTGCCATGCGTCACACAATGTGTTACAAAACAACCAATAAAGTTCCCATACAAATTTAGTTAATTTGTATGGGAAGTCCATGTTTTTTACCATATTTCGACTCGTGTTGCGTGGGTAAAGTTGTTCAGTTTTATGAGTACCTTGACCTTCTTTCAGCTTTATTGGTTGTTTTGTAACACCCAGTAAATTAATTTATCGATAATATATAAAAATTATCGACAGTGGCACATCACTATTTGGCGCGTGCCGGGGCCGCGCCCTCACTGGAAAGTGCAGGCGCTGCAGTACATCGACATAATTCATCGACTTTAGGAATTGCCTAGTATCTCATTCCACGGATATAGAATTGCAGAATAAGGTTGTCGATTTAGCAGGGTTAACTAGGTTTTAGAAAAATATCTCTTTGATCTTCTAGATTGTTTGTTTTTGATCTCCACAAAAAGCTTCATAATATTTTTCGTAAGAAGTTTATTTAGTTGGTGTTTATGTATTGGTTTATTGTCTTCCTTACCGTATTTAAAATTGTCAATCATTCATATATGACATTTTTTTTACATATTTTAGTTAAGTACCTACAAACTTTGGAAACAATAAATTTTTTGAGACCTTGCAAAATTTTGCACCGCAGGCAGGAATTGAACCTGCGACTTTTGGCATTCTGTACGGTCAACGCTTCTTATACTTACTTGACTTTTTGCTAAAGAGAAAGTAGTAAAACTTAGATTACAAACAGAAAGACTTACTTAACAAATGATAGTTCACTCCAAACCCCTGCGGCCCTGTGGTCAATACTTGAATAGCTCAACTATAAGTTAATTAAAGTAACGGTTAACGGGTCAGAGGATAGATAGTGGACTACACTAGAGTATTTACTGGACTAGACCAGTGTTTGCTTAACGGCAGTTGAGTAGCACGTACTAAGTTCTGGTGTTCCACAGGGTCCCCTAATATCATTGGCCTCATACGTCTGTGACAGACGATTTATTCAGTGTCTGAGGCAAGATTTTTCATGGCTGTATAAGCCGATACGGGAGCGGCATGACTTTCCGCACGCTCTACAAACGAAGGTGGAATTAGAGACTGGCACATGCATGTTTAGATGTCGTTTTTGCCTTTTGTTTGCGAGACCAGCGAACCAGGCATCGTCGTGAGCTTTACGCCCATCAAACACACGCTTTCTCCATACATCCCTATTCTCAGCAAGCTCCCAGCTTTGATGGTCGATGTCAAACGCAGCCATGTCCCGTTTGGCGCAATCTTTGAAACGTAGCATCGGTCTTCCAACTCCTCTTTGGCGTTAGCTACGGCGCCAAGCAGGACAAGCCGTGGTAGACGCGAAGGTTCCATGCGGTACACATGCCCTAGCCACCGCAATCGTCTTTGCTTAAGCAAAGCGGTAAAGCTAGGCAGCTGTGCAATTTCTAGAACTCGCTCGTTTGTGACTCTGTCCTGCCAAGTTATATGCAAGATGTTTTTACGCAGCGCATATGAAATGTGTTGAGTCGACGTTCTTGTTTTGCGTACGAAGTCCAGGTTTCAGCTCCATACAAGAGTATGCTTAGAACGCAAGTTTGGTAAACAATTATCTTGGTTTTTGTGGTCAGGTGTTTATTATTCCATACTCTTGTACTGAGCCTGCCGAACATGGTCGCCGCTTTGCCGATACGAGTATTGATCTCAGCATCGAGGGTGAGATTGTTCGACACAGTCGACCCCAAGTAGCAAAACTTGTCAACTATGTTCAAGGGAACGCCATCGAGCAAAATACGTGGTGTTTCTCCACCTTGAGCTAGCACTACTGTTTTTGGCATTAATGGACATTGAGAACAGAGAACACGCGTGGGAAAACTTATCAACAATGTCTTGAAGCTCACTTTGAGAATTAGCAACGAAGGCTGCATTGTCAGCGAACAAAGGCTATCGACGAATAAGTCATCGCGGTTACGCTTTGACCTAAGAAGCGAGATATTGTACAGCTTCCCGTCAGCCCAGTGCGGTGTATACCCTGTTGGTCATCGCCGAAAGCAACTTTAAAAGCAATGAGAAGAAAATACCAAACAGGGTAGGAGCCAACACGCAGCCTTGGCGAACACCTCTACGCATTTCGAACGGCTCGGATGTATTGCCGTTAAAAACAACAGATCCTTTCATGTCCTCGTGGAAGGATTTAATGAGGCTTAGAAGTTTTGGAGGGCACCTGATGTTTAAAAGTGCAGTATAGAGTCCTTCCTGCTCACGGTGTCGAAGGCTTTGTTAAGGTCGACGAACGCCACAAACAGAGGTGTTTTCTGCTCTCTACACTTTTCCTGCAGTTGGCGAAGTGTAAAGATCATATCTGTTGTGGAACGTTGGGCGCGGAATCCACATTGCGATTCGGGATATACACGATCAGCAAGTTTCTGGAGTCTTATTAAGACTAACCGAGCAAATAATTTACCTACTATACTTAAAAGGGATATTCCACGATAACAGTTACAGTCACCGCGGTCACCTTTGCCTTTGTATAGGGTAATGATGTTAGCATCGCGCATATCCTGTGGTATATATCCCGCTTCCCAACATTTACACAACAGATTGTGCAGGATGGGTAATATGCACTTGAGCCTGATAATTTCGGCGTGGGTACCATCGTTTCCAGGTGATTTTCAAATTTAAGCTGCTTTACAGCCTTGTGGTACTCCTTATGGTAGGAAGATCATCTAACTCAGTCCAGGTAGCTAGTTTTGGCATGCAATCTGCAGCTTCTGGCATTATGTTCACTGGTTCTGGTAGAGACCAACATAATGTTCTACCCATCGTTCGAGTTGGCGTTGAGCATCTGTAATAACAGTGCCGTCCGCTTCTTTAAGGGGGGCTGTTTTTTTAGGAAAAGGACCAAGGGCCTTTTTAATCCCATCGTAAACACCACCAAAGTTTCCCATATCAGCGCATGATTGAATGCTTTGACAAAGCTCGGTCCAGTATGCATTTGCGAAGTACCGTGATGTGCGTTGTAAAGCTGATTTTGCATTCGATAGGTCGATACGCGTCTTTTCGGATGGGTTAAGGCGATGTTTTAGCGCAGCTTGTCGTTTGGACTCGAGCAGAGGTGTAATGTGTTCGAGATTTTCAGCGAACCAGTCCTGGTTTTTAACTTTCTGATGACCGAAAGCCGTACCGGCTACTTCTGTAAGTAGCTTTTTTACTTTGCCCCATTCCTCCTCTATCGGACGTCTACATCCCAGGTGGCAACTTCGTCGCGTACCAGCTCTTCATACTTTGGACCACCTCATCGTCTCTGGATTTTGGAAGATCGAGCTTCTTCCTACCGGGCAATTTGGATGAGTGGATCTTTTGTGAGCTATAGCAACTTGTGATGCCACCAGGGAGTGGTCTGTGTCACAATCAGCGCTGTGAAATGATCGCGTGTGCAGGGTCTCGCGGAGATTTTTCTTTTTGGTAAGGATAAGGTCCAGTTGATGCCAGTGTCCAGAACGAGGATGTTTCCAGGACACTTTGCGAGTTGATTTGCCTTTAAAGTAGGTATTGGTAACACACAGTAGGTGTTTAGAGCAAAGCTCTAATAAACGTTGGCCGTTTTCATTAAGCTTTCCTATACCGTGGTTACCTATACAATCTGGCCAAGCAATGTTGTCCTGTCCGACCCTAGCGTTAAAGTCGCCCAGAATATATAAGCGGTCAGATGGTTTTAACCCGCGTAGAGTCTGGTCGAGCTGGTCATAAAACTGTGTTTTGGCTTCATCTGTTGAGGATAGCGTTGGTGCGTAAGCAGAAATCAGTGATACGTAACCATGGTCCGTATTTAATCGCAGCAACATAATGCGTTCCGAGATGCAAGGAGCCTCTACAGATGTTAAGAGGTCGTTGCGTATAGCAAAGCCAACACCATACTCGCGCACAGCGCTGCTGTCCTTTCCTTTCCAGTAGAATGTATAATGCGTCTCACGCAAGGAACCTCGTCAGGAGTCTGGTCTCTTGTAAAGCGCAAACAGCAATGTTCAGTCTGTGTAGTTCGGCGTCGATTACGGCAGTTTTACGCAGATCTTGTGCGTCAGTAGAAGAACCTCCACAGGTGTCAGGGAGGCCTGTCCTCATAGTACGGACATTCCATGTTGCAAATCGCATGGATAAGCGGGGTTGGTTTTTGATGTTTTTATGCCTGTTAGTTGCAGGTGTACAATGTAACGGCGCCGATTGTCCAGTTGAGGCTGGTGCTCTACACCCTAAAAGAGCAAACCAGCACCGGGGCGGATCAGTACCTTATTGGTCGGGGCTGCCTGACTTGGAGCGGGCGGTAACTGATCAGTGGGTCTACGATGGACCCTCCCACTGACGGAAGCGACCCTGGCGCCTGCACTTACGCCCATACGTGCAGACTTATAACCGGTCACCGCCACTTCCGTGTTGTTATCCGCAAGACGCGGGTGAAGTTTCCTCCACAGACACTGCGTTGCCTGGGACGCAATTATGGAAAACGCAGGGCTGCCCAGGACCTGCGCCACCCTCTCGGCCTTCCTGGCTGACTCCACAGGAACGACGAGTCGATACGTGCGGAGCCAGGTCGGCTGCAGGAGTCTGCCGCACGATATATATGACTTAATCGCACCTGACGGAGACCCCATTCCGGGTTTAAGTGTGGAGTTTTCTCCAGGACCCTGATCCACTTGGGTCGGATTTATCCCTCGGTCGGCTCTTACGACCCCCACGGGAAGAGAAGGGGTGGTGCTATTCTACTCTGCCGGCACCACACGGCTAATAGGTCCCTTATAATCCCCTAATAGGTCCCCTATTATTCACAATCTTTATCAACGACATTGGCACTATGTTCCCAGAATTCAAACTTTCTCCTCTTTGCTGACGATATGAAGATCTTCAGTGCAGTTAACGCTACATCTGATAGTTTACTTCTACAAGATCTCTCCCCTGCGGCCCTATGGTCAATACTTCAATAGCTCAACTATAAGTCAAAGTAACGGTTAACGGGTCAGAGGATAGATAGTGGACTGGACTAGAACAGTGTTTGCTTAACGGCAGTTAAGTAGCACGTACTAAGTTACAAGTCATAAGAAATTCTAGTTAGGGTTGATGTCAAATATTTTTCATGCAGTGATATTATTCTTCTTTTGATGAATCCTGGGGTCAGAGTTTTTCCTTAGTCGCTACACCATGTCAGGCCTCTGACACCAATAATCATAGACAGCTACCGGGTGGGTCAGACAGCTTAACGCGCCCTCCAAAGCACGGAACCGTCTTTCTTTTCGAACAATCAGAAAAACTTTTACTAGAACATTAACTGAAGCTGTGGATTTCTACGAGCTTTTTTGGAAAACTTGCAAAAACTTCTACCGCAGGCAGAATCTGAACCTACGAATTCCGGCATCTGTACTGGCCTGCCGATGCCTCTACCAACAGGGCTACCGCGGCTTAATCTCAGCCTGCAAAATGGTGCAAGTGTATCTTATTTATGGCTTATTTGCTATAAATTTAGTGTAGTTTATTAATAACATGACCCGACACGCACATCCATTTAACCTATGGAAGTTATATGCACAATGAAAGTCAGTTCGAGTTAAATATTCCATAATTTACATTTGCACTTATGTAAATAGAGGGCAGATTGTAAACGAGCAGTTTTATTAGTTATCTCAGAGCGAAAGAAATATTTCAAACGGAATTCTGGAACAACTAAAAAGACGCCATGAAAAATTCATCGCAGTCATACTTGATGCGTGCTGAATCGCAATCAAATGCACCAAAAAATCATATGCCTAATGTAATCACTTATCACATATTTAGTTATGAAAGTGTTTTTCAAACTATTTGCAGAAAATCGCTTGTTCCTTTGTACTAAGGTACCTGTTGTATTTTACATTAGCGCGTAGTGCCAAGGCCCATGGTCTGATAACAACCTGGTTTCCAGACTTCTTTAAATATTGACAGAATAAAATTCCATTTACTTGTCATCCATTGAGGCATAAAGTTACATGCTGTGTGGTTAGCCTGGCCAGCCCCGAGACAGTGCCTTTATTTTTATTTTTTTATCCCGCCAGGAGCCACGTTTAGAGTAGGAACGCAAAATTGTTATATTATAATAAAGAGAAAGAAATTCTTACCAATCTTCTATTTTTTAAGATTTAATTTGAAATAAATGTTTTGACATTATTTTAGCTTGCAAGGTCCTTTCTGACAAATACCCTTGCTCTGAGTTAGTTTAGGTATCTAGTTAGTATGTCGATACGCGAATCGACATTTACAGCTCATAAATTGTAGCCATACCCTTAATAATAATAATTGGAAAGTGTATGTAGGTATTACTACCCACTTCAATAGTGATTACAAAATGGTAAATAACACCATTTACTTGCCCATATTACTTTATTTAGGTAATATAAATAAATATACTAACATATAGGTAATGCATGAAATATTTTAGTATGCAGCCTGGTATAGGTACCTACACATTTTGATGACAAAAAAACATTAGGTAATAGGTATACCTACCCTAAAATTATTGTTTAAAACAGGATTATTACCGTGATAATATTTTTGTTGATCCCGATATTTCGGGGCGGTTGCACCATAGTATAAAGAAAGGGGGGAAGTAAGTCATCTTAGAACAACCGCACCGCGCGCGGCTTGTATGTGTGCGCAATAGTATCTACGCGTCGCCGCACGCACACATCTAATGGCGGCCCTACCGAGGGTCCCCGAAACGTCCCGAGATTTGTCTGTGTGTGGCGTACAGATATATTGCGCACACATACAAGCAGCGCGCGGTGCGGTTGTTCTAAGATAACTTACTTCCCCCTTCCTTATACTATGGTTGCACGCCCCATGGTCACGAGTAGGTTTCAAGCTGTCCAGTGCGTGGAATCCAGTATTAAACGTATACAACCGCAAAAAACACTCGACTTCAAACTCGCGAAGTGATACTGTTAGTGTGGTGTGTCGTGACCGTGACAAAATAGTGAGTGACAATAGTAGTGATTCGAGTAACCGTGTAGAACGCAGTCGACGAATCCGAAAGAGGGTAGACAGATATGTTTGCCCTTAGAAAGATGACATCACTCGCCAAGCCAGTCTACTCGTGACCATGGGGCGTGCAACCGCCCCGAAATATCGGGATCAACAAAAATATTATCACGGTAATAATCCTGTTTTAAACAATAATTTTAGTGTTGTGAACAACCGTGAAAACCTAAAAACTTATATGGTATACCTACCAGTTAGGTTCGTTAGTTTTTAAGGGCTAGAGTTGTGTATCATTATTCAAATATGTAAATGTACCTAAGTACAGTACGGCCGTTCGAATTGACTACATGTGACAGCTGTCTAAATCTATATATGGTAATTTTCTTTAATATGTGTGTTTTTATGGGTTTGACAGCTGACAAATATGACTTGTTCCCACGGCCTTACTTAAAGGTACCTACCAGTGTTGTAAATATTTCACTGCTTGCTACCTCTCTCTTTTCAAGACGATGAATAAATTTATAGAGCGCTAATTAACTTTTGGTAGACCCTTAAAGTCCCGTCTCTATAGCTGCAAAATATAGTCAGACATTAACGTAAATTTATGTTAACACTCTCTTATTAAAACAGTAAGAAAACGATTACTATTGAAGCTCAAATTAGTTTTACCGGCTAATTGTCCATTAGAGATATCCACATACTCGGAAACCCATACGTAATAGAGCCGGCATCCTTAGCATTGTTAACAAACCACCACCAACATCACTTGACCCCGAAATACCCTCAAGCAGAACCGAGTCAAAGGTCAAAGACGCCTAGCCAACCACTCGCGGAAGACCAATCTCACTTGACCTCTGCATACCTTCAAGCTGAACTGATTCAAAGGTCAGAGTTGTTTAGTCAGTTCAATGGGCGGTGTTTAGTTCGGAAGCACTCGGCGCGGCTCGGGCGGATAAGCCCCGCCCACCTGCGCGCGATTCTATTGCCGCCTTTGTCTAACGTTAGAAACTACTATATAGCTATCTCTGTCTAACGCTATGAAAGCTGCGAATGGACGCCACTCCCACTCGCCTTAGAGCTTTTTGCTAAGCTTTCTAATAAAATGTATGAACAATGCCTATGGAGATTGTAATTGGTAGTAAACGCCAACATTTCACAATTACTAAATACTTCGCTAAGTTGATTATCGACGCTTGGCTCATTTACTAATACAGTAAATAAAACTGTGTTTATTGTGTCATACCTGTCACTCTTACACTAATGCCGAAATAAACTAGCTCTTACTCTTCTAGGTACTTTATTTTTTTTCTTAATTCTGAAAAAAGAATAATAGATTAAAAAAAATGACAGATCTAATGAAATGCTAGTAACATCGGCGTTACAGTGATAGTGATTTCAAATATAGAACAACTATTTCAAACGATTAACAAGTTGATTCATTACCACAACAAAAGCAAAATACAAAGCTGCCAGTCTCATGTTGGAGGTAAAGCCTCCTCCCTGGAAAATAAATTAATCTAACAGTATAAAATGATAGCGATTTCAATTTAGAACACCAATTTTGAACATCGATTATAAAAAAGGCTCACTACCAAATAAAAATAAAACACAGACCTGCCAGTCACATGATGACCCCTTACCTCCTGGAATACCTGAAAAATAAATTAATCTAACAGTATAAAATATTAGCGATTGAATTTAGAACAACAATTTCAAATATCGATTATAAAATTGACTCACCGGCCTCACTGCCACAATAAAAGCAAAACACAAAGCTGCCAGTCTCATGACCCCTTACCTCCATCTTGAAAAAAGAAAAAAGTAGCGTTGAGAAATGGCGATGGGCCACAGATTATAATTCTGCCGCACAATTCATAAACACAGTGAGTGCATTTTTTCATTTTTTTGTTTTTAACATATTTGGAATCAGCAAAACGAGATCTCTACGAATCAAAGACCCGTTTTTCCATATCTACAAAAACAACGGAGTTTTGAAGGGCCATAAATACAGTGAGTGCAACCTTTAAAAATATATCCTTATGAAAATACAGTCAGTGCCTTCACTGCAAATAATTTAGGATATAATAAAATTATCTCCTTTTCCACCTTAGTATAAATGCAGTGAGTGCAATAAGCATATATTATACCAAGGAATAAGACAAAATTATAACTTATCATCCTTAACATGACTACAGTGAGATCACTTGCTGCAATTATGCTTAATTTGCGTTCAAAATTATATCGCATAACGTGAGCATAACCACAGTGAGTGGCACTCACTGTACTTATACTAAAGACTTCAAGTACGCGCGGATCAATGTCCGATCGAATCACAGCGGCCAAATATCGGAAGCGATCGGAGCAAGATAACTTTAATGTCTCTTTCACGAGTACGAATAAGACAGGTATAGTTTTCACTATTCGCCGAGGATTCGGTGATGCGTGAGATGAGCCTTGAACTCATTTGCATAATGTTCGTCAACCTTGACCTATTTTCGAAAGTGATTCCGTGTTAATTTAATTGTTTTTGTTATTGAACTTTTGATAATAATGTTAAAAGTAGTTTAAGATGGAAGAAAACAAACAGACTTTACAAGTGAGATCGAACTTTCTTCGTAATTTAAAGTGTGAGGCAAAAAATGGGCGAATTTTGGAACAAAACAATGACCTTGACCAAAATTTTGATGTTTTGCAACCATCCCATGAAGGTAAGTTCTGCTATTGATAAGTACCTAGTTCTACTGATAATTTTATTGTTGTTTCCTAGTATGTCTGTTCTGTATGAATTGAATAGTAATAATGATTAAAGTCTAATGTATTTAGGTAGGTATAAAACTTCTCCGAATGTTTAAATAGGTAGGTAGGTACTGTAGGTACCTGCCTAGGGCAAAGTAGTTAGGTGACATCGAATTCCATCAGCCTATTTTGATTTTCTGAGACATGGCTAGTTAGGTAGACGTAAGTAGGTAATTATGTGAGTAAGTCCTCCAGATGTCCCAGGTTTGATTCCCAGGAGGAGCGGAGATAGGTACTAAGAAAGGTGTTATTTATTTATTACTCTGTGAATTTGATCCCAGTCTAGTTAAGACATTGCAGACTAAACAACCTGATTGTCCGTAGGAAAGCTAGCTTTATGCTTTGGAGGGCACGTCCAGTCGTCGGTTCTAGTGTGTTGCTGTCTTTGATTAGGTTACCTAGGTACTTTGAACTACTAGGTACCTACCTACTAGTAAAAAACGGTTGAATAACTCTGACACCAGTGTGTTCATCGGGTCGTGCGACGATTCGGTGTCTTACACGTAAAAGAATCAAAGCGCACGGCAGTGTACCGGCCAAGTTCTGAGCACAGGCCGCGCGTACAGCGTGCACTGTTTACCTACCCGAACTGCTTCGAGCCACTTTTGATACCTATGTAAAACTTTATGTTTCAGGATATGTAAAACAAAAACTGACCTTGAAAATGATAAAGAATTGAATAATTTCGCCATGCCGAGCGTGAAAAACACTCAATGTGACATGATGTCATGAGAACTTATTACTACCTGGAGATGAAACGTTGGACGCTGCAATGATGTTTTCGAAAAGAGAAGCTAAATTGCATCCTTCTCACAATAGTAAAGATGCAGGTTCGGTTTTTTAAGGCCGGTGCACACCGCGTCCGTATGCGTTGCGTACGGGCGTAGCTATGACGTTGTAATGTATGGGACTGTATAATATTTAAGGCGCATACGGACGTGGTGTGCTCCACCCTACATGATTTTTTATGATATATGTGTTTGTGTGTAGGTATGTGGTGTGTGTGTGTGTGTGTGTGTGTGTGTGTGTGTGTGTGTGTGTGTGTGTGTGTGTGTGTGTGTGTGTGTGTGTAAGTGTGTGTGTGTGTGTGTGTGTGTGTGTGTGTGCGTTTGTTATTTCCAAAGCTATTCCAAATGGTATATTATTTCTTTAACTTACAACTTTTCTATCTATTTCAGGATATGTAAGTCAAGAATTGACCGTAAGACAAGAAAGTTTACATGACAAAGAGTTTAATAACAATGCTAAGTTGATCGAGATAAACCCTCCGTTTGATCTGATGTGTCACGAGGAAATGCCACTTTCTGAGAACGAAACAGCGGATGCTGCTATGGTGAATTCAAAAAACGAAACTTCATTGGATCCGTTTTACGATTCTGACAACAGTAAAGATGCAGACTATGTACCAGAAGTTGATAAAAATTCTGACAATTCTGTTGATTTTATATGCGTGACTCCTACAAAAAAAATAACTATACTAAGTAATATTCTTTTCAAACCTAAGAAAACTTTACTACAACCAACCACAAATACGGGCCCATTGCTTAATTCTAATGAATTAGATGCTAATTCCAATACAGTTAACCACTGTGAGTATAATGAATGTAGAGGCGAAGTTTTTAGTAGTTGTGGGTACTGTGAATGTTATCTGTGTTGGGAACATTTCAATGACGATGTTGCGTATAAAAATTGTAAAATGCATAAAACATATAAGTCGCATGAGTCTTTAGCAAGAGATGCCGGTGTAAAAACTAAAAAATATGTGTCGCATGAGTCGTTACCAAAACATGTCCCTGCAAAATCTATTGCCTATTGCCAAATGTAACTGATGGGGATGGCCAGCACTGTGAATTTATTAATTGCACTAACAAAGTTTCTTGCACTTGCTCTGCATGTTTTTGTTTACTATGCCTTGATCACTTTACTTTTAACGAGTTAGAATGCACTCATCACAGAGCTTACGCTACCGATGAAACAATTGGTAAAAAAAAAACAAAAAAGAGCAGATTTCAAAAACATAAACTTGATGCAAAATCTTCAGTTACAGAAAGCTTTGCACTATGTAATCCAGAATTTAGCAGCGAAATGTTAACAAATGTGAATGTGCAACATTGTGAGTTCATTGATTGTACTGTCAAAGCTTACAGCACCTGTACTACGTGTTTTTGTTTGTTGTGCCTAGATCACTTCATGAACACTGAGTCAAAATGTAGTGAGCACAGACCGTATACAACAACATTAATTACAGGACCAGTCCTGACAATGAAAGGTACACTACGAAAACGAAAATTATACGACGAAGATTTGAATGTAAGAAAGTATAAGAAAGCAAAAATTCAAGGTGAAAAGATGTCGCTTAAACCACCGTGTCACGAAGAATGCAAAAAAAAATGCTCTTCTACATTTAGTCAAACTGAAAGAGAAAAATACATGGAGAGTATAATAAATTAGATTGGACTTCACAAGGCGTATATATTAAGGACTAGTGGATGTAAAACCTGTAAACAGAAGAAAACAAAATGCTGCCATAAAAAGAATATTACTTACGTCTACAATTTTACAAGGAGAATGACGGAAAGAAAGAAGTGTGTAAGACATTTTTCTTATCAACCCTGGGTTACGATGCTAAAAATTATACAAAAGTATTAGCAGCAATATCTAAACCTATGGTGCAACAAAATAATTTAAGAGAAAAATATGAAAGAAAAAATAAAATAGACCGAGAAAAAATAAAGGCTCATATTATGAAATACGATCCATCTATATCGCATTACAGAAGAGAACACGCCCCGAACAGATTATACTTACCCAGTGATATAAAAATATCCACCATGTTTGATGACTTTTGCCTGAACAATCCTAATGAGAAAATATCTTTAGAAGTTTACAGACGTATCGTGAGACATGACCTCAACATTTCTTTCGCGCATCTTGGCCATGAGGAATGCGAAACTTGTGAAACGTTTAAGGAGCACGACAAGACACATTTCCAAATTCCCATTCAAAGTTGCGAAGTTTGTCAGAAGTTCGAAACGCATAAACTCAGATACACAAATTGCAGAAAGGAATATCAAAAAGATGCTCAGACATCAAAGAGTAGTTCAGGAGATGCCTCGGAAACAATTTTTTATTCAGTAGATCTGCAAAAGGTTATAATGTTGCCGAGAATCGACCAATTCAAAGTTGCTGTGTTTTGTCCCCGCATCATTACATTCAATGAAAGTTTTGTGCCTTTGGGACCTAGCGGAGCGTCGAAAATACCTTTTGCAGCAATTTGGCCCGAATCCATTTCAGGCCGAAACAAAGAAGATATTATTTCTGCCTTTAAGGCATTCTTACTACACAAGCGAGATGTCAAACATATCATTCTGTGGTTGGACAATTGTGCCGCCCAGAACAAAAATTGGGCTATGTTCTCATTTTTAGTTAACATCATAAACAGCGATGAAATTTCTGCTGAGACAATAACATTAAAGTACCTAGAGCCGGGTCATACATTCATGTCAGCTGATAGTTTCCACCATCAGGTGGAACTATCTTTAAAACGTAAGAAAATTTACGATTACGATGATTTTGCAAAGGCAGTCCAAGAAGCCAATTCGAAAAAATGCGACGTTAAACAGATGCAAGTGAACGACTTTTATAATTACCAAGATTATGCTTCCCAGGCGCGTCTTAACAAAAGAGAACCAAGGTGCTATCTGAAGGATATAATGTCAGTTAAAGCAGAACGGGGTCAGTTTATATTAAAGTATAAAACTTGTCACACAGGAGCTGAACACCAACTAGATTTCCTCATGGCAAAAATCTTAAAAAAGAAAAGTTTTCCTAAACCTTCACAAAAATCTGCTCCACGCGGAATTGAGGAAAGCCGGAAAAAGCAAATTTTGGAAAAATTGGTTCCCCTAATGCCGGAAAACAGGCGAACATTTTGGTATAATTTGCCTTCAAATAGCTCGTAAGTTTTAATTTGTCTTTCTTTTTTAATAATAAATATTTTTTTGTAACTTGAACACGTGTTTTTCTGCTTCATAAATACAGTGAGATATCTTACTGTATTTTTTTATGGTTCAAAAAAATATTTTACGTACCATAAATACAGTGAGAAGCACACTCACTGTATTTTTGCGTAATTTTGCTCCATAGAAGAGTCCCGATTTCCTAATTATAACTACATTTTTAACTATAATTAATACATCAAAGCAATAAAACAGTTTCTTTAAACATAAAGTAATTCATTTCCTACCATTTTATATAAAATAAACACAAAGCTTTCAAAAGAAAGCCACAAAAAAATTTACACTGAAAAAACACTTTTAAGCTTTGCGCGCCGTTTACTCAAAACTACCAAAATGCACTCACTGTATTTATGAATTGTGCGGCAGAATTATGGAGCCAGCCGTGCACCGTCAGCCGAGCTCCATGCTTTATACTTAATAGCAATCTTTATAGAGTAATGCGGGCTAGTGATGTTATCGTTCCACTGGGCACTGAGCGCCGATGTCGATACCCGGTTTACTCTCGACTATGTGATTATAAAAATTGCGTACTGCAATAGCTACGCATTACGTCGTGGTTTGTTTTTAAAGGAAATGCCCGTAATAGCACTTGCGTTACAATCGATAATCATGATTTGATTTGATTTTGATACGAGATGTGTAGTGAATGATTTTAAATGGTACTTTCGTTTTCATTGTAATTTGACTTTCTAGTAAGGTGTTTATTGAAAGCTACTTTAGATACTCGTGCCTAATTATTAATGAACTTTTACGTTGCTTAGGTACCATATGAAATTAAACATCAAGAATCAGAACTAGATATAGGTATGTAGCTTCAAATAGGTAGCTATGTTACTTAGGTATTATTCCACTAATTTATCATCATCTGCCTGCCCTTATCCCAAATCAGTTAGGTTCGGCGCAATATGTTTTGTTAGAGCAGAAAACATGTCCTATTAATTACATTATTGCGATGTTTTATTAAAAAACGAGTTAACTAAAAATCAAGCTAAATAAACACACATAGTGTAGGTTGTAAGTAAATAGTTGCCCTTATTATAATTATGATAATAATTGAATGCTTCTTTTTACCGCTTAAACCATCATAATATCTAAAACGACTACTACTTACCAGCGTCTGAAATATGACAAAATAACAGCGTTGCTCGGACCGCTAGTTCGATCGGGGCGATAACGTGCGGGCCATTATTCGAGGTAACGATAAACTGGCAGCTATAATTCGAGCAAGCGTGCTCCCTGTCACAGTTTATCGACTGCGCGCATCACTGGCCGGGAGCAAAGGTTCCTGGCAGGTTCGGGATGAGCACAGAAACTGTAGGATAGAAGTGCTTAGAGAAAAGTTATGAATGAAAATAATTGAATGATATTTCTATTCCATTTTGTTTCTTTGCCTCTGACGCTGGCAGGAATGTCCCCGGATTAGGGTTGCTATTACGATATAAAAAAAAACATGGCCCTTTGCTACGCCTTGTATGTACCCCACAGTTCTGTGCGATGTTTATTTTTTGATGATGTTGCTGAATCTTTTGACTGACGATACTAAAACTAGCCCGTCTTTGTGTGGCCGAGACTTTCCATTCCCATTCCCATTGAAAACGTTAATATTTATGAAAAACTTTGAACACAATTTTATTTACGTAAAATGGCAAACTCATTAGGTACTGTAGTCAAACGATAATGAGAACATCTTATCTTAGAAAAACGTGTCCATACTCCTCAAATTCTCGTTCCATAGTTGCATTTCATATTAAGCGCCTATTTACCCTTCTTCTTCTTCTTCGTGTCGATAGCAAGATCAACGCCTCAAAATTTCATTCGACCAGTATTTTGCAACCCTCACAGCTTCGGCAGTGGCTTGCATTAGCTGCTGCTGCGTGCAGGTCGTGGGACATGCAGAGCATGATATAAGATGAGCCGTGGTTTGTGGGTCAACCCCGCATTCACACCGAAGGTCGGAATCCTGCGTGAACCCCCACCTGGAACGGTTATCTTGCTCCGGCCGACCTGAGTTCGAGTCTATTTAAAGACTTCCATGTCGACCTCGGCAGATTGTGTCCTGGTGGGAGGTTTTCCGAAATCGGCACAAAGACCTATTTACCCTAAGGAAGACTTAATAACCCTCCTGACTTTGTACCAAATGAAGCCATTTCTACTGCCATCCTAACAAACCTCTCCGTCAGATCAGAGGGCGCTGTTTATCTTAAGGAAGACTCTTAGTAATCCATAAGATAAAAAGGAGTAAATTGAAAAATTCACTAGCGACCTCCGGGACTTGAACCTCCTTACTTTGTAACTCTACCTAGTAACCCACCTTACTTTGTACGAAATGAAGCCGAGAAATGAAGCCACTTCTACTCCCATCCTAACGAACCTCTCCGTCAGAGGGCGCAGGCATCAATTTGCGCGGTAGCAGCCGCGGGCGCCGCGCCGCCCCTGTCATTACCCCCCCTCCCGCGCCCCCCGCTGCCCACTACCGCGCCGCACCCCCCCTTGGAGACCCCCAGGGAACATACTTTAACCTTTTTTGCTCCCCGCAACCTGTTCGCTGCTGACTCGATACGTGGGGTGGGTATGGGTTAAGATTTAAGAAGATGTTTGGGTAATTTAGCAAGTGTTTTCACGTACCAAAAACCTTATGCATGAAATCTTCCTCTATTCTTGAACAAATACGAGTAGGTAGGTACTTATCAAACTTTTCAAGTTAGGGCCAGAAGTGGTTAGGGCGACGTTTGGAAAATTCGTCACCCCGTTTGACTTCCATACTCCATTGCAAATAATGCAATCATCATAACAAATCTATTCATCGTGTCATGTGATCGACTTGATGAAACTTGATGCCAGAGTCTTTTAAACCTCTTTAAGTCTTTTTTTAGAAGGGGGTTTAAAAGACCTACCTACTGAATATAGTTGTGTAGTTATCGTCACACAACTACTGTACAGCTGTTGTGATAACGACATAGCATAGTATCTATCTGACTTCATTATCTCTATTACATTATTCACCCTAGAAAAAAACTACAAGCAATATCCTACAGACACTTGATCCCCGTCGCTATTTAAGGCCAGTTCATGGCCACGGGCGTTCAGTATCTATAACCTGTTAACCACACTACAGTAATATCATGCCTATATCCATTGCGGGGTGGGCAGAGCGTAAACGGCTGCAAATACGGCCAGTTACACCACGTCTGTCAAAAGCTTGAGAATCTCTCAGAAGACTGTGTATCATTATCAGGGGCGGATTAAGACCACTTGGTGCCCCAAGCAATCCATACCTATGGGCCCCCCTATCCGTAGGAACAGCTTTGATTTTTTATCATCTGTAGGTAGAGCACCACCCTGAGCAGCCTATCTGGGTCCCAGAGCCTCCAGTTGATCCTGGCGGCCATGACCTCGCCGTATGACGGGATGAGGCGCTGGAGGCGACGATAAAGGTCGCGTCCGCCCCCGTGCGGAGCGCGACCTGGACCTCAGTGAGGGGTCCAGATTACACTGATCAGGTCCTTTCTGTTCTCTGCTAGGACGGCTGCTCGTGAGCTCTCTTGTCTTGAGGCCGGTTTGTGTTTCGGCTTCACTCCCTGAGATGTACCCTGTTGGGTACCAACGAACCCGTGGGTGGCTCTTGACGTGGCTGGCCCGGTGCTTCCACTTCCGCCCACATCGCCCTCACCCACCAGGGTGAGGGCGATGTTCGCCTCCTCCGCTCTTCTAGGCTTCCGTTTCTTCGTCGTCGTAGTTCCGGAGGGGCTGTTGGCAGCCGCCATAAGGGATCCAGCCATGTTAGCTTCTCCCTGCGGTGCCGCTTCCATTTTCTTCAGTTCGACGGGCTTCGTAAGAGCATACGGGGCAATCGAGACTGTTGACCAGGTGCGAGGTGAGCTGCCACAGTTGGCAGACTTGCTGGGGTGCACGTAGTGTCGTAGCCCAGGGTGGTGGTCAGTTCCTTCTGGATGTCCTCAGGGTCTGTGTCCACGGGGAGGTCTCTAATCGCGCCCTTGACTGGCCGCTCTTTCGGAGGCGCGTTGCGTAGGCGAACAACAGGATATTCTGGTTCCGGAGCCCTCCAGCGCGGTAAAGTAGCGCTGGTAAACGCGGAATATCTGTTCGCCTTGCGCCAGGAATCAGAACCCTGCGGACCTGTAGGGCCGCATGTTTGGCGCATGACCGAGCTCCGCCTTTGGCTCGCCGAAGTGGTGGTTCCAGTTCGCGAGCAGATCGACCACTATTAGCGGCGGCTTTTTCTTACACCCCGTCATCTATGGATGTCGTGGGTGCAGGTGTCGGCGTCTTCCTGGGTCTGCGGGCGTAGGCTTCGGCATCGTCAGCCTGGACGCATAGGATGTCTGGGCAGATGTCGACGCTGGCTGGGCTGTCTCCAGTACCCGAGTTGTTCAGCAGGGGCATGGACAGTGGCGACGTGGCCCTCGTAGCCGAAACCGTGCGGGTACTCGGCCATCGGTGAGATGGAAGATGTGTCGTAGGTACGCTTTTCTGTGAGCTGTGCGTTATGCGCTCCCGCCTGCACGGCTGCAGCACTCTCCCTGAGAGCATTCAGGGTGGTGTGCCATGCGACGGCGTGCTAAAGGGCGAGCAGGTCCTATTGTTTCTTGTCCCACGGCTCACGCTGGGACAGCGGAGACGGCGAGGGAGAAGCAGGCACCGGTTATCGCTATTGCGGCGGCAGTAGGCGGCGAGAGGTGACGAGAGGCGGGTCCGTTGAATCCGGCGTAGATGGCGTCCACGATGAACGTGGGCGTCTAGAACCCACGAGGTAGCTTGGGTGTGTCGCGACTCTTGAGCGTGGGGCGCTGGTAGCCCTTGAAGGGCATCTTCTTATTAGCCTGGTCTGTGTAAAGCGTAGCCTGCCCTCGGGGCACAGGACCCTGGAGTGCCCCTCCGCTGGTGGGAGGCCAGGCTACGGGTGCTCAACAGAGCCCTACGTGACGACCGAGAGTAGGCAGAAGCACTGGTAACACACTTTCGAACGGGGATGGGTAGTGTGACACTACACCACAACGACTAAGTGGCTGATCCATCTCTGTCTGTGGTGTGAAAAGAATGCTTTTAAGTTCATCTAGCTAGAGCAAGAGAGATGTTATATAGCTTTCTGTCTGACGCTCGAATAGATTTTTTGAAATCAATTTTACGTTCCGATAAATGAATAGCAAGCCAGCGCTCACTTCTATCTTTGTTTGACTTATTAATTTGGCTGCGAGTTTACGAAATTACACATGAGAGGCCAGGACACATGGGAGCCTAAAATAGTACGTAAAATGTACCCGGTTGGCAACGCTGATTGACAGATTAGCTAAACGGGGGGGGCCCGCGGGGCAGGGGTGGTTTGGTTTGTGATGGGCTAGCTGCAAAACGGTGGCATTCTCATTGCCGAATGCATCAGCGGGCAGCGAATGAGCAAGCGCGAGCGGGGTCATGAACCCGCTGACCAAATGACAACTTATAGCGCGCAATTTTTCAAATTTAGTTTTAGAAACTTTATGTGGTGCAGTTTCTAGTGGAGACATGTGACGTGAAACCCTAAGGCCGGAACGTAATAACGAAAAAAAAATGGTGCTTTTTCTGGTGCCCCCAAGACGTGATGCCCCAAGCAATTGCTTATTTTGCTTAAGGGTTAATCCGCCACTGATCATTATACGGACAGGTTGTCGGCTGTCGCCTAAAATTGCAATACACATCAACTCTCTTCTTACGACAACCGTGGGCGTTAAATGGGGTGATGCTATTCTAAGCCGGCACCACACGACAATGTAATATGCTGCGGTATTTAAGGCCCGATCCTTATTCAGTTTGGGGTGCCAATCGAGCCTTAATGTGTCTTCTTAGTGCTTAGAGCCTAAGAAGACACTTTTGAGCTTGGGGTGATATACACAATATCTAAGAAGACGCAATGGCATGGCATGTATAATTTAATTATCTCTAGATCTTTACAAGTAAGTATCTTTCTGACTCTATCACGTAATTATCCCTAGAAAAAACTACAAGCAATATCCCATAGCCACTTGATCCCCGTCGCTATTTAAGCCCAGTTCATAGCCACGGGTGTTCAGTATCTGTAACCTGTTAAGCACAATACAGTAAATATGTATATCACGCCTATATCCCTTGCGGGGTAGGCAGAGCGAAAACGGCTGTAAGAAAACGGCCTTGAGCTTGAGAGTCATTCAGAAGACTGTGTATCACCATAGTGACTGGTTGTCAGCCTGTCGCCTAAAATTGCAATACACATCAACACAATCCTTTAGCTTCTTACGACACCCACGGGAACGATATGTGGTGATGCTATGCTAAGCCGGCACCCCACGGCAAGTATACCTAATCCCAATATAAGTAGGTACATCGGGAATATATCGACAGTGTGGGAAGAATGGGAAGGTCAGCGCGGTCCGGTCCGGTTCGGACGCACCTGCCGCGGTGACATGCGGTCTTAGGGGTTGATACTTGCGGTGCGCTGGGTACAGCGACTGCGACGTTTTTATACTTGACTACTTGCATTATTAAGTCTTCTTATAGCTAAAAGCTATGTGCAGAAACCGTGAATTTCGAGAATACAGTAGACGGTCATAAAAAGAAACATCCCAACAAATTCAACGCTCACTAATCTCTCTTCCGAAATGTGTTGAGTCACTGTAGCAAATACAACAAAGCGCTTGACAAGTGTCTGTGAGACGCCGACGAAAAAACTAAAAAAGCGTTTCTTATCGACAAGTGGCTGTATCGAGAGAGTATCAAAACGATTCGCGTGGCTGGCCGCGGGTCGCGCAGCGTCCAGCGACCTGTCATCTCCGCGGGAACGTTGACAAAAAGCACGCCGCCTACGTGACGTCCTGCCCGCCCCCCCTCACCCCTCCCTACACCGCAGACTCACTCATCCCATCTCGACCACTTTTTACCGCGCGACATTTGCCCGGAGTTCGATCCGTGTCATCCGACGTATTCCTTTTTTAAATTGCGCGCCGGCGTTCGATTATTTTATTTTTTAATTTTATAAGGCCTCCGGCCGCAGCGGTAAAAGCGTCGGCGCATATAAAAGTCTATGAATAATTAAAGTGAGATAGCTACTGGGGCTAGATCATGGGAACGGAGTTATTTAGCGGCGACAGGTCGACGGCGCCGGCTGCGCTGAAGGACAGGTCAATTTGCGCTCGCTTTGCTCCTTTTGATATCGGCCGTGGTTAAATGCTAAATTTACTTCGATGCAAATGGGGAGCCGGTAAAATGGACAAGCGGAACAAAGGGTCGGAGCGACCTGGTCGACCTTCGGCTGTGGTTTGGGGCATGTTTATGTTTAATGGGGTTACGGGCCGGTTTGGGCCTAATGCCGGTGCCCCGGGTCGTCAGTGACCCACGCGGCCAAATCAGGCGGAATGATATCCGAGAAAATTGTTTAATTGGGGGTCAAATTACGGGTTGGGGAAGGATGCCGGATCGGTTCCCTTTAAGAGTCGCTGTCTCGACGTAAAAGAAGAAAGGAAATGTTTTGTTTTGGCCCTCAACCGATAATATTAAACGACAGGCAGAAACGAAGATTGCAGGTTGCCTTGAATAGTTTCGAGCCCATTTAAAAGACGGGCATTTTGTAGGAAGATAATTTATTTTGATGATTCTCGAACCAAAACTCTTTACGATATGGTCAAGATGGTGTGTAGACTTCTTTCTTACTCATTATCAAGCTTAATAATGGGGGTAGAGGCATTTAAGTACCAAGGATAGTATTTTAAAGATCCAATCATGGGTCACTCTATAATATTCTGGTTTTATCTTACGCTACTTATACGTCTTCTTAGCGTTTAGCACCTTAAGCTCAAAACAGGCTCTACTATGTCTTCTTAACCAGGGGTACTACAAGTAGCTTATCGTCGAAGTTGAAAATCAAATCATACAAGTTGTCATATTTATTTATCGTTGAAAATCTTTGAAAATTATTATAGTACCTACATGAATAAAAAGTCAAGCGCCTAAGAAGAAGTCATAACTATTTATCTTACAATTTGTTATTTTTATCCCACATATTTTTATAAAGCTCATAACATAATAGTTGTAGAGATCGATAATTGTACTGAAACTATTTATCCACCCTCCTTAAAGAGAACAAACATTTTTTCAAATAGTTTATAGTAATTATTGGTGATAAATAGGATAAATAAGCGATTAACAGGAAAAAGCTTCTTAAAATAGACTACGAATAAAACCTAGGTGATTGATTTGAAGAAGTTATAAAAGACCATTTTTTAAGCATTGGATGTCATCTTATTTTATGAGTCTTAATCATTTTTATAGTGTAGGATTATTTTTAAAGTATTTTTATCAGTAGGTACTTATTTTGTAGGCACTTACTTATTTTTCTATTAACGTTGGTACAGGTTTGAGCTCGTCTTAATGTGTAAATGAATATAAGAAATTGAAAAATTGACATGCATCGACCGGGGCTCCTCGAACCCGTACCGCATTTATAAGAATAATATATATCACTGTGATTGCATAAAAATCCCAATAGATTTGTTATGATTAGCTCCTATGAATAAGAAAACCTAACAAAATCACATGAAACTAACGTAACCGAAAATCTTTGAAAATTATTATAGTACCTACATGAATAAAAAGTCAAGCGCCTAAGAAGAAGTCATAACTATTTATCTTACAATTTGTTATTTTTATCCCACATATTTTTATAAAGCTCATAACATAATAGTTGTAGAGATCGATAATTGTACTGAAACTATTTTTCCACCCTCCTTAAAGAGAACAATACATTTTTTTCAAATCGTTTATAGTAATTATTGGTGATAAATAGGATAAATAAGCGATTAACAGGAAAATAGCTTCTTAAAATAGACTACGAATAAAACCTAGGTGATTGATTTGAAGAAGTTATAAAAGACCATTTTTTAAGCATTGGATGTCATCTTATTTTATGAGTCTTAATCATTTTTATAGTGTAGGATTATTTTTAAAGTATTTTTATCAGTAGGTACTTATTTTGTAGGCACTTACTTATTTTTCTATTAACGTTGGTACAGGTTTGAGCTCGTCTTAATGTGTAAATGAATATAAGAAATTGAAAAATTGATGCATCGACCGGGCTCGAACCCGTACCGCATTTATAAGAATAATATATATCACTGTGATTGCATAAAAATCCCAATAGATTTGTTATGATTAGCTCCTATGAATAAGAAAACCTAACAAAATCACATGAAACTAACGTAACCTTCTCCATCTTTCCAGAATTTCCGCGAGCAGAGAATCGACGGCGCTGGTCTGCCGCTGCTCACCGAAGACCACCTCACAGGCATGCTGCAGATGAAGCTGGGACCAGCCCTGAAGCTGAAGTCGGTCTTGGCGCGAAGACTGGAGCCCTGCGCGCATTGCCAGCCGGTGGCAACCCTTACATCGCCTCAGAATAACAACATCACACCCAAGATAAACGGGAACGCTATGATGAAGGCAGAACCTAGGAGTAATACTACAAGCCCCAGTTAGGACGTACTTTTAGTCTACTTTTTATTTTGCCCGGTTCTGCTTGATATGACTGCTGTAGAGATTTGGTATAGAGAATTTGGATGGAACGTTTGAAGACGAAACTCATGGCAAGACAATCTTGAATGAGACCGATGCCTTGCAGATTTCTTTTATAGTCTATCTGGATGATATCCTGAAGGACTTTCATAGAATTTATAAATAAAGCGTTAAATCTGAGAATATAAAAGATAAGTCTTTACTTTAAAATACTTATTATTAAAGGTACCATCATTTTAACTCTATATTCTCTATAACAACTATCTACACAGACCAGTTGATAAGCAGAATGTAATTAAGGTGATATTCCACTTCTTCCTATAATTATAACAGATTCGAAAGTCTACGAGTATGTTCATAACTTAGACATATACAATAAGCAAGCTATAGAGTGTGCGTATCGCTCCGCGCCGTACTGTCATAAATCCATAGATACCTATGTTAATTGTAGGAGAATTATAGATGCATATTAGTGCTGTCGCTGGCGTTTTGCTACTGATGGACAGAGAGGTTGTGTTCATACTAGTGCCAACCGTTGATACCAAGTAAGACGCACTCTATAGCTTGCTTATGTATAATCTAAGGTTCATAATAATTCTAGTTAATTGCTTAATACTTAGTCATTGTCCATTTTCAGTCTTCCTGTTTATATAGAGTTTGCATTTAGATACTACGTAAGCGGCTTTAGAAATTGTTAGTGATTGTTCGTAAGTTCTACTTTCATTTGTAAATATGATGTGTAATTGCCGTCCAAATATTGTAAGTGTTAATTTTAAGTGTTTATAGAGGTCTCTGTCATAGTGATGAAAAAATCGCAGAAATAAGTTTTCGACGGAAGATATTTTCACAAAGGAAAGACATCAACGCGATATATTTTGTAATCATCTTCAATATTAGTTTGATTGAGAGGCCTCTCTTTTACTAAAACCGCATTCATGGATCTAAAAATAAGGAATTTGCAACTCCATTCCGTCTAATCCATGAATTGTTAAAGTTATATGAATTTGTTTACAACGAACGTAAGTTTATACTTACACTTTATAATTTTTATATTTTTGAAAGGAACCTAATCGTGTTGCTCATTGTATATTATGTGATTGTTTACAGGAATAATTCACAGTAATCATTTAAATAATTAGTTCATATGGGCCTTGAACAGTATTTAAAGATCCAGTAAATATAGAGTCAAAATTTTCGGTGCTAATAAAGACCCTTAAAAACAAAATTTTGTAAATAAACGGGCCGATATGTAAAATATACAAATATTTGAGGCTACTTATATACATAATCGCATACAGGGTCACGAAGTTATAAACTTGTATATACGTTTTACATAGTTTATAAAATGTATAATTTGTATGTCGGCATATAAAAATAATATTATACATAGCATTTATATTTCTACCACACCTGAAGAAAGCTCAGTATAATACCAATACAGTAAATTGTAAAGAATATTATTTCATAATAGAATATTTTGTATAAAACATAATATACTGCATAATATACAAGTCATCAGAAAAACAAATATATTTACCTACTTTTTATTTTCAAATAGACACGTCCCATGTCGTAATCCATAATCAAATCTTAATTTTTTATAAAAGAGCATATACTAACGATATTTTTAATTTCGTTCATAATATCCAGTAATTATAAAAAGTCAATCCAGTTTTCATACCACGAACATTAAGAAGTTCTCAATTTTCTGTATAATTTATTACAGTGTAAATAATTTCTTATACAGTATGGCATGAGTAGTAATAATCATTGTAACAACATAAAGTTTACCTGTGGTAATCTCCTTAATTGCCAAAATAGTTTATTTTAGAGCGACATAAATAAATATGCATAAATACAGGGTGTTAATTTATATGCGTGACTTTTAAAATCATTTTAGGGTTTTGTTTGTCTGAACCAAACCTACCCTTAAGCTATGGCACATGATTAAATGAACACCTTGTATAATAGTTTAGCTTTTCTAAAGAGTCAATATTTTGCCGGGGATACCTCATATTCAGGCAGTATAATATTATAATAATATAATTTTTTGATCCTTCCAAATGAGGTGCTACAGTAATTAATTTACTTAAAAGTAAACTGTGCCTTACAAGGTCTTCCTATAAACGAATATTATAGCAAATTTATTAATATTTTTCGAAAAAGTATTACGGTTCTACGCTTTAAATCGAACGATAAACTGTAATAAAATAATACTTAATGTATAGATTGTAATGTTATCGAATTTGTATGTAGGCGATTTTATTTTTAGACTAAGAAGAACTGTCAGTCGTGACTGACTATTTAACTGTAGACAGACGGTCAGGTAGATAAAAAATATCTAATGTTCTGACCAGGGTTTGCCCTAAAGTTGTTTCACATCACTTTTTGAATAGGTCGGATATGCTACAAAATTCAAATTCATACAACACATTTCGCAAAAAATTGTGTATTTCTAAAGATCATAAGTGATGGATGATAGCAATTTTTGATGATTATCGTAATTAGGAAGTAAAAATACGTATTGAGAAGGTTTTCTCAGATTGCTACAGTTCAATAGTAAATGTACTATACGGTCCAGTGACTTACGTACGATGTATAAATGTTTGTATGTTATTTACTGTATTTCAACGTTGGTATACAAGTTGTAAAAACAAGAAAATAATTGAATCCTGTCATATATTTCACAAATCTGATGACAACTTGGTAAAATTTTGTAATAGCAATTGTACACAATTCAACAAACGTTTCTTATTTAATTAATGTGATTATTACATACGTAACATCTCTTTGACTTTCGTTGAATTGTGTATTTTGTCTATTACACCTATCTTCAAAAAAAGATACAAAATATATGACGGTAATTAATTGTCCATTTAATATGACTTTTATAATTAAAAGACAGTTTATAAAAACTGTTTTGAAAAAAAACTTGTAAAGCTCGTTTACAAAGGCAGTTAAGAAATCCGACTAGATGTTTGTTTGTTGAATAAGTATTTTAATTGTGTATAATGTGGTCTTAGTCACTTATTTAGTTAATGCGATCATTGTGTATGTACTTACGAATAGATTTTGTATTTAAGCACTGAATAAGTTCGATCCAACGTCTAAGTATTTATGTGGAAAGAATAAAAACAATGATTAATTTGAAGCAAATGTCTTTTGTTTTATTTTCTAAATTATTTTCTTATCCCTTAAATTAAAATGATATTTACAATGCATTGTTAGTAACACTAAACTACAAACTTAATATAAAAAATTTACACTTACAAATAACATTAATAGGCAAGCTGGGTCGTTGTAAAACTAAATCAACTACATTTAATACATACTGTATTTAGGTAACTATCACATAAAAATATAACAGGTATTCCAGTTAACTGTTAAAAAATTAGCTGTTTTATTTTAAAAGAGATAGCGTACAGCTAGTACATACAATTTACCTAAATTCCATACATATGAGACGGTTTTGAACAAACAGTTTTCAACAAAACGTAAATTTAAAATCGGTGCGGTGGTTGTTAAACTCTGACTCCAGAGTTCATCGGGTCGTTGGACGACTCGGTGTTACACACGAAGAGAAAGAGAGTGAAAATATAGTACCATTAGTGCCCAAAAAACATTGAGTATCTAAAAATTCTAATTCATTAAATTAATACCTGTTTTATTCATCATCTTCTTTCTTCTTGATGAGCTCGAATGTTCGTTCCCTCTGGTGTGCCTGCTTCACTTTATACTCCAGAAGCTCAATAGTGGTGTAGCCGGTGAAGCCCAAGATTAAGAGCCCTAGAAGGATGTAGAGCCTGGAAGAGTAAAGAAATAAAGATGTTATTTGAAGCCAAAATGATAGGGGATCACAAAGCCACTTGATTAAAAATTTTATAGTGACTTGCGATGCTTCTGATGCTGCAGTTGGACAATAGAATTTCAAAGTTTGCTACGCCGTAGCAATGTTCGTAGCAAATACATTTTTTGGAGAACCATAAAAGTACACGTAGGTAGTCTATGCAACTGCCATAAAGGGTATAAGAAACCACACCTCCGAATATTGATATGCAGCACTTAGAGAATGTTACTGAACAAATTTACCTTTTAAAAAAATTGCAGAATTTTCGATAGGTGTTCTGTGTTACTTGACTTACCTCGTTCTGACACAAAGGTAAGGTGCAGTGGCATAAGCCAACACGCTGCCTGTAGCTTCCCACAGCCTAAAGTTGGAGTAGGCTGCTTCTTCGTCACCAGGGAACAGGATCCCTGAAAGAGCTGCAAAAGAAGCAATACTTTTATAGCAAGTATACACTGCTACCATCAAATTAATAGACTTTTAAAGCGATCCATTTTCAGAAGCAAATGGAACTTATTGTCGTGGGTTTTACGTAACTGTTTCAGCAGGTTTCAGATCGTCGTTTTCAAGTTTCAGAGTTAAGTAAGTTCGTAAAAGCCACGACGATAAGTTCAGTTTGCTTTTGAAAAAAACGAATACAAAATTTTTGGAAACCTTTTTTAATCCTGCCTGCAGTGGAATATTTTGAAAGTTTTCAAGTTTTCATGAGTCTACATAATTTTTTAAAAGTCACCAAATGCCAATATAATCCACCAAAATAAAGTATCAAGTATACTTTTCAATAAATTATGAGTCTGTAACTGCTCACCATTGACTTGGACGAGCCACACGGCGTCTGCAGTGCCCCACACTGCGGCCAGGATGAAGAAGATCAGCCACTGATCGGGACTCGGCCTCCATAGCAGTAGAGCCGTGATTAGGCACAAGTTTAGAAGCTGGAAGTATGAAACTGCTTACCATTGACTTGGACGAGCCACACGGCGTCTGTAGTGCCCCACACAGCAGCCAGAACGAAGAAGATCAGCCACTGATGGGGACTCGGCCTCCATAGCAGCAGAGCCGTGATTCGGCACAAGTTTAGAAGCTGCTGAAACTAGAAGCTGGAAGTATGAGTATGGAACTGCTTACCATTGACTTGGACGAGCCACACGGCGTCTGCAGTGCCCCACACTGCGGCCAGGATGAAGAAAATCAGCCACTGATCTGGACTGGGCCTCTATAGCAGCAGAGCCGTGATTATACAAGTTTAGAAGCTAGAAGTATGAGTAAGAAACTGCTTACCATTGACTTGGACAAGCCACACGGCGTCTGCAGTACCCCATACTGCGGCCAGAACGAAGAAGATCAGCCACTGATCGGGACTCGGCCTCCATAGCAGTAGAGCCGTGATCAGGGACAAGTTTAGAAGCTGCTGAAACTGCTTACCATTGACTTGGACGAGCCACACGGCGTCTGCAGTGCCCCACACTGCGGCCAGAACGAAGAAGATGAGCCACTGATCGGGACTAGGCCTCCATAGCAACAGAGCCGTGATTAAACACAAGTTTAGAAGCTGGAAGTATGAAACTGCTTACCATTGACTTGGAAGAGCCACACGGCGTCTGCAGTGCCCCACACTGCGGCCAGAACGAAGAAGATCAGCCACTGATCGGGACTCGGCCTCCATAGCAATAGAACCGTGATTATAGAAGCTGGAAATATGAGTATGAAACTGCTTACCATTGACTTGACGAGCCACACGGCGTCCGCAGTGCCCCACACTGCGGCCAGAACGAATAAGACCAGCCACTGATCGGGACTAGGCCTCCATAGCAGCAGAGCCGTGACTAGGAACTAGTTTAGAAGCTGGAAGTATGAAACTACTTACCATTGACTTGGGGCTGGGCCTCCTAAGTAATAGAGCCTTTATCAGGCACAAGTTTAGAAGCTGCTGAAACTAGAAGCTGGAAGTATGAGTAAGAAACTGCTTACCATTGACTTGGATGAGCCACACGGCGTCTGCAGTGCCCCACACTGCGGCCAGAACGAAAAAAATCAGCCACTGATCGGGACTCGGCCTCCATAGCAGTAGAGTCGTGATTCTGAGTTTAGAACCTGGAAGTATGAAACTACTTACCATTGACTTGGACGAGCCACACTGCGTCTGCAGTGCCCCACACCGCGGCCAGAATGAAGAAGATCAGCCACTGATCGGGACTGGGCCCATAGCAGCAGAGCCGTGATTATACAAGTTTAGAAGCTGGAAGTATGAAATTGCTTACCATTGACTTGGACGAGCCACACGGCGTCTGCAGTGCCCCACACTGCTGCCAGGATGAAGAATATCAGCCACTGATCGGGACTGGGCCTCCATAGCAATAGAGCCGTGATTAGACCCAAGTTAAGGAGCTGTAAATAGAAATGTTTAAGTGATTGTAAAGATGAAAGGTTGTAAGTTTAGTAGCAATTCAAATTAATTTCAATTTTAACCATAGAAGTATCTAAAGTAGATTTTTCTCAGTGGTGCAGGGAAAGTAGGTAAAAGAGAGGGAAAAAGGTCGACCTAGATAAGATGTTTATGCACATTTTCTTCACTCGAACAAAAGGGAAATATTATGTCGTGTCGTACGTAGCAGAAAGTTAAATCCCTATCAGAAAAGAGGGAAGAATCTAAATCACTCCACCATAAAAGTCCATTTTAGATAGGAAGCTTATTAAGAGATCGCTGCAAGCGATAAGGCCGCCTTTGCTTACTTTTAGCTCTAAGTTTTTTTCTTTAATGTTGTTTTACATGTTGTATTGTTTGTAAGCAATAAAGTGTTAGTTAATCTATCTATCTATCTTATTGTTATTTACGAAGTTCATCTTTCTTACCAAAGCAGTAACCATGACAGGATATCTTCCTGTCAACTTCACCACAGATCCGCCCACTGGAGCAGCCAATGCATTGAATACTCCAAAACAGATCATCACAAAACCAATGTTGTTGATGCCGTATGCGCACCCGACGAACGCCTGAGAAGGTAATGTGAGCAAAGTTGTAGGGAAAATTATTGGTAATGTTATAGTGTCAGGCGCAAGAGGAAAGATGTGGTATTCATCGCTCGCAAAAGATATCGCTTGCGCGTATCGAATAGAATAATATCAGGCATTGTGGACAAAGTAAAATAAGAGCTGACCTCAGACTGGGCTATCTATAATAAGGCCCACTGCCCACATCAAGTCATTATCAACTGCATACCTGAGTGAAATCAGCAGCCATGAAGGCCTGCTCAGCACCGATGTACCCGATGACCGGCAGTAACAGCAGCTGGTATTTATGCCTGAGCTGTCTTAAAGTGACAGCTAGTAGCTGCATGCCGGATTTACCCTTTGCAGTCAGTTTGCGACCTGAGGCGTACCTGAAAGTAAAAGTCAGCATGAAAAGTTCATGTGATTAAGAAAGTAACTAAAAGGTTGTGACTGAAAACAGGAGATAGAACGTAAAAGATGCTTTACAGTACGTAAGGTCTCTATTCTCTCTTCTATTCTATTCTATTCTATTCTGAACAACTTCCCATAAGATTTTTAATTCAGGAAATGTTTTATAGGAAATGCAATCAGCTCATCTCATCATGTTTTTTGGTGCAATAACCATATTTTTTGTCATTTCATTCGATTCTTTTTCAGCATTCGGAGAGCTGTCCCCTACACCCTACAACCTACACCCCAGAGTTTGCTCATTAAGGACAGGCATTACATCAAATAGATATATGTATGTAGTTACCTGGTAAGAGAGTCAACTCCAACTGCGACCAGAAGACAAGCGGAGATCATGCACGCGAGGTAGACGCCGGCTATCACCTGGATCTTCAACGGAGAACGTGGCACCAGGTTCTCGTTGTCCTACAATTGTGTACCAAATCATCATGCATGATCCAATACCTGTTAAGAGAGTCAACACCAACAGCGACTAGAAGACAAGCAGACACCATGCACGCGAGGTACACACCAGCTATCACCTGGATCTTCAACGGAGAAGGTGGCACCAGGTTCTCGTTGTCCTAGAATTGTGTACCAAATCATCATACATCATCATGCATGATGCTTACCTGGTAAGAGAGTCAACTCCTACAGCAACTAGAAGACAAGCGGACACCATGCACGCGAGGTACACGCCAGCTATCACCTGGATCTTCAACGGAGAAGGTGGCACCAGGTTCTCGTTGTCCTAGAATTGTGTACCAAATCATCATACATCATCATGCATCATATTCATACCTGGTAAGAGAGTCAACTCCTACAGCGACCAGAAGACAAGCGGAGATCATGCACGCGAGGTACACGCCGGCTATCACCTGGATCTTCAACGGAGACGGTGGCACCAGGTTCTCGTTGTCCTAGAATTGTGTACCAAATCATCATACATGATGATGTATGATGCTTACCTGGTAAGAGAGTCAACTCCAACTGCGACTAGAAGACAAGCGGAGATCATGCACGCGAGGTACACGCCAGCTATCACCTGGATCTTCAACGGAGAAGGTGGCACCAGGTTCTCGTTGTCCTAGAATTGTGTGCCAAATCATCATACATCATCATGCATGATGCTTACCTGGTAAGCGAGTCAACACCAACAGCGACAAGCAGACAAGCGGAGATCATGCACGCGAGGTACACACCAGCTATCACCCGGATCTTCAACGGAGAAGGTGGCACCAGGTTCTCGTTGTCCTATAATTGGGGACCAAATCATTAGATGGTTAAATTTTCTCATGATACATAAATATAACAAAAAACAAGCCATTACTCCAAAATAAATTAATATAAATTTTTGCAAGTTCTACAAAATTGTAGCGCCTCAAATGGTTCAAAATATCTTTTCATTCCCAAAGTCTACATTAATGTTTTTTACTTTTATAAACAGGGTTTAACTAGCTGCATAGACAAAAAAGGAATAATTTAGGTACATAAGTGATGTAGTTTAAGAGATATTTTGAAGTGGTCTTCAGTGTGCTCTTTTGATGCCCGTGACAAGAGTGACTTCTGTTTTTTTTTTGCGGTACATACATGCGAGGCACTGCCACTGCAAAAGTTGACTCCACAAGTGGCTCCATAGTCGACTGCTGGAGCGGTCACGTTGGTGACATTGAGCAGAGCAGGGACCAGGGTCTCGTTCACGAAGGAAGGCACTTCTCCGAGGGATGATGACAGAACTAGAAATGAAATGGGTTTTAGGAATGAGACTTGTGTTGTGGTGCCGGCTGAGAATAGCATCACCCCATATCTAGCACGGGATGTAGGCGTGATATATGTATGTAAAACTTCTTCTTTTCATGTGGACACCGAGTCGCCCAACGACCCGATAAACCTGGGACTAAAATAAAACATGACATGAAGGTACGAGTAGGTACTAAGTTAGGGTCAGTTCCCACACAAGGCGACGAGACGAGACGCGACGCGACGCTGCAATGTCATTTTCAAGCGGCATCAAGATGCAACACGCGGCGCCGCTCGATGCATCTTGAAGCCGCTTCAAACCGAGACGAGACGAGACGCGACGCGACGCGACGATGCAATGTCAGCTCAGGTGACGTCACTTACGGCCGCCTGTCAGTCAGATTCCCACGCTCAGTGTTGCCGCGATGGGAAAAAATCCTACAACTTTGGAAACTCGATACGAAAAAGCAAAGTAACTTGGTTCTACTTGGTACCTATGAAGGGTAGGTAGTTGTTATTGAACTAAAAAAAAAGACCAATCATTCGCAGTAGTTCAATTGAGTATAGTTTCATGGAACTACTGCGAATTATTTTTCGCACTAGTTCCATTGGGCCAGGTCAGACAATGGAACTATCGCAAACCTTAAGTTAGTTTACGATCATTCACAGTAGTTCCATTGAGTAGTTGTCTGTGATCCACCTTCTCACGAAATAGTGTGTGCTAGACTATCAGATTGTTTGAGAAAATGGTTGAAGTGATCTTTCAGCTGTCGAAAATAAGATCCGTTTATCTCGGATACCATAAATCTTAGACTATCAATTTCTATAAGGAAATAGTAAGCCTTGACGAGTTTTATCAAACGCCAGCTGTCAAACTAAAATCACATTTATCTCGGCAATCATTCATGCCAGTCTATCAGTTCGTTTGGGAAAGTAACTAGTTTATCTCAGCAATCGTTCATGCTAGACTATCAGTTTGTTTGGGAAAGTTGTAGGCCTTAAGGAGACCTTTATTTTATGTGACAGCTGTCAAACTTAAAACTTGTTTATCTTGTCAATCGTTTATGCTAGACTATCAGTTTGTTTGGGAAAGTCGTTGGCTTTCATGAGACCTTTATTTTCAGTGACAGCTGTCAAACCAAACTAGTTTATCTCGTTAACTGTGTATGTTACACTACTAGTTTCTTCAGAAAGTTGTTCGACGAGATCTACATTTTAAGTGACAGCTGTCAAACTACAAACTCGTTTATCTCAGCTGTGCATGCTACACTACTAGTTTCTTCAGAAAGTTGCAGGTTGGACATTTTGGTGACAGCGTCAACTTCAAACTCGTTTATCTCTTTAACTCGCATGCTACATTATTAGTTTCTTTGAAAAGTTAGATCTTAATATTCATATTTTATTGATTGTCAAACTAAAAACTCGTTTATCTCTGTGTATGCTACACTACAAGTTTCTTCAGAAAAGTTGTAGGTCTGGACACTTAAAATGTAGATCTGAAGAAAGTAGTAGTGTAGCATACACAGTTAACGAGATAAACGAGTTTTTAGTTTGACAGCTGTCACATAAAATGTAGATATTGGCAAGTCCTACAACTTTTCCAAAGATACAAGTAGTGTAGCATGCGCAGTTAAAGAGAAAAACGAGTTTGAAGTTTGACAGCTGTCACTTAAAATGTAGATTTCGTCCAGACCTACAACTTTTCTGAAGAAACTAGTAGTGTAGCATGCACAGTTAACGAGAAAAACGAGTTTGTAGTTTGACAGTTGTCACTTAAAATGTTGATCTCGTCCAGACCTAAAACTTTAATGAAGAAACTAGTAGTGTAGCATGCACATTTAACGTGATAAACGAGTTTGAAGTTTGACAGCTGTCACTAAAAATGTAGATCTCGTCCAGACCTACAACTTTTCTGAAGAAACTAGTAGTGTAGCATACACAGTTAACGAGATAAACGAGTTTTTAGTTTGACAGCTGTCACATAAAATGTAGATATTGACAAGACCTACAACTTTTCCAAAGAAACTAGTAGTGTATCATGCACAGTTAACGAGATAAACAAGTTTGATGTTTGACAGCTGTCACTTAAAATGTAGATCTCGTTTAGACCTACAACTTTTCTGAAGAAACTAGTAGTGTAGCATGCACAGTTAACGAGATAAACGAGTTTTAAGTTTGACAGCTGTCACATAAAATAAAGGTCTCTTCAAGGCCTACAACTTTCCCAAACAATCTGATAGTCTAGCATGAACGATTGTTGAGATACACTAGTTTTTAGGTTGACAGCTGTCACATAAAATAAAGGTCTCTTCAAGGCCTACAACTTTCCCAAACGAACTGATAGACTGGCATGAATGATTGTCAAGATAAATGTGATTTTAGTTTGACAGCTGTCGTTTGATAAAACTTATCAAGGCTCACCATTTCCTTGAAGAAATTGATAGTCTAAGATTTATGGTTTCCGAGATAAATTTCGCCCCAAGCTCCACAGAGAGGACATAGGACATGCCCTACGACGCTTGACGTTTGATATCGCGACGCTTTGGCGACGCTTGGAAACGGTTTCCATATAAAATGTATGAAAACGTATTGACAAGACACACAAGCGTCGCCAAAGCGTCGCATCTATGACAGCTAGCGTCAAAAATTAAGAAGAATGTTTGACGATTACTTGTCTATCAACTGTCATTCTTACGTCCTATGCCCTTCGTCTTTTTGGTAGAGTTTGCGCCTTCGACAGCTGCCACCTGAAAGATCACTTCAAGACCTACCATTTTCTCAAACAATCTGATAGTCTAGCATACACTATTTCCGAGAAAACTAGTCTTAAGATTGACAGCTTTCACCTGTAAGGTCAAAATAAAGACCGAGCGCGGCGACCTCGTAGTGCGCCGTCAACGTCGTTCATATTGTATTAAGGGCGCGACGCGGCGTGCCACCCTTTTTTCTGGCATCGCCATATAAACCCATACAAACCAGTCATACTATGAACGACGCTGTCATGTTGACGGCTCACTATGAGCCGCCGCGCTTGGTCTTTATTTTGACTTGAAATGTAGATTTTAACCAAAATAAACAAAAAAAATACTATATAGAAAGGAAAGTCCAAAGGATTTTACACACAATTCTGTAATAATTGGCTAAAACGGCAACACTCTACTGTGCAATTTACCAAGACTGAAAGCTGCTTCGCGCGGCGTTGCGCGGCGTCGCGCACACAAGCTGCAACGAGCGACGAGCGGCCTTGTGCTCGGCAATTGAGCAAATGCCGCGTCGCGTCGCTCGATGTAGCGCGGCGTAGCTACGCCGCGCGCTGCATCTTGTTGTAGCGCGACGTCGCGAGGCGTCAAGCGGCATCGGGATGCATTGGGATACAACGAGCTGCAATGTCAAGAGGCCGCATGATGATGACTGACATTGTCCATCAAATGTCCTGTCACTTTATGGTCTACGAGCCTGAAGTTGGGAAAGTTTTTAAACATTATAGCATATTATGGTGGCCCCGTAGCCCCATAAAATAAATCTACATTTTATATCTACGCTTCAACACTATCTACATCTACACTTATATTATTATCTAGACTTCTACATTATCTACACTAATATAATAAAGAGGAAAGATTTGTTTATTTGTATGTATGTAATCGATAAACTCTGAAACTGCTGAACCGATTTCCAAAAATTTATCACTATTGAAAAGGTACAACATTTCTGAGTAACATAAGCTGCTTTTTATCACGGGAAGATATCATTTTCTTATGTGAAAACAAGGTGAAAACGGTTACCAGTGGTAAAACCGGGAAATTAAGCAGATATTACCCAAACCGCTTAACCGAACTTCACGAGATTTAACACTGATATTGCCAGCATATCAAAGACGGACATGTACTACTTTTTGTCAGCCCTTGAGGATCTGGAGTGCTTGATGGAGGGCACCAGGAGCACTGCTAAACTATATGAGATACAAAAATGGCTTCATAACAAAAGTTTTATTATTAAACGAACAAGTATCACTCATTATGTAGGTTTACGCGACTTACTTGTTATTTAGTTTGTAGAAGGTGTAGCCCTCTACGTTTCGGCTGGTTACGACAGCCTCTTCCCGGAGGACGAACAATCACACACGCGCGACCGCCATTGCGATTGTCGACTGGCTCGCGCCGCGGCTCGCTGCGCGCTGAGATGATAGGGGCGCTGCAGTAGCCGCAGTTGGTGACTCTTGTGGTGGATGCGGTTGAGTTGCAGTTGTAGAGTCATCGAAAAGTCCCGAACAAACTACGCTAACTATATCTTCACTTTTTATTTTGTCCACTGTGTGATTGTTCGTCCTCCGGGAAGAAGGCTGTCGTAACCAGCCGAAAAGTAGAGGGCTACACCTTCTACAAACTAAATAACAAGTAAGTCGCGTAAACCTACATAATAACAAAAGTTGCTCAGCATGACGGGCCGCTGCTTCTGCTGGCACATGGTTATTGAGGGTCTGGAGTACCTGATGTAGATGACCAGCATCTCATCCAAACTATAAGAGTTACGGTGATGGCTTCATTGTAAAAATTGATCACCATTACGGGCCGCTTTTGCTAGCAAATGGTCATTGAGTGTCTGGAGTACCTGATGAAGACCACCAGTATCCCACCTAAATTGTAAGAGATACAGTATTAATTTCAAAGTTAACGTTGTTAAGCATGATGAGGCCATTTAACTGGTACTTAGATATCCAGGATGTGGCGTACCTAGAATGGAATACCAGTAGCCTAGCTTAACTGAAAGATGTATGGGCAAGGCTTCACGGAAAAGATTTTTAAACATGAAAACGGGTAAGTAGCAGCAGGTGAAACCGCTGGGCGGGCCGCTAGTTATTCAAAATTAATTTTAATTATTTTTGGTATCACCTGACGAACTTACACCTTTACACCCCATCTACGCTTACCTTGCTCTACAAATGCTATGAGGATCCCACTGCTGGTCAAAGGCCTCCCTCCCCTTCTTCGACAGCTCGCCATCCTGTGCATCCGCATACATTTCATTGAAATACCTGGCAAATTCATCACGCCATCTGCATCTGGGCCTCTTGTGACGACGTCTACCGGCACTTGGGTGGGCTCCATTCAGTGATGGTTTTAGCCCATAGTTCGCGGCAGACCTGATCAGCCTAATCCCATTTAAGCTTCGCGGCTGCACGCGCCACATCGGCAATTTACGTTTTGGGACGCAGTATAGTATTTCTGACCTGATCTACGAGTTTCAGACCTAGTGCGCTCTATTGCTCACTGAGATACTTTAAAGCGGGTCTTCTGAGCTTTTGTGAAAGACCACGTCTGTTCACCATAAGTGAGTATCGGAAAAATGCAAATGTACCTGATTTTGCGCTTTGATGATAGGGTAGTCGCCTTTCATTTATTCGTTGATGAACAAATAGCTACTCTAGGCTTTTTCGGTGCATCTCGCAACTTTTTTGTCTTGTCGTGCCTGGAAGGAGACTATTTGGCCCAGATATATTATGTATTCGTGGACATATATCATTCTCCCGCCGACTAGTCGATTCGCAAAGAACGTAGAAAGGCTCTTATGTTATGAATGATATGATAATTGATAAATTAATAGGCGCTAATTCGTCGGTCCTGGTTGCTGTGTTACTTAGACGGCGCGGCGATCATTAACTCTGGCACCAGATATCATCTAGTCGTTGGACGTCTCGGTGTCCCAGACGAAGAGAAAGATGTAGATAACGCTGTCTATCTAGCATTTTAAGTTCTGAAACTTAACAGCCACAACAGTCCACTGTTTGGACATGAAATATCTTCTGGCAAACCTTATTCGCCATACTCACCTTGGCAAGCGTATTGGCAAGCGTAGTGCAAGGTATTGTACACACAGAAAACTGTTGTTGATTCCCAGAAATTTAAAGAATACTTAATTTATTTGACTCTCAAGCAAATCATAAATCAAAAAACGACTTATATTTATCTATAATTATTTTATATCGTAAAAGTAGCTGTTAACTTCAAAAATGGGCAGTCAATAATAAAAGAATTTTGGGGCCTTACTGAAACACAGTCTTCCGTTCCGTTCCGATTGAGGCTCACACAAAGCTATCATATCACATAACTGTACATACATCAAGCTTGAACTACTAAAATGAATTGACAAGATGACAAGCAGCACCGAGCGGCCGGAAGCGAAAAGAAGATGCATCGAGCGGCGCCGCGCGTTGCATCTTGATGCCGCTTGAAAATGACATTGCAGCGTCGCGTCGCGTCTCGTCTCGTCGCCTTCTGTGGGAACTGACCCTTAGGTAGGTATAATAATTCTAACAAAAATTAAGTATTGGCGGGCGCTTCTAAAAAGTAGAAACAAGCATAATTTATGTAAAAGATAAAACCCGAACACGTTAATTTCTGAGTAATATTTGTGTTTAATATCCGATCCACCATATTTTCAATTTCCTTTCCTATTTCTTATGATAATGTCATGTTTTATGTTCGTAGTAATCTACGTTAAGGTATTCTATAACAGGGTAATTTGAAAGATTACCTTTTTTATCTGTGACGGACGACGTTTTTCTATATAGTTTCTTAAAGTTTTATCTTGTATTTGTATTAAGTTTAAATAAAGTGTTCAAAAAAAAAACATAGCGGAAATATAGTGTATTAAATGTACCTATAAATTATTATCCAGACACAGTAGCGGATCCAGTCTAGTTCGTAATTGTTAGAACCGTTTATTTCCCCATAACGACATAAATAAATATATAATAATACAAGCCATATGCGACGCACACACGTGTAGGTCTAACCTCCGTTGCTGCGCTGTTTCTAGCGCAGCGCAACGCATGTATCTGTCAGGTCCATACAAATTTCGAATTCCCCATACCAAAAACAGACGTTAAAATAACGTAACGCAGAAACTTGCGTCAAAACTACGCAGCGCAGACACTAGCGTTGCGTTATTTTGACATTGATTTATGGGGAGTTCGTGTAAGTATGCATCTAGCAAAAGCGTGCGTTAGTGTGGGTTTCGCCATAGTAAACTATATTATAACCGTAAGCTTAGAACTTAGACGGTGCACTGTCGTGCGCTTGGATCGTGCGATACAGATTACAATGAGGATTTGCTATGTACCTAATAAATTACAACATTACATAATATATGGATTTGATAGAGTTCTGGTTGTGGTAAGGACTTTTGTCAAAAAGGTGCAAAGAAAATCTATAGGTAACACGAGTCGCATGCTAGCATAAACACTCAGACTACGAAACTGTATAACTTTTTCTAAATATAACATATTTGCGCAAAACATTATTTTTACTTCAGCTGATCGTGATTTTGTACGCGAGGTTTTTGTCGTTTTCTGACATACCTATGTTCCTTGGTGAGATTTGTTCACCCTTTCAATATTCGGAGGGCTGTCCCTTACACCCTGTATAAGTATGAAACCGTACTGCGCTTGGCTAGATATTTTCACGATGTCCGAGACATGGGTGGTTTGACCCTGGCTTTGATGTATCACGAGATAAAACACGTTTGCTCGTAGCATTAATTATATCACGACAATAAATGGCAGTTATTGTCCAATCAATTGAAATCTACCTAGGTAGGTAGTTATTATACCGAGGTTTATATATTATCTTAGCAAAAGGCCTATATGGCCTATCTATACTTAACTATGACAACTAGCGTGGAAAATCAAGACGTCATATTTCTACAATCCATAATTCTGCAAATAAATCTACCTAAAACACAGTCTGTGTTAAGTTTCGACTCTATCATTTCATCTCTATGTATACTACCCTTCGATCAACGCATCTTCCCCAGCGTTCCTCCAAGTATACTACCCACTTACAATCTTTTTTGGTCTACAATTTAGGTATTCATACAATGGAATCCTTGTACATCTTAAATAAAACAGAATTATTAAATTGATTATGTACATAAATACCTACATATAAAGAGAAAACAATTACTTCCGACTAAGTTATCAACCCGCATGGCATTGACCATGAACAAATAACTTTACCAAATCTCTATGCCAAGGTTAAATTGATACCGCACCTGATACCTTCACCACTCGAATAATTTTAGACCGTCAAATATATTTTATACTGAAATGTCATATTATTTAAGAAGAGTAGTCGTTTCTCATTCGTTTATCACGTGTTTGTTTTAGATTAAATTCTCAAGCTCTCTCCTATTCTACCCAGTGTGAGATCTCAGGGACGGGACTGACCGAAAACCACTGCCATTGCCCTTTTCACTCAGTATTGTAAAAGGTCTTTTTTTTCGGCTTTGATTACCAACTTTGAAGTACTTTGTACCTAATTCAACCTGCAAAGTTTGTTGCCATTTGTATGATTTTGCATAAACGACATCCGGGTGACCTTCGCAAAACAAAGTAGGTGCCCGCAGATTCATGCTTCACTTATTTTATGGTTCTTTTTTCCTTTCGATTTTATCCGACTTCCTCAGAAGGCGGGTTATGTTTTTCGAGGGTATGTATGTATGTTGACAAGAAATTCGTTTTCACGGGCTATTGCCTATTGCTTTTTATTGCAAAATACAACTTTGAAATTATCGCTGTCGGGTTTTTGCTTGTTAATACATCTGCTTGTTTCCTTTCGCTTTTTTCTGACGTGTTTCTTGTTAGGTGACCGATGGGATCAATTACTTGTAGTTACATAGCCATACAAAAATGTAGCTATAGATATTCCAAGGTGGTTTGTCCAAGGACACAGCCAAAGGTCACGTTCACATCAATCCAGAAAAAACTTTGGCCACATTTCGACTTATCGCCTAAGTGATCATACTCACTTGTATATGTACCTACTTAACTACCTATAAGTACTGATTTCTCAAATACTTATCTTAGAATGATCTCTTTAGAGTAAGACCCACCTAACCTATCTGAGGTGCTTACAGATTTACTGGAAAACAACACCAACTACTCGTAATGTTTGACCTTACCGTCATACAAAACTACGAATGATTAGGTACTTTTTTACCCGACTGCCTCAGAAGGAGGGTGATGTTTTTCGAGAGTATGTATCTATGTATTTATGTATGTATGTATGTGGACAAGAAAATTCTTTTCACGGGTACAGCCCAAACAGATAGTTGGATTTTGACATATTATGAGGTGTCGTTAGATTTGTCTCAGCAGCGCGAGTGACACTGGCTATATTAAAAATTCATAAATTCAAGATGGCGGATTTTTATCGCAAAATACTACTTTAAAATTACCGCAGTCGGGTTTTTGTTTTCTAACACATCTACTTGTTTACGGAGTATTCTACAATAATCCCTTGAATGAATAACTTTTATTGCGAACCTTAGCATTCATACAAGTGAAAATAAGATTCATTTACATTCCAATGTGAAAAGATAAGGTTTCATACTAGAAAAATAGAGTTCCGGTCACTTACTGGCTGACGAGACCAGGTTGCCCCAGATCTGTGCCATCTGGTAGAACATGAAGAAGAGTCCAAAGAACCTCACCACCAGGACGTCTGCCGGGATCCCTGATAACTTGGAGTATGGTTCCGCTACCTGCAAAAAGAATATCAGATCATCTAGGTAAGTATCATTATAGTATCCTTCATCACTGCGTTCGTAGACGTATCCTCATTCTGGTACCAAGATGACGATAAGTATCTTTAGCTAACATTGAAATATCGTCTAAAGAATATTGTCTAGCGATGTAGCGATATGGAGCCTGATCAAAATGAATTAGGAAAACTCTAAGTAGGTCATTTACGGGGTGTAGAGGACAGCTCTCCGAATACTGACAAAGTGCATTCAGACCATTTTTTTGTGATGGGCTACATTTATGGCCCCGGGTTGCCTCGTGGCCTTAAAAGCTACACCTAACTATTGGGTGGGCAGCGAGGGCTCACCCGAAGTGCATCCAGACCATGACAGTGATTCAAGTATGAAATTATTACAGACTGCTTACCTCCCATAGATAATCACGATCAGCTTACCGCATTTACTAAAGTTTTATATTTTTTACACCTCCTGAAGTATTTTTATCCACCAAGCAACGACGGGCCTACTATCGGCCAGAACGGTACGGAAAATCTGAGATGCTCGAAGGAACCATACAAATGTAACTCCTTTTTAAAATTTTGACAGAATGTTATTCCATTTAATTGTCATTCATTGAGGCATAAAGTTGCATGCTATGTGGTTAGCCTGGTCAGCCCCGAGGCAGTGCCTTTATTTTTTATTTTTTTATCCCGCCTGAGCCCCGTTTAGAGTAGGAATTCAAATTGTTCATTATAGAAAAGAGAAAATTTTGCATTAGAAATTTTCTCTTTTTTAAGATTGCATTAGAATGTGACTTTCTTTAAGAGAATCTTGTAAATTCCTACGAAGAAATAAATGATTGAATTTTGAATTTTTTGAATTTTGAACCATCAGTATTCGGAGAGCTGTCCCTTACCCTGGATTTGTATTCTCCCTAAAAGAGGTAAGGGTAATATCTCATACCTTAGTAGCCATACCTAGTCGTACGTGCATATAGTATCCATTTTATTCATTCAACGATAAACGCCCCGTTTAACATAAATAAAAATATTGTAAGCATTGACATCCACCTGATCAATTACCGGAGTGATTTGCATCAGTAAACGAATGCAAACTGTCTATTGTCAACACATCAGAGTATTTTCTAGGAAATATGTACCTATATAAGGTATTATCGCTAGTACTATTAATTATACTGTGGTATTATTCAAATGTAATAAGTAGGTATAACTTATACTAAGTCAGCATAATAACGAGGGCTTTGAGAGAAACAAACAGTTTGTGTTTGCCAATTTGCGATTGGGTCAAAGGCCCAACTGATGCGGTTTCTTAGGATCGGGTGCTGTTTTTTTTTCTCTAAAAGTTTCTTTCTGCATCGTCATAATAAATCGTTGAATACCAAATAATTAAAATACCATTGTTGGGTATACAATTTTAGAAAAAGAAATGCTAGTTTTCCAAAAGTAAATCATTTCGACGAACTGCGCACATATAAATGGCATGTACTTTATTAGCAAGAATGCTACTGCCCATGTGAGGCCACTGCCCAATTGTTTGCTGCCCAGTCATCAGGTTATGCTTACCACAGAGAGGAAGCCCACCTTCATCCCGCTGGGACCAAGGTTATACTAGCGCAGGTAGAAGGCGGGGCATGTCCAAGTATGAAGACGAATAAATACTTGCCACAGAGAGGTAGGTACACTTGGCGCACCAGAGGGGACCTCCACCAAAACCCACCTTCATCCCGCTGGGACCAAGGTTATACTAGCGCAGGTAGAAGGCGGGGCATGTCCAAGTATGAAGACGAATAAATACTTGCCACAGAGAGGTAGGTACACTTGGCGCACCAGAGGGACCTCCACCAAAACCCACCTTCATCCCGCTGGGACCAAGGTTATACTAGCGCAGGTAGAAGGCGGGGCATGTCCAAGTATGAAGACGAATAAATACTTGCCACAGAGAGGTAATTTCGCACACCACCGCTGAACCCGGGTGGAACTGCTCGCAAATAAAGGTGACATGTCTGAGTATGAAGGGAAGTAAACACTTGCCACAGAGAGGTAGGTACTTTTGGCTCACCATCATGGACCGCTACCGTAGCCCACCTTCATCCCGCTGGGACCAAGGTTATACTAGCGCAGGTAGAAGGCGGGGCATGTCCAAGTATGAAGACGAATAAATACTTGCCACAGAGAGGTAGGTACACTTGGCACACCATAATGGACCACCGCCAAACCCCACCATCATCCCCGCGGGGACCAGCGTGTAGAGACGCGGGTAGAAGAACGCGCATATAAACGGGGCATGTCCAAGTATGAAAGGGAGTATATACTTGCCACAGAGAGGTAGGTACATTTAGCACACCAAAGGGGACCACCGCCAAAGCCCACCATCATCCCAGCAGGAACCAGCGTGTAGAGACGCGGATAAAACTGCGCACAGATGAAAGGCATGTACGCGATGAAGGAGAAGGCTACTGCCCATTTGCAACCCAGCCATCTGCGAATGAGAAGATTTGTCAGTACTTACATGGCTAGGGAACTTGCTGAATTCTCATGGGTTCATACAAGATTTGAACTTGCGAAGTTCAGTATCATTTCTAGAAAGGTATTTATCGTCGGGGTATCGCAGCAATATCTACCGCCTGAGACTAATTGGCTATATAATATTACTCGCACTGTTTGTGATAGACGTACCTATTATTACCGGATTTACGCATTGTTCTGCAAATCCATTATCCTAGCCATCAGTGGCGAAGGGTCCATACATGCCGATTCCCATCGGCTTACCTTTCAGAAATTCACAAATCCACACTTCCACATTGATCTATTTTCATTTAGTACATTTTTATGTAACGCCTGCCAAATATCAAATAGCAGTAATTTAGTCTTAAAATTTTTTAACAAACGCAAAATAAATAACATTTTATTTCCTCAATCTTCAACTTTATTCCATTCCAATAGTCACTATAGGCTGAACACCACCGGTGTCCCCTTTTTCAGTAGTCGGCCAATCCGCGATACTTGCATTGCATATTGGCAACAAATATTACGTCTTTTACGCACTTATTGGTGCCATATAACGCCTTTTCAGTTCCTCGCGCATGCGTATTAGCGACGGATTCAAGATTCAAGATTCAAAACTTTTATTTCCAAGTAGATTCACAAAGAATACTTTTAGAATGTCAATATTAAACAAATCAAATATAATAAAAGTAGGTACATATAAAATTCAAATTATGATTAAGACGAAGTTACAATTGATTATGACAATTTTATACTCCTTGTAAGTCCTGATTTGGTATTCAAAACAAGTGCGTGTTTCTTGTGCTGCGCTGGAATTTCAGAAGTCCACGCATTTTTGTCATTAATATAATCATCTAACTTATAATAAGCTTTATAACATAAAATTTTCTTAATAACAGACTTAAATTTACTTTCTGATAGACTTAATATATCTTCCGGTATTTTGTTATAGTATCGTATACTTAGACCTTGAAATGAAGTCCTAACTTGGCTAGTCTAAACTTAGGTTGATCTAATTCATTTCTACTCCTTGTATTGCGGTTATGCCTTTCATAATTTCTAGTGAAAGTATTTATATTCTTTCTGACGTACATGATATTTTCGTAAATATATTGGCATGGTACGGTCAAAATATTAATTTCTTTAAACAGTTCTCTAAGGGAGTCACGACTGCAAAGTTTATAAATTGCTCTAATGGCCCTTTTGAAGTACAAAATTGTTTCAATATCAGCGCGACCCCACAACAAAATTCCATAGGACATAATGCTGTGAAATAACTAAAGTAAACAAGTCGTGCAGTTGCAATATCCGTAACTTCTCTAATTTTACGTACCATAGGCAGCCGAACTTAATCTTCCTGATAAAGATGTAATATGTGGACCCCATTGTAGCTTTGAGTCAAGAGTAATCCTAAGAAAACTGTGCTGGTAGTAAATTCTAATTTTTCATTATTAAGTTGTACATAATTACTCGATGAATGTACTACATTTGGCAAAGTAAATAATACACATTTTGTTTTCTTCGCATTTAGAACTAAATTATTTGCAGTAAACCAACTATGAATTTGTCCAAGAGTGTGATTTACCTCGTCATAATTCTGTGCATGTCTATCAACCTTAAATATAAGGGATGTATCATCAGCAAATAATACAATCTTGGACAAGTTCTGTACCATGTAAGGCAAATCATTTATATAAATTAGAAATAAAAATGGTCCTAATATAGAGCCCTGAGGCACACCAATTTTAACACGAGACCCCTGTGATTTGGCGCCATTTATTTGGACCTTTTGAGTTCTATTATCTAAATATGAATTCATCAGTTTTAGAGCTGTGTTTCGAATACCGTAATGGTCTAACTTTAGCAATAAAGTTTCATGATCTACGCAATCAAACGCTTTGGAAAGATCACAAAAAACACCAATGGCATCCTTTGATTCTTCCCAGGCATTAAATACATGTTTCATCAGAGCAACACCAGCATCTGTGGTACAACGTCCCTTTGTAAAACCGAATTGTTGGTTGTGTAACAAATTGTTTCTATTAAAATGGGACAGCATTTGATTGAGTATGATCTTCTCAAATACTTTGCTCAGAACTGGCAGAATAGATACAGGTCTATAGTTACTGGGATCTTGTCTGTCGCCAGCTTTAAACAGCGGAACTACCTTGCTATCTTTCATTAAATCGGGAAAGATGCCATGATCAATACAATCATTAAAGATATCAGCCAAATATGGCGCTAACGGAAAGCTATTGCAAGGCGGAGGGAGGCAAATCCTTTCTCTGTCTAACCTAAACGTGTGAGCGAGACACAAGATGTCCGCGCGCCCGTAAAGCAGCAATGGACCTGCAAGTTGACAGTCTATGCAAACTGTTACGAGAATGGTTTAGTATGCGAAAGGTCCGCGAAGCGGCGCTGTCGTCGCATGGAAACAGACGATTTTAGACTTTATTGTAATATATTTTGGGCACAATTGGTTTGGTGGCGCGGAATCTTGTTTTGTTTATTTTGTTTATAATGGCGTCGCGCTCTCGTTTTGCAATTGTGTGCTTGAAATTTTTTAAAGTTTTCAGTGATAATTTCATCATCTAGTGATTGTTTCGAGTGTTTGTGTTATTTAACTGATAATTTAGTGTGTGGTGCTCAGATTTGCGGTGAGTTTCATTGGCCATTATGACGCTTATCCACGTAGAGTGCTGTTCGACAGACTACTTGTTGCAGGAAGAAACTTCGTTTTCCAAACTTTCATTTGAAAACAAAAAGCACATTATTCAGTCAGGCTGTGCTCTCCCAAACACGAATATCGATTGCAAGTGTTGGGTTGGATGGCTTTTTCAAACAGTTTCATACGTCTTTTTATGAAAAATATACTTGGATGACAGGCATTTGCAAACGGAACAAAATGTTTTGTTTTCCGTGTTTATTATTATCTGATTCCAACTCAGTCTGGAGCAACACAGGTTTTTCAGACATCAATAACTAGTCAAACTCAGCCAAAAAACATGTTTCGACTGAAAAGCACATTCGCAACTGCTTGTTTCTTCATGATTTCGGGAAAACTAGAATTGAAACTTTACTTTCAAATACTTTCGAAGTTCACAACAGAAAAGTTAACCATAATTTAGAGTAGATACTTTTTGTTATCTACTTATTTATAGTTTAATGTTTGGCTGTCGCTTACTTTAACAAGCATGCAAGTGTGGATTTGGCGCACGTCACAAAAGGCTTTTTCAAAGTCACTTTTATCATACTTGAATAAGACATTAAGAATTCCTAGCATTGCAGCTCAGGGTAGGTAAGTTTTTTTGCTCCGGCTTACCTTCGTAAAAATGTCACCCTTCGCCACTGCTAGCCATACAATAGATTTTGTATGAATCTTTTTTGAGGTGACCTAAATCTGTCCATCTGACTGTCACAACTCTGCTGGTATTTTACACAGGAAGTTATTAACTGAGTACGACCGATCGTACTTGATGCTGCCACCAGCTCCATCATCACTGTTGATAGAATTCTGAAGATTTCCGGTACCTTCTTTGAGTCGTTTTTAGCTTTACTAGTTTTTAGCTGGCAAGAAGACGTTAGAGAGGATTAGAGAGAAGTAGATAGCCGCTAAATTAAATATTCCAGCTCCATCATCACTGTTGACAGAACTTTGTAGATTACACAGTCCTATCTTAGATCTAGTGATAGACTTACTTGATGACAATAGCTGGCAAAAAGTTGTTGGAGAGGATTATAGAGAAGTAGATAGCAGCTAAAGTGAAGGTGCCAGCTCCATCATCACTATTTACATAACTCTGAAGATTGGCAGTGTCTTTTATGATCAGATGACAGACTTACTTGATGACAATAGCTGGTAAGAAGATGTTGGAGAGGATTAGAGAGAAGTAGATATCCGCTAAAGTTAGGGTTCCAGCTCCATCATCACTATTAACAGAACACTGAAGATTGGCAGTCAGTTTTCTGGTCAAGTACTAGACTTACTTGATAACAATAGCTGGTAAGGAGATGTTGGAGAGGATTATAGAGAAGTAGACAGCAGCTAAAGTGAAGGTCCCAGCTCCATTGTCACTGTTGAGAGAACTCTGTATATTGACAGTCCCGTCTTTAATCCAGTGATAGACTTACTTGATGACAAAAGCTAGCAAGAAGATGTTAGACAAGATTAGAGAGAAGTAAATAGCTGCTAAAGTGGAGGTCCACGCTCCATCATCACTGTTGAGAGAACTCTGAAGGTTGGCGGTCACTTCTTTAATCAGATGACAGACTTACTTGATGACAATAGCTGGCAAGAAGATGTTGGAGAGGATAAGAGAGAAGTAAATGGCTGCTAAGGTGAACGTTCCAGCTCCGTCGTCACTGTTGACGGAACTCTGAAGATTGGCAGTTCCGTGGAAGGCTGTGAACTGGATCATGAAGGCGAAGCCGAGGACGAACATATTGCGATTGATCCGCCATTTCTCGTTTGTGCCGAAGACTACGTCCGGCATTGTGCTTTATCTGGAAGAAAAGATACACTCATCACGCCTTTAGTTCCGCTGAAATGGCAATATACATGAAACCCTCGAGTCCCTTGGTCTTAGAAAAAATGAAGTGATGCTATTCTATCATCACACGACGTTAACTCTTCTACTTCTTCCTTCTTGCCATTATCAACCTAAGATTTGGTGGTTTCAACTTCTCCACTTCATTCTGTTTTGGGCAATTAAGTCGCGTTACTACCCGCCACCTTTTTGATGTCATCTTTCTACCTCAGGTCCCAAAACTTTAATCCTGCCTGTCCTTATCCCAAATCTGTTAGGGTCTGCGCAACATGTTTTGTTACAGCATGTTTACTCTTATATTGTTTAATATTGGGATTTTTACGATTATCGATACGATATTGTTCATTTCATGCCCACAGAACATAAAAGCTACACAATGAAACCACAATGCTAATATTAGAACCAGCGAACAGTTAGCAAACCCCTTCTCTGTATCTAGAGCACTCAAGGATACTGCAAAGAATGGAACAAAACCTTAGGCGAGGCCCACACTTAACGTCTGTTGCTGTCAGATGCATACAACATCTGTAAGATTCATACTAGGTAAAACCACAAAGTTTACATTATGATCCCTCGGCCCTATTTAGGATTTTCGCTATTGTCACGAACCAATTTTAATCCCAGAAATATGACTTTCGTTACAACCTTCTTCATAGTTAAATTAAGAATCTGTGAGTTCCTCTGAGTTTCTAGTTATTTCCAATTAAAGTAAGCGTCAAAATCGACGCTAGTACCACAAATTAGGGAAACGGCGCGCGGCGCGCCTAGCCGTGGCTTACTCAGTACTAGCGACGATTTTGACGCTAACTGACGAAAACTGGAAAAGAATCTCACGGGAAGTCAAGGTAAATAAAAAGATCGTTGACACGAACGTCATATACAGGGTGGACCATAGAGTGACGTCAATAAAAAGAAATTAGATTCCTCACATCTCGGGGTATTCAAAAATACCCCATGAATGTTCCGCGATTATTTTTAGTTTCCGAGTTATTCAACTTTTAAAGTTGTATGGGAAAATCTCGACTGGCAGTAATTTTTCCTTTCCTTTTTTACTTCCGTATAAGGGCTTTTCGCGCGGTTGATTTCATAGCACAATCTTTATGATTTGTACTTTTTAGCGTACAAAAAAAGAAAAAATGTCTGCCATTCGAGTTTTTCTGCTACAACTTTAAAACTCGGAAACTAAAGATAATCGCGGAAATAAGTACATGGGGTATTTTTAAATACCCCAACATGTGAGGAACCTAATTTCTTTTTATTGACGTCACTCTATGGTCCATCCTGTATATTGGATCCCACCCAAAACATAAATGTGAAAGGCTGCCAAGTTCGACAATATTGGAATGCTTCGCCTATAAAAGAAGTGAGATCATACACAGACATCAGTTAAAAATAGTTAAAGGAATGCAACCTTTATTTTTAGCAGTTTTGAAATAAGAATCTACTTTCCAAACTGCGGAAAATCAAGTGCATTCCTGTAACTATTTTTAACTGAGGTCTGTGTATGAACTTGGTACTTATTTAGATCTCACTTTATATAACGAAGCATTCAATATTGTCGAACTTGGCAGCCTTTCACATTTATGTTTTGGGTGGGATTTCATTATTTTTGTAAGGTTTTTTCTTATGATTGAAGGTAGGAAATATCTCATTTATACTTTACTTTGACTAAATACAAACCTTCGTAACGAATTTTAGGTCGGTACGACGATTGGAAGATATAGATAATTTTTGTTTTAGTTCCTTAGGGGTATGAATTTACACCTTCATTATTTTAAAACCGACTCACACTTGGCCATTTTCAGATTTTTCCTTTACCTTGACCTAAAGACCTACCTCCATGCCAAATTTCAAGTCAATACGACCATTGGAAGTGGTCTTTTTGATGAGTGAGTCAGTCAGTGAGTGTATAGTAAAAATAGCGATTTTCTGACGTTAATATCTCAAGACCTACAATAGGTACATTAATGAAATTTTGTATTTTAGATAAGTAAGTAGATCTCGACAGATACTAGAAATTTCATATACGTAGATAAAATAGATTTTGAGTTATGGGTGGGTCGAACTTGGCCCGAAATGGTTCGTGTAATATAACCCACGGCCGGTGTGTCGCTTTTTTTGCTCGAACTTGGCGGACACACTGCCGTGTGTCTAGATTTAAAATTGGCTCAGAATCATATTATGACGTTCTTTGTCAGATTTTGCAGTCTTATATTTTCTTTTAAAGGGCCGAGTGAACCTTCTGTAAACTCTCTAATAATTTTGAGCTAGTACTGAGTTTTCCTTATTTTTCCGATGTTATTATAACACAACGCAAGTTTCTGTGCTGCGCTTATTCAACGCAAGTTTCTACTTTGCATTACTTTTAGTATGTATCTGACAGATGTTATATGCATCTGACAGACGCATGCGTAAGCGCTGCGTTAAAATAGTCCAGCAACGTAAGTTACGTGTGAGCCTCGCCTTTAATTACCTAGATGCCTATCTATGTATTGTATAACAAATTGATTTATACACTATTAGAGCTTTCCGGTTTTGGCGACAACTGTAGCGATAGATTTAATTTTTTCTTGGTATAAATCAAGATGGTTGTTGGTTGATTTGCCGTGTGATGCCGGCCTAGAATAGCATCACCCTAATTCTACCCGAGGGTGTCGTAAAAAGCGACTAAGGGATAATTATCCAGCGAATGGGCAGTAGCGTCCCTGTGATTGAAACATCTTGCACTGCGCTCGCCAATCCACCTGCCAAGCGTGGTGAGTATGGCAATACCCCCCAAAACGGGGGAGGCTCATGTCCAGCAGTTGACTGTTGTGGCTGTTAAGGTTAAGGTTAAGGTGTCGTCGTAAGAAGCGACTACGGGATTTGAAGGTTTATGAGTATTGCAATTAGTTAGGTAGATGTAAAGTTTTTTAAGCAGAGTTATTAGAAAACTGTATCTAATTTTGGTTGCGCCTCACTGTAAGTTTTCAGATGTCTCACATATTTCTACCGCAAGATTTTAAAAATCTGTTTTATATAAAGTACCTACCTACTTGTACATACACGCGACATAATATAACAGTTAAACAGACGTCATATCAATTTTAACTATGGGTAATTGACCAAACGCCTATAGAGAATAATATTATAAATCTTTTACACAGTAAAACCGCAGCAATATACGTAGGTTAATTGACTGGACTGTCCCATGCAAAGTATAATACCTATCTAATCTATAAGGTCCTATTAAATTCACTGCAAATATTTTAAGGGCATGCGTAAATATGTATAAGAAAAACATCAAAGGCATTTAAAAAAAAATCTACACGCTAGTTTTTTTTTAAACAAACTTTTTAATTAATTATGTGAACATCCTTTGACTGACCCGACTGACGTTCCGCCACGTAGACATGATTCACTTACACGGCACGCACACTAACAACCACACAATCACAGCACCTTTTTTTGGCGCGTAATTTAAATTAATCGAAGTGTGTGTTTCTAGAACAAACAGGGTGCACTTTTTTCGTTTTTTTTTAAGTAAATGCAATTTTCTCGAAAACTAGCGTGTAGATTTGTTTAAAAATTTGCCTAATACATGCTTATATTTTATTTCATCTGCCACTAAAATATTTGCAGTGAATGTAATAGGACCTTATATATGTATAGCGTGATCAATGAATGATTCCACCTGGAAAATCCAGCAAGACCACAAACGACGGCACTTTGGTTGGGCTTAGGCAGACAAACATACTAAAATACCCTATCTCTCTACGAGGCTGAGTGCCTCGGGGTAAGCACAAAGAATTGGTTCCCACAAGGCGCCAAGCCTCGTAGAGGTGAGGTATTTTATTTAGTACTTAGTAACTTTCCGCCCGCGGTTTCACTCGCCGTATTTATCTGTTTTAGCATAAAAAAGTTTTAAATACATTGCATTTCAAATCCATACCTAATTAATAAACAGATTGCATCAAACATCACAAACTGGAGGGTGGAGTTTGACTACTCGACAACAGATGGCGCCACTACTTGAGGGATTGTAAAAGTTTAAAACTTTTTAAATATTTTTAAAGTTTGTAAAACTTTAAAAATATGCCCTTTAAGTTAAAACGGGAACTTTCTTGTTCGAAGAGGGATAAAGGGCTAAATGCACTATATAAGTCCCTTTATCGTACCGGGAATCCTTTTTAAGTTTTATCGGCACGCACATTTTATCAACTTAGTTTTATTATATAATTATAATGATGATGTTTTTCTCCCTAATAGCCCAAACAAAGTTCCGTCGTACAAATTGTGGTCTCGATTTTCCAGCTAGAATCATTCATTGACTGGTCAAATAGGCCATAAACTGCAATGGGTAGATACAGGATTTATGCAGAATATGACGCACTGCGGTATTGTAAGTAATACCTACTGACTGAAGTAGTAAAAAGACTATTATGTTATTAAAAAATCTTGTCTTGAATAACTTGTAAATCTGCTTAGTAATATAAATAAATGACTTAATTACCATAAATACATATTAAAAAATGGTTTAGTTCGTTACTGGCATGCGGACATTTATACAAATAGGTGATATATTTTTTTTATATAAAAAATAAGTTAGCATTTGTCCGCAATCTCACCTGATGTTAAGTGACGATGCAGACGATGATGGAACCATAGATGGAACATGCTCGCCCAGATAATGCCTATTCACTCTCGCCTTAAAAAGGCCCAGGTTATAAAGTTCCGGAAACAGATCTGCAGGCAGGGAGTTCCACTCTTTAGAAGTTCGCATTAGAAATGTAGAAGCGAAGCGCTTGGTGATATTAGCTTTTATACTTAAGAACCACTTTTATCTGTCTGTGAAATTATGAAAACATATAAACCTAATAGGTAGGTAGTTTTTGAACAATTGCTTCTTTCTTTCTCTTTCTTTGTTGACATATCTTCTAGTATGGGGATGTCAGCTGTCAAATATGGCTTATTTGAGCGGCCGTATTTTAGTAAATTATTAAAGTTTTTTATTCATACAGATGCCTAGAATTGACAATTTAAATAAAGTCCCGCGTGTAGTATGTACCTATACACTATATCATCCATCATCGATTGTATTTACTGTGTTAACTAGATATATCTACTTAATTATTGTAAGGTCAGATCACCACGAGCAATCTAATAGATAAATAAGAAACAATATTCACATAAGGATATAACAAGCGCACGATTGTAGCCTCATCATTGGCCACAGCATCTATGTAGATGATTGTTGCAGCGCTCGTGGGTTAAGATGATCTCCGACGGCCGCACCGTCGTTGATGGCTGTATAGTCCTATAGCAGCACGACATTTTTTGCCACAATGGTTGCAGACGAAACGCGACTCTGTTGGAGGAGGCATAGCACGGCGAATTCTTTTCTGCTTCAGACTTTCAAGCCAGTCTTCGTCATGCTTCGCCATTCCTGCTTGGATATCACTGCGCCATTCAGGTCTCATTTCGGCGCGATTTTCCCAGTCACTCGTCTGTAGTCCGAAACTATGCATGTCACGCTTGCAGCAGTCCTTAAAGCGTAGTATTGGTCTTCCCACTGGTCGTTTGGTATCGGCAATCTGTCCTAGCATTACCTGGCGTGGCAGCCTTTCAGGACTCATTCGGTGGACATGACCGAGCCAGCGTAGACGACGTTGCTTTATCATGGCTGTTATACTGCAGCATCGCGTTTTTTCGAGAACGTTCTGATTGGTTATTCTGTCTTCCCACGTCACTCCAAGGATAGTTCTCAGGCAACGCATATGAAAAGCGTTAAGCTTGCGCTCTTGTTTAGCGTAAGTAGTCCATGTTTCCGAAGCGTATAGTAATATACTTAAGACGCAGGTCTGGTATACAAGGACTTTGTGTGAATGGTAAGTTTTGAGTTTCTCCATACGCGTGCAAACAGCTTTCCGAAAGAAGTCGATGCTTTGCCAATCCGAGAGTCTATTTCCTTATCAGTCGTCAGAGCTGAGGTGGTTATGGAACCGAGGTAACAGAAGTGATCCACGACATCAAGCACGACACCATCAAGTGTGATTTTAGGCGGACGATCAACACTTTGCACCATGACCACAGTCTTCTTAGTGTTGACACTCATTGAGAATAAGTGGCACGCCCTGCCAAACCTCGTCACCAGCTCCTGAAGCTCGTTTTCCGAGTTTGCGACAAGTACAGCATCATCAGCATACAGCAGTTCTCTAGCAATTAAGTCTAGGCGTAGTCGTTTTGACTTTAGGAGACCGATGTTAAATAATCTCCCATCTGTTCTCGTATGCAGATGCACCCCGACATCACAATTCTCAAAGGCAGTCAGAAGCAGTGCCGATAGGTAGATCCCGAATAAGGTAGGAGCAAGCACGCAGCCTTGTCTGACCCCACGGTTGACGCCAAACGCTGTGGACCTCTCGCCGTCGAACATAACAGAGCCGTTCATGTTATCATGAAAAGAACGTACAAGATTGAGAAGTTTTGGAGGGCAACCAACTCTGCGCAGTACTTCGTATAGTCCCTCTCTACTCACTGTGTCGAATGCCTTGTTCAGGTCGACAAAGGCCGTGTATAGGGTGTGCGATGTTCACGGCATTTTCTTGTAACTGACGAAGGGTGAAAATCATGTCAGTTGTCGAACGACCAGCTCTGAAACCACATTGTGATTCAGGGTAGATTCTAGCAGCCAAGGTTTCCAGTCTACTTAAAATAACCTTCGCAAATGCCTTACCCGCTATACTTAGCAATGAAATGCCCCTGTAGTTATTGCAGTCTCCTCTGTCACCTTTGCCTTTATATAAGGTGATTATATCAGCATCTCTCATGTCTTGAGATATTGTCTCTTCATCCCAACAACGCAATAAGAGTGCATACAGGGGAGATGAAACGCAACCAAGCCGAACCAGTTCTGCAGGCATGTTATCTATGCCTGTACTTTTCCCAGTTTTAGACCACGAATGGCTTTGAAAAATTCGTCGCCTGTGGGAGGGTTGTCAAGTTCGGTTACTTCAGAACGAGTAGCAAAGTTAGCCAGTGCATCCGGGTGTATAGCAACTTCCTGAGAGTATAGATTTGAGTAGTGTTGTGCCCACCTTGTAAGTTCTTCATTCTTGTCAGCAATCGGATTTCCATCTAGGTCCTTAATTGCGGCACGTTTTCTTTTAGTGGGGCCGATTGCACATTTTATTCCCTGGTACATACCCCTAAAATCACCGGAGTCACGACATTGCTGTATCGACTGGCACAATCTTACCCAGTATTCATTAGCGCAGTTACGGCTGATTCTCTGTAATTCCGATTTTGCTGCTTTGTAAGTAGATTGCTTCGCCAGATCATTGTGAGAGTTTAGAGATCTATATGAGCAGCTCTCTTTACCTCAATGAGTGGTAGCAGAACATGTGCATACTCAGCAAACCAGTCACTAGCAACTTTCTTTTCTCTTCCGAAAATATTTTCTGCCGCGGACATTATATTTTGCTCTATCATGTGCCACATATCTTCCACACTTGAGCATTTTGCCAGACATTCAGCACTAAGTTGGTGTTTAATTAGCTCCTCCAGTTGTTTGCAGCGATCTTGGTCTAGCATAGCAGCGGTGTTCAGTACAACCTTACGAGCAGTGCACTTAGCCGAGTGAATCCTTTTAGGGTTATGGCGGGTCTTGGCCATGACTAGGGAATGATCGGTATTACAGTCAGCGCTGTGGTAGGTACGCGAATTTAGAATGTCACGGAGGTCTTTTCTCCTAGTGATGATAAAATCTATCTGGTGCCAGTGGCCCGAGCGCGGATGCTTCCATGAGACTTTGTGCATCAGTTTGTTCTTAAAGTAAGTGTTGGTTATGCAAAGAGAGTTCAGAGCGCAGAGTTCCAGCAACCGTTGACCGTTTTCATTCATGTTACCAATTCCATGTGAGCCAATACACTGCGGCCAGTTATCCACGTTCCGACCTATTCTGGCGTTAAAATCACCAAAGCAGGAGAAGTTTGTCAGAGGCTTGGACTTTCTCTAGTGTTCGTTGTAGGTCTTCATAGAACTTGTCTTTTACATCAGCTGTGGCATTTAGAGTTGGAGAATAGGCAGAAATAAGACAAATCATCGTTTCCGAGAAGCATTGTTCGAACATTCCATGTAGCAAATCTAGTTGTTGGTAGGGTATCGTTTTTGTTTTTTCTTTGTTTCCTGCTAGGTGCACTAAAACTCATTCTGTTGCAGACACTTTGACATGCCTGTTGCTCCTCCACACACCTATAGAAGCGCAGAATGAGGGGCGGACCAGTACCTTATTGGCCGGGGGCTGCCCAGCTTAGGCAGGCGGTAACTGGTCAGTTAGACGCGATGGACTATCCTACCGACAGGAGCCACCCCTGGCGCCCGCGCACACGCCCATCAGCGCCGGGCTTATAACCGGTGACTGCGACTCCCGTGTTGTGATCCGTACCGATTCAGGTACGAGTGGAGTGTCCTCTCCACAGGCGCTGCATGCCTGGGACATGTTTTAAAGACCACGAACTTGCCCAGCGTTCGTGACCTTCTCTCGACCTCCACGACTGTATCCCCAGGAATGACAAGTCATTACGTGAGGAGCCGCATTGGTTGCAGGAGCTGCCGACTTGTTCAGATTAGACCTTAGTGTCGCCTACGGTGCTCCGAATCCGTCGCCCCATCCGCCAACATGTGCCGTACCGAAGCCCACCTTCTCCGCCACATCTGCCGTTAGGGTCTTCACCCGTAACCCTGGGCACGGGATCCACGATATACCCGCAGAACTGGGTCCCTGTCCGAACTTCGCCACCCACACACTCCGGCCTACTGAAGCGTCGGGTGCCCACCCCCGCGACAAGGACGCGCCGGACAGGACTTACCTAGGTGGAGAACAGGGAAGGTGACCCTGTCCTCCCCAAGGCCGGGTTAATGGCTCGTATGATTCCGAGACCAAAGGCACGATTGTAGCCTAAACATGTAATTATGTTATTTATCCTATTTGTAGTAAGTAAATGGCACCAATTTACTTCAGTCCCATCTACTGGAGACTCTATTTTAGCGCAACGCTAACGCATGCGTCTGTCAGATGCATACAACTACTATCCATACTCCATACTATATTAATATTAATAATTAATAATATTTAGATACATTATAATAGCCGTGTGATGTCGGTATAGAATAGCATCACCCCATATCTTTCCGTGGGTGTCGTAAGAAGCGACTAAGGGATTTGAGGGTTGATGTGTATTGTAATTTTAGGCAACAGGCTGACAACCTGTCACTATGGTGATACACAGTCTTCTGTATGACTTCAGGAGCATTCCACGCCAACTCGGACATACCGCGCACTTCCGCGGGCATTCCGAGCTAACTCAGACCTCATACATAACCTTTTGACAGCCTTTTCCTAAGTCGAAGTTATAGATTCACTATAGGTTCAGGTCAGGTAAAACACCATTATCTTACCCAATCTGAGCTCAACTGTAGGTAGGTAGTGTACCTAGGTACTATCTGCAGCACCTTGATTTACATGACAATACTGTATGAAAATCCTCCTGTAAAGTAATGCACATGGGCGAACTCACTGAACCTATACCAGTTACGGCCGGAGTTAAACAGGGCTGCTTGCTGTCCCCGCTGCTCTTTCTTATTATCTTGGACGATGTGATGACACGAGTAACAAGCTGTACCGAAACCCGAGGCTTACCTTGGGTAAATGGTAAATGTCTCGAAGACATCGATTTTGCTGACGATCTATGCTTGTTTGCTACTTCCCGCGAACACCTAGAGTCCAAGGTAAATGATCTTGCCGCGTTTGCTGCTGAAGAAGGCTTGCGCATTAACAGTTCCAAGACGAAAGACATGCGCCTCAACACCAATGATTCGGCACCAATCAGTGTAAATGGTGAGAACATAGAGCAAGTTCAGCGGTTTACTTATCTGGGAAGCGTGGTTGACCCTCAAGGAGGTGCAGAAGCTGACGTAGAAGCACGAATTAATAAAGCGAGAGCTGCTTTTGCGCAGTTGAAACCAGTCTGGACCTCATCAGTAATCACACGACGCACTAAAATTAGAATCTTCAACTCTAACGTGAAGTCGGTCCTCTTGTATGGGTGCGAAACATGGCTCGTCAAAAATGAAATCAGTAGTAGGCTCCAGGTCTTCATAAATAAATGTCTAAGACGCATTCTGGGAATACACTGGCCACGAACCATCAGCAATACCAAACTTTGGGAACTGACTGATCAAAACTCAGTCGAGAAAGAGATCCGATTGCGGAAGTGGCGCTGGATTGGGCATGTGCGAAAGCCCGAAACCCACATCGCTAAGCAAGGTTTCGTCTGGCAGTCCTCTGGCAAAGAAGGCCCGGCCGCCCTCGAACAACGTGGCGGCGCTCGGTGGACAAGGAGGCTGCATCCACTGGACTTGGCTGGAAGGAGCTGGAGGATGTCGCCCAAGATCGAGAGAAGTGGAGAATTCTTCTGAGAGCCCTATGTCCCTAGTGAGGGATAACAGGATTCCATCATCATCATCATCATCATCATCATCACTGTATGAAAAAGCCGTATGAATATTCTATACTGGGTGAAATTTTACTAGTGACCGATAGCGAAAACTCAGAACCAGCTGGTCATAAGGAACAACTTTCCCCAAGGAACATAGGTCAAAATATGAAAAAAAATTTGGACCTCCCATACAAAATTGCCAATCAGCTGATTTGTGTTACTATGGGAGGTCCAAATTTCTTTTTTATATTTCGACTTATGTTCCTTGGGTAAAGCTTTGTTGCTTATGACCTGGTTCTGAGTTTTCGCTATCGGTCACTAGTAAAAATTCACCCTATATAAATTACTAGACTAGCGACAGCCGATGTGGCGTAGTGGTTAGCATGCCTGCCTGCCACGCAAAGGTTCCGGGTTCAATTCCCGGTGGGGTCACTCACAAAGTTGATATTTATCACTTTGTGAATTTGATCCCAGTCTGGTTAGGACATTGCAGGCTGAACCACCTGATTGTCCGCAAGAAAGATGGTTCCGTGCTTCGGATGGGCACGTTAAGCCGTCGGTCCCGGTTGCTGTCTATGATGGCGGTCGTTACACAACCATGTCAGAGGCCTGCTACTTGCAGTAGGCGGTTGAAAAACTCTGACACCAGGGTTCATCGGGTCGTTGAACGACTCGGTGTCCCACACGAAAAGAGAGACTAGACTATTAAAGAACGAAGTACTGGTGGTAGTATCAGTAACATAGCAACCTATCCGTAACGGGGATCAACTATCTAAATCGATTGAGCGAGCTGTTCAAAAGGATGCCTGTTACTTTTAGTAAATGTTTGAATAATAACCGGTGCATTTATACTGATATAGAATATGATCTTAATCTGGATAAAATTAGTAAAGGTATTTAAAATCAATACAAATTAATCCTTTAAAAAGGCAGCTTGTTCTTCTGCTGATGGTACCCGACCAAATAAAAAAAACTCACATGCCATAAAGTAAAAATAATGTTTGAATTGAACATGGCTTTATCGTAGTTCTTGTATGCTTGAAAAACTAGGTATCAATCTACGGGAGATATCCTAGAGATTTTATACTATCTTTTATCTTTGAATCAAATTTCTTCTTCCTATTTGTTATTGTATAAATACACGATTATGTTTTATGTACTTATTTGACACCTTACGACTTTGAACAAGATATACTCGTACTTGAAATTGAAAATAATTTTGAAATTCGAATCTTCTTTGTCCTAGCGATGTGACATGGAGATTTCAAAATGGCGTCAGTTTTCTGAATTCAGGTAGGTATTCCGTTGACATATTTTGCGTTTGGTTGCCGAAAAAGCTACCTTAATTCAATTGTATGGAGGTTCTGAGTAGTGGTAGCTTTTCCATAAGCGCAGCGACGGCAATCTGCCAAAGGTGGGTATATTGGGTGAAATTTTACTAGTAACCGATAGCGAAACCTAAGGACGGGCTGGTAATAAGGGTCAACTTACCCCAAGGAACATAGGTCTTTATCTTTATCTTTATGAAAAACAATTTTGGACCTCCCATACAAAATTGCCGATCAGCTGATTTGATCTAGGTAAGTACTAGGGGAGGGCCATTTTTTTTCTTTTTTCCGACCTGTATTTCCTGGGGAAAGTTGATACTTATTTCCATTCCAGTCCCTCTTGAGGTTTCGCTATCGGTCACTAGTAAAATTACTCCCTATAAACGTTCCCACACAAAATTATCACATCACCGTACATGAGTTCGTACCTATCGTTCACAGTTCTATTGTACAGGTTGCATGTCAGCCAATTTTAATGTTACTGCTAAAGTATTTGAACTTGAGTTCGATGCAGTTTTAATTAACAGTGAACTTCTATCAAAATTCAACCATAGACTAATAACCAAAGAGAACGTCAAAATATCTTGCTTTAGACTTCTTTTACTGAGGGGTAGGTATTCGAATTGATCCATGTGCGTTCCCCGATTTTTTGTAGTTTTCGAGTTATTTAACTTTAAAAGCTTTATGGGAAAATTTCGAATAATACATTCGGTATGTGAGATTAATAAAAATTGCACAAAAGTAGGTTCATTCAGGGTGCGTTACGTCTATCGCCCGCACAACAATCTTCCCATTATAAGGAATCAACTTACGTTGGTTTTTATTCCTATTGGTTCGTTGCGTGGGTTGAAGTGCTGGCGAATGTATACCTATAATAAATAACTACCGAGTTTTTTGGGATAAATAAAAAAAAATATGGCACACGGGTAAAACAAAAATATAACAATAAAACATCTACTTACAAATAGTGGTTTCAGTGGTCCAAAAATAATTTATTCAAAAATTCTTTCCTTTTTTCACAGCACTTCACACATTCACAATCCAGAATTCACCATCAAATCGTGATTCAAATTCGGAACACAACAATGATTTTATTTTTTATTCGCGGGCACTGTTCGTGACCAGCCAGCGCGACCGGCCCTATGATAATAGTTATGTGACCAGCCAGGATCATTGCGTAGGATACAGCTTGCTTCCATTCACTTGTCTACGCATTGATTTGAATTATTGTTCTCTTTTTAAATCTCGCGCGTACCGAGTTGTGACAACGAGCGATAGAGCCCTACTAGAGTCCAAAGCCGATATAAATAAATAATTATTAACACTAGCGTGTTATTTTAGTCAAAACAGAGCGGTAAAATCAAAACACGTAAAGCCAGTTTAAGAAGGAAAATATGTGTGTGTGATAGATAAGGTTTTCGGATCCACTTTGCATTAAATCTGCATATTATTTCAATTTGTCATTCAATAAGTAGGTACGTGTGATATTTTCTTTTTTATGAATATGCTCACCGAACCTTTTTTACGAACCTACCTACTCTAATTACTTAGGTACAGAGGTATTGATTGCTTCTGTTTTAATATAGGAACCTACAAACATAATGGAAACTGACGGCGACCAAACGTAACTTCCGTTACATACATACAGACATAAATCACGTTAACAAGGGATATGTAGCAAGGGCGGGGTAGGCAGAGCGTTAACGGACGTAAAAATACGGTCGGCATCGCCACGTCTGACAAATATTTGAGGGCCATCTTAGCTATTGTCGTGTATTACTTTAATGGCAGGTTGTCAAAACTGCAATACACATGAAACCCTCGAGTCCCTTAGTCGCTTCTAACGACACCCACAGGAAATAAATGGGAAGATGCTATTCTAAGCCGGCATCACTCGGCATCTTCCGTTGCTGCGCCATTTTCCCATAAAATAAGGATTGGGCAATGCGCAACGCTAGTGGATGCGTCTGTCAAACCCTTTGACATAAACTCTATTTGTATGAGAATAAGGTGGAAAATCGCATTTTAACGCAGAAACGGCCGTTACGTATGATTCTCGCCTACATCACACATTATAGGTATAAGCAGGATATCAACAATTAAATAATTCCTAGTTCTAGTACAAGAAAATAATTGCTAATGCCTATAGGTGCGTACATGAATAGTATCTACACAGAAAGTTCACTCGGCGCAATTTCGGATTTTCGCGATTGGCACTTGTTACATAGCGGGGGTTGCTACTGTCAATAATAGCCCGAGCGGCGGCTGGTATCAACCATATCTCATAAAAGAATAGAATATTTTAGCTATGTACGGGTAGAGGAGCTCTAGTACTTCAGATTGGTCGTGGTCTGCCGCGGCGCAGCTTGGCACGTTTGGCGGAGTAGCTAAAAGTTTGCCCTCTGAAAAAAGTTAAAAATATCTCATCGAAGAATAGAATGAGACATGGCTGTAGCGGTAGGAGCAGTTTAGTAAAGCGTATAAATCTTGGTCTGCCGGCTGCTATCTTGGCACGTTTGGCGGAGTAGCTAAAAGTATGCCCTCTTAAAAAAGTAAAAAAAAATCTCATCGAAGAATAGAATAAAAATATATCGTACCGATAGCTTGCTTGAGTCTGCCTACATATATACTGGTCTGCCTGGCCACAGCCTGGCAGTTTTCCCGGTCCGACCACTTTTACTTTTTTTAATAAAAAAATTATCTCTTCGAATAATAGAATACAAATATGTCGTACCGATAGCTTGCTTAAGTCTGCCTATAAAAATACTGGTCTGCCTGACCACAGCCTGGCAGATTTCCAGATACGACCACTTTTACGCTTTTTTGAGAAAATTTTATTTCATTGAATAACAGAATGAAACTTAGTTATAATAATAGTTTATTTATAGCTGATCACATATCCCTTGGTCTGCCTGAGCTCTAATCTTTAAAATATTATAAATATAAATAATAATCTTTAAAATATCTTAATCTAGATATTTTAAAGATTATCTTAATCTAGATATTTTAAAGATTATAGCTCTGTAAATCTCACTTCTGTACACTGACAAATTTTCATTTTATTGACGGGGCCCACTTCCTAATAATCAAATTCAAGGTCCTTTAAAATTGAAATTTACTGAGAGTGAAAAGTGATCGCACCGGAGAAACTACCGGACTGAGCTCAGGCAGACCAAGGGATATGTGATCAGTTTTAAATAAACTATTATTACAACTTAGTTTCATTCTGTTATCCCCTCGTCTGTGGCGAGTCCCATATGGGACGCTGTCACAATTTCCCTGTCTGTGGAGGGTCCCATATGGGACGCTGCGGATTTTCCTAAACTGTGGAGTGTCCTATTTTGGTACATTTAAAGCGGCCATTGATTCTTGTTAACCACAAATGCCGTTACTATTCAAATACCACTTGTAGCACTCTGTGAAAGATATTTTTAAAGAAAAACGCCTTTATCGTAGAGCTACTTCCGCCGCCCATACAACCTTCATACAAACAGGTTGAAGAGGGTTGCTGGGGGTTGTTTTGCTTTTGCTGATTTAAAAATAAATTTTGCTAAAATGCTGTTTTTTGGAAAGAGGTACGTAATTTAGTTAAGATTAAAATAAAAGTAACGTATATGATATTTTTTGGCCATAATCAGAGAAATAGAGGGAAAACTAAACCACCCCCATTTTTTTCCCTGTCTGTGGCAGAGTCCCATATGGGACGCCACAGAGTAGGCTTTGCTAAAGAAGATGGCGCCACAGAAGAGAGGTTATTCGATGAAATAAAATTTTCTCAAAAAAACGTAAAAGTGGTCGTATCTAGAAAACTGCCAGGCTGTGGTCAGGCAGACCAGTATTTTTATAGGCAGACTTAAGCAAGCTATCGGTACGACATATTTTTATTCTATTATTCGAAGAGATAAATGTTTTACTAAATAAATAAAAGTGGTCGGACCGGGAAAACTGCCAGGCTATGGCCAGGCAGACCAGTATATATGTAGGCAGATTCAAGCAAGCTATCGGTACGATATATTTTCATTCTATTCTTCGATGAGATATTTTTTACTTTTTAAGAGGGCATACTTTTAGCTACTCCGCCAAACGTGCCAAGATAGCAGCCGGCAGACCAAGATTTATACGCCTTACTAAACTGCTCCTATCGCTACAGCCATGTCTCATTCTATTCTTCGATGAGATATTTTTAACTTTTTTCAGAGGGCAAACTTTTACCTACTCCGCCAAAGTGCCAAGCTGCGCCGCAGCAGACCACGACCAATCTGAAGTACTAGAGCTCCTCTACCCGTACATAGCTAAAATATTCTATTCTTTTGTGAGATATGGTTGAGACCAGCCGCCGCTCGGAGTATGAGTGAGCCATCTGGTAAAGCGCCTGTGCGCCGTTTCCCTAATTTGTGGTATCTACACTACACACATAATCCTACTAATATTATAAAGGCGGATGTTTGTGTGTGTGTTTGTTACGACATCACGCTAAAACGGCTGTTTAGATTGACATGAAATTTTGCACAAATATAGAAGAGTATCTAGAATAACACATAGGCTACTTTTTACCACGGGAAAATGTCTTATTCCTACGGGATCACGCATATTCCAATATTTTTGCAAAGGTGGCGTGACCGAGCCGATTCGCGTTTTAAACGTTTTCGCCGAAAACTAACAGCGACATCTCTTGGTGAGTAATGCTTTTTTCCCGCGGAATAATAGGTTGCAGCGGGTGAAACCGCTGATGGGCAGCTAGTAAAATAATATTTGTAATAAGTATCTGACCTAAGCTAACCTTGCATTTAAGTGACATTTATTATAAGCATTTTCCAATTAAATTGCAAACGTTATCAAAACATATTATTAAATACAGTCGCTATTTGTTCTCTGTCATGGCAGAGTCATGGACACTGCTAGGTATATAACAGCCACAATAAAGTCCACTGCTGAACATGGGCCTCCCCTAGTAGGGGGGTATTTGCCATACTCATCACGCTTGGCAGGCGGATTGGTGAGCGCAATGCGATCGCGAAATTCATCCAGGATGAATTTATCCCTTAGTCGCCTATTATTACGACACCCACGGGAAAGATAGGGGTGATGACATTCTAAGCCGGCATCACATGGCCTTGGACACTGCTAACTCCTTCCAAATTACGCTACGGATTTTGATGCGTTTTTAGTAAATAGAGCGGTCCAAGATTAAGGTTTACATATTTATTTCGCGAAAATGTCTTAATTCATCGGGAAAATGAGTTACAGCCCAAGGTTGCAGCAGGTGAAGTCGCTGACGAGCCGCTAGTGTATTTATTAAATAACAATTCTGCAGTGTTTGGTTAATAAAACGTGCTCGTTGACTTCAAAGATGTTATTGATAGTAGATAACTAATTACATACTTAATGACATAGATTTATAAACATAGGCAATTTATTTGCATTAAAATTAAGGGTCTGTTCTGCTAATGGCGAATCCCACTGACTTCCGACTTGGTACAAAATAGATAGGTATATTGCATCATCATAAATAACATCCTACTTCCTACTTATATATATTATATATATATATATATATATATATATATATATATATATATAATGAACCGTTCACGGTAAATGTAGCTCCAGTGTGAAGTTAGAACAAATGTTGATCCACCTTTTTGGCGTGTATACTCGGCTCCGCACGGCGCGATCTGATATACTTTGATCCGGCCTTCCTGCGCGTGTGACGTCAGTGGATCTGCACTGACACGATTTCAACATACTCGTCAGCGATTTGACCGACATTCGTTGATCCATTAACGGTCAAAAAAATCACACTGAAAAGGATTTTTTAGATCCAGAGTATATTTGATTTATATGCCACATTTACTTAGACTAAGTAGATCCGGAGCCAAACTTCACGAATAGGTACTTGATCACAAAGCGGCAACGTCGCGTTTTTCGTGTGACAAAGAACACAGTATGCTTTTTCGTTTGAGTAACAAGATAAGAAAGATAGTTTTCTCGGACCAAATATCCATTCTTCCAAACTTAATATTATGAATTGGCGAATAGACATCGAAGGTTTGAAGTATCTGATGTAGACCAGGTGTACCCACACGAGCCCTCCTAAACAATAGGAGATACCGATATGACTCCAAGGTAAAAGTTTTTCAGCGTAATGAGACGCTTATGCTGGTGAATAAATATTGAAGGTTTGAAGTACCTGAAGTAGACCACCAGTTGCACCAACAGGAGCTCTGCTAAACTTTAGGAGATACAGAATATTATGACTCTAAAGCGAAAGCTGTTCAGCTTTATGGGACGCTTCTGCTGTCTAAAAGACATCGAAGGTTTAAAGTATCTGATGTAGACCACCAGGTGCACCAACAGAAGCCCTACTAAACTAAAGGAGATACAGATATGACTCCGAAGCAAAAGTTGTTCATTTTGATGGGACGCTTCTGCTAGCCAATAGACATCGAAAGTTTAGAGTAACTGATGTAGACCATCAGGCGCACCAACTTATAGCCCTGCTAAACTATAGGAGATACCGGTATGAATCCAAGGAAAAAGTTGTTCATCTTGATGAGATGCTTCTACTGGCGAATATACATTGAAGGTTTGCAGTACCTGATGTAGACCACCAGGTACACCAACAGGAACCCTGCTTAACTGTAGGAGACACAGACATGGAACCAAAGCAAAACCTGTTCAGCTTTATAGGACGCTTCTGCTGGCCAATAAACATCAAAGGTTTGAAGAACATACTTGATATAGGCCACCAGATGTATCAATAGGAGCCCTGCTTAACTATAGGAGATACAGATACGGCTACAAAGCATAACATGTTAAGCTTTTTGGGACACTTCTGCTGGCTCCTAGTTATCAAACATGGATTCTACTCTGATGTAGACCATCAGGTACGCCAACAGGAGCCCTGCTAAACTATAGGAGATATGACTCTAAAGCAAAACTTGTTCAGCTTGATGAGACGCATTTGCTGTCCAATAGACATCGAAGGTTGGAAGTACCTGATGTAGACCACCAGGTGCACCAACTGGAGCCCTGCTCTCTCTTTTTGTGTGGGACACAGAGTCGTTCAACGACCCGATGAACCCTGGTGTCAGAGTTTTTCAACCGTCTACTGCAAGTAGCAGGCCTCTGACATGGTTGTGTAACGACCGCCATCATAGACAGCAACCGGGACCGACGGCTTAACGTGCCCATCCGAAGCACGGAACCATCTTACTTGCGGACAATCAGGTGGTTCAGCCTGCAATGTCCTAACCAGACTGGGAACAAATTCACAAAGTGATAAATATCAACTTTTTGAGTGACCCCACCGGGAATTGAACCCGGAACCTTTGCGTGGCAGGCAGGCATGCTAACCACTGCGCCACATCAGCTGTCAGCCCGAGTCGGAGCCCTGCTAAACTTTAGGAGATACCGATATGACTCCAAGGTAAAAGTTATTTAGCTTGATAGGACGCTTCTCCTGGCGAATAGACATCGAAGGTTTGAAGTACCTGAAATAGGCAACCAGGAGCACTGCTAAACTATAGGAGATACAGCTGTTATGACTCCGATGTAAAAGTTGTTCAGCTTGATGAGATGCTGCTGCTGGCTAAAAGACATCAAAGGTTTAGAGTGCCTGATGTAGGTAGACCACCAGGTGTAATAATAGGACACCAGCTAAACTTTAACGTATGCAGATAACATTTCAAAGCAATTTCAACATGATGGGACGCTTCTGCTGGCATTAGACATCCTAGGTTTTGGGTATCTGATGAAGACCACCAGGACTAGCTCTGCAACTAAAGAAGATACAGATATAACTCCAAAGCAAAACTTTTTCAGTTTTATGGGATACTTTTGCTGGCCCATAGATATCGAGGGTTTGAGAAATCTGGTGAAGACCACCAGGTGTAATAACAGGAACCCAGCTAAACTTAAGGAAATACAGATAACATTTTAGAGCAAAAGTTTTTCAGCTTGATGTGACGCTTCTGCTGGCCAATAGACTACGAAGGTTGGAGTATCTGATGTAGACCATCAGGTGCTCTAACAGGAGCCCAGCTATACTATAGTATAATATATACAGATAATCAAAACAATAGTTGTTTAGCTTGATGTGACGCTTCTGCTGGCTTATAGACATCAAATGCTTGACTACAAGTTGCACCGCCAGAAGCTCAGCTAAACTATAGGAGATGTTAAAATGGCTCCAAAGCAAAATTTCTTAAGCTTCATGGAACGCTTCTGCTGTCAATGCAACTATGGTTTGAGAAATGTGGTAACTAATTTGTGTGATGGGTATTCAGACTTTTTCCCGTATCTCACGGGTTCTGCACCCTAATCTAGGGGATTGAATGATGATACTGGTTTTTACACAAAGCAACTATTATGTGACCGCAACCCAAAGAAAATCGGACCCAATCCTAGATTAAACTTTTGCCAGGCTAATGGCCAACCCAGCTGTCAGAATTTTCAAGCAGCCAAACGGTCTCCAACATAACGGTTTTACGTTTCTTCCAAATTACTCTAATGCATTTTCTTAGCAGTTTTGGCTCAGGTATTATATGGAGTAGTTCCGCTGCTTTTGAAACCTGTGCAAGTCAACCTGAAGCCAACAATGCCATACCATACTTTACTGGAATCATTTCGCCTCATTTTAAAGAGATCCCTATATAAAAACCCTTGATAAGACCGGAACACAGAAATTTTTGTCATCTAATAAGCTATAATCACATGCCTAAAACCCAAAGTTTCAAGTTTGTAGGTCATTTAGTTCCGAAAGCCATTTATGACAGACATTCACTCACTCATAATCGTCAAAAGAGAACTAGTACTTTCCATAAACTCAGAGAGCTGTCGCCGTTCTTCGTCGCCTTTCATCATTGTCGTTCGCCGTCACCCATCGCCATCGCCTTTTGCCGTCGCCGTTCACCGTCGCCCTTCGCTGTCACCCTCGCCTTCAACGTTCGCCGTCACCCTTCGTCATCGGCGCTTGCCGTCACCCATTGCCATCACCGTACCATATCTATCTATATCCGCCTATTGCAGTCCAGTGCTGGCCGTAGGCCTCCCCCAGGGAACGCCATAAGGCACGATCTCCCGTTTTTGCCATCCAGTCGCTACTAGCCGGCTTTTTAAGTCATCGTGATATCTCATAGTTGTCTCTACTCATCTGCAAAGTTTGCCCAAGGTACACATATTTCTGGACAACTTAAAGGGCTACTCTTTCGACGGGGATCGGTTCGGAGATTCAGTGTTGATTGAACTTGACCATATCCATGTTGATCACAAGGCCAACACATCTTGGGGCAGAGTTAAGACTAGATAGTATTATGACTATTTCGTCGGCAAAGCGGAGATTCGTGAGAATTTTTTAGTCAACATTGATGCCCAGTCCTTCCCCCTGTAGAGTCTTGAAGACATCCTCCCGCGCTTTGGTGAAGAGTTTCGGGGATATAACGTCACCGTGTTTTTTAGTGGCTGCTTGTACTCCTTTGTCTTCTGTATAACCTGCCTTATAGTTTGGATGCTAAAGCCATTACGAAATCCGGACTGTTCCGGTGGCTGAAAGGCGATAATGCCATGTGATTCTTGATGACTCTCGAGAACAGCTTAAAGACGTGGTCCAGAAGTGCGATCGGCCTATAGTTTCTGAAAAGTGTTTTGTATTCTTTTTTAAAAAACAATCTCCCTTCACCTCTGCTCCGCGCCTTTCGGGGTTGTCTCATTGGTTATTTATTACAGAGTTGAAAAGCCTTTTCAGCTCCTCGAGGACAGGTATTCTTTCGGCCTTATGTAGAACAGAGGCCACTCCGTCTTCCCCGAGAGCCTCCTCATTCTTAAGCTGTATGAGACGCCCCGATTTCATCTACGTTTGGGAGATCGTCTGCAAAGTGGCGGGAGAGAGCTCAAGGGTCTGGGATCGCGTCAGAAGGAGGTATTTTCGCATGCGAGGCATACAGATTTCCATAGAAGTCCCAATTTCAGCGAGAATCTCTGGAACCGATGTTACAGTATACCATTCGAGGTAGTTAGCTTTGTCAGATGAAATCAAAGCACAAATATTAGACAAAATATTAAAATTGCATTATTATACAAAATTTACGAATGAGGCAGGAAGGTGAGTTATTTGATACACAACTGATAAAATAAAATAAATCTCGTAAAGAAATGCGAACGGCATCGGAGCGCGCGCGTAACGTGCGGCGCGCGGCAACCAACTGATTTCTCCCCTCGCCGTCGTCGTAGTTGTCTTCTCGAAGGCCGTGAGGCCGTCGGGGAGACGCTTTATGGGAAAAGCCTGCTGGGGTTGTTTCTTTCGCTGCTCGCGAAGACGGGCAGGTCATGGGGTAGGAGGCCGTGGTAAGTGTAAGAACACTTCACCACGGCCCGAAGGGTCAAAAATTAAGGCCCGTGTGCAGCCGGCCAGAACCGGCCGTTCGAATATCAGCATGACAGCGCGCTACCAGCCGGCGGCCAAGGTCAGTCCGGTGTGTCACAGCGAGCTTGCGGGGATACGGTTTCCAATCAGGAGGGCGCATGTGGTACGGGGCCAGGCCTCGGATGTGTCCAAAGTCTGACCTGTCTGCGCGCGCGAACATCCTGGTCAAAAGCTTGGAGACGAACTCATCCACGGTCTTGACTTTTAGCTTCGTCCGAATGACTTCATTGCGGACGAACATCGGCGCGTCGGCAATGATACGCAACGCCTTGGACTGCTTGGAGAGCGATCCTTCGGACTTATGAGAGGGCGTCGGGGGCCGCCGCATGTACTTGCAACTCTATACCTACGCCGCGGAGTGCACCAGGCCTGTGTCTGCTAAGGAAGTTGAGTAGCATTTGGCACCTCTGGTTTCTGCTCCCGTAGCCATCTGACCCAAGCTTGATTCGCCGTGCTCCTGTTTCATTTTAGCGTTAAAGTACCCCATGACAACAGTGAAGTGGATCTTTGTGGTTTGGTGTATGGCCTTCGACACGTCGTCGTATAGGGCCTCCACCTCTTCGTTTAAGCTGCTCGAAGTCGGCGCATAATGTCTGTTGAGAGTACCTCTCGGTCAACTTCAGTACTAGATACCCTACCCTGTTCGTGACGCTGCAGATCTCCTTCACGTTGTCACAGAGAGCTTTATTGACGAGGAAACCTACGCCACCCTGGGACTGCGTGCTCCTTTCCCTGAAGTAAAAAAGGTGACCTGATTCTAGGGTTATCGTGTCCTCTCCCTCTCTTCGTACTTCTGACAACCCCAGAAAATGCCAACGTATCTTATCTAATTCTACCCCAAGGATTTGGAGGCTGTCGCCTTTGACCATCGCCCTTTTTCGTCGCTCTTGGCCGTCACCCTTCGCCGATGCCCTTCGCCCTTTGCCATCGCCCTTCAACGTCGCCCTTCGCCGTCGCTCTTTACCGTGGGCCTTTGACGTCGTCCTTTACCCTGGCTCTTCGTCGTCACTGTTCGCCTTTCGCTGTTGCTGTTCGCCGTCGCCCTTCGCAATTGTCCTTTGCTGTTGCCCTTCGCACCTCGCGGGTGCCTCGCGACATTTTTTTTTACATCCTGTATACAGATTCCCAACTAACACGAGCGCTTTCGCCCGAACTAGTTGGAAGTTACTCCTTTTCGCTCTTGTCTTCTTCGAGGAGCGCCGGCAAGTCAGGCCACCAGGTGGGACCCTGTTCAGGGAGGCCCAGTGAGCGACTTCTAGCCAAGGGGTGATGATGTTGACCGGGGAAGAACGATGAGCTTGACCCAAAAGAAGTCGGGCCCGACAGACCGCTGATTATCACATCAGGTAGTACAAATCCGGTAGTGGCCATAAGTACAAAGTGCGCGTAAAACGCCATCAACCAGCGGCGGAAGTAAAGTCCATTAAGAGTCAAATCAGGTGGAACCCTCGTCAAGCTCCTCCAAACCGGTGCTAGCGCGTGGCACCAGATCCCGAAGATACAGAAAATCTTATGCGTAAGCACCCGCGAACATGTTAGTCAAGTGCCGGAAGATAAATTCTAAGTTTGTGCGGCCATATGTACGAAATGGCAACGTCGCGGCTGATTTCAGCCAATCCAAACATTACTGTGCTCTGATTGGCTCATTCAAATCGGATCAACATTCGCCAAATCTACTGCAGGGTGGATTCGTATATCGGATCAACATTTCCATAGACTTTATTTTAGTCCTCTTTTAGTCCCCTGAGTGCAGATGTTGATCCGATCGGAGCCACATTAGTTACCAGACATGCACATTGGATCAACTTAAGGCGTCGGATCAACATGTGTTTTCGGATCAACAAATAACTCGCGTGAAGTCGCGCCTGATCAACATTTACCGTGAAGGTATCTCTATATATATATATATATATATATATATATATATATATAAAGGCGGATGTTTGTGTGTGTGTTTGTTACGACATCACGCAAAAACGGCTGGTTAGATTGACATGAAACTTTGCAGAAATATAGAAGAGTATCTAGAATAACACATAGGCTAATTTTTACCACAGGAAAATGTCTTATTCCTACGGGATCACGCATATTCCAATATTTTTGCAAAGGTGGCGTGACTGAGCCGATTCGCGTTTTAAACGTTTTCGCCGAAAACTAACAGCGACATCTCTTGGCGAGTAATGCTTTCTTCCCGCGGAATAATAGGTTGCAGCGGGTGAAACCGCTGACGGGCAGCTAGTAGTAAATATATATAACAGAGACAAATGCTTCTGTCAAACAATGCGAACTTTTGCGTTGTTCTTGCGTCAGCGTCGATTTTTAGGGTGCCGTACCTAAATGGTAAAAACGGAACTCTATAAATACTGAAACTTCTCTGTCTGTCCGAGAGTTGAAATTTCCACAGATGCCGCAATAAAAACAAATACCTACTTACTGAGATTTAGAATTAAATACAAAAAGAACTATTTTTTACTCAATTTTATAACAATTTTCTTCGAAGGCTCTATCTTGATCGGTTTAGTTACACAGTTGAGTGAAATGAGATAATCAATTCTGGGCCCACCCCGAATTCACCGAATTCCGAAAACGGTATTGTATGAAATTCTCACTAAAACTAAAAATTATGATTGATTTTTTTATCACAATCTTGCAAATATCATCTTTATACGAATAGCCCGGTCAATATCGACATCAAACATTGCAAACGCGCATGTAACTACGATTTTGTTATATATTGTTAGGTCCCTTGAGAGTAGTTAACACCCAAGTTTGCAACACTGAAAACCCTGTGCTTCCAATGTCAACGTCAAATCAAAATTTGTTCAGAAGTTTTTGCGCTTGTATCTCATGAACCGTGATAGCTAGAGAGTTGAAATTTTTACAGGTGATGTATGTCTATTGCTGCTATAACAACAAATACTAAAAACCAGAATACAATAAATATTAAGGGGGGCTCCCATACAAGAAACGTGATTTTTTTGCTCGTTTTTGTGGATAATGTTTCGAAGGCTGTTTCTCGTGAACCGTGATAGTTAGATAGTTGAAATTTTCACAGATGATGTATGTTTATTACCACTATTACAACAAATACCAAAAACTATTCAAGTGCGAGTTGGGCAACAGATATGATATTTCTGTCATTTTTATAAATGATGGTACGGAATCCTTTGTGCGCGAGTACGATTCGCACTTGGCCAGTTTTTGTATTTGTTGTTATAGCGGCAATAAACATACATCATCTGTGAAAATTAAAAGATCTAACTGTCACTGTTCATGAAACAACCTCAAACATTATTAACAAAAACCAAAAAAAAACCCGTTTCTTGTCTGGCAGCCCCCCTTACTATTTATTGTATTCTGGTTTTTAGTATTTTTTGTAATAGCGGCAACAGAAATACATCACCTGTGAAAATTTCAACTCTCTTGCTATCACGGTTCATGAGATACACGCGAAAAAACTACTGAACGGATTTTGATATGCATCATCTGCGAAAATTTCAACTCTGTAGCTATCACGATTCATGAGATACAGCCTGGTGACAGACGGATGGACGAACAGACAGCGAAGTCTTAGTAATAGGGTCCCGTTTACCCTATTGGGTACGGAACCCTAAAAACTGGCTTAATGCAAGTCGGACAACATAATATGATATTTGAAAAAAAAAAATGTAACACGAGCTGTTACATCGGAAATTCTGTAATTTCACAGCTTTCTTAGCACTGCGGAAGAATTGCCCATCTTTGAGTTGCTGTATCTTAGCAACCAAAAGACATAGTGTGCTCAGGTTTTCCTGAAATTGTAGCAAATTTAGTTATCTTTAATAAAGTTCTATGAAACGTACTTGAAAAAATCTTCGTTATGGTAGATTTTTATAAAAAACTGAAATATGGGCCAAAATTTCGCAGTTTATTGAGCACCGTGGAGGCAGCACAAGGTTTTCAGTGTTGCAAACTTGGGTATTAACTACTCTCAAGGGACCTTACAACATATAAAAAAATCGTAGTTACATGCGCGTTTGCAATGTTTATTTATTTTTATGTCGATATTGACGGGGCTAGAAACGGGAATCCCAAATTCAAAATAAAAAGTTATTTTTCTATGTTATGAAATGTGGCAAGCATTGGTATTTATAAGGCCATTTGTAATTTTTAGGTTATGTTGTATTTTGTGTCTTTTTATCAATTTTCCGTTCCATAATTTTAAAGTAGTTATACCATCATAATCTAGATAATACGAGAAATTATGCACTACGAGTTTCATGACCATACATTTCGATTTACGACGCATTTGTGAGGGGCCTAAACTTGTATGGCCAAATTATTACTTATATCCTTTTCTCAGAACATGAAAGTATTACTTATTAATGTTATTAATGTCGCTATCACAACAAATACCTAATGGAAATCGCGTAAAGTTGTTAGTTAAGAAATAACGTAAAGCATTATACTTGAGAACATTACAGGTAGTTCCTGCGATAGTTTACTTTTAGTACGACTAGATTAAATGAAAATGTTTATTTTTAAACAAAGGCGTAAAAAAATAACGTTTAAAGTCTAATATTTAATTATTTACAATGCTTATGTCTACATAAAATAAAAATAACAATATAACTTACAAAGCACTATTATAACAACTTTCATCACTCCTCCGCCGTATTCTTCTGCAATCTTTCAAGATTCAATCTTCTTCTCCCTTTGTTTATGTCAACTTACAAATGAATTTAGAAATAATAAAATTACACTTACAAAACACCTAAAAAATATCTATGATTCGAACTCAATAATATACACCCCAATCTTCTCTATTTTCAAAATATCCTTCCTCTTTTTCTCCCTCCACAGTAATGTATACTAACTAACATTTTTAGCAAAACTTTTTTTCGTTTATCAGAATTGACTTAGGAAGCCCTCATAAACAAAGATTTATGTCTTACATCTTACAGAAGATAAATGTTGTGTGTTCAACGAAATGTGTTGCGCCGACCCCGAGTAATTGGGATAAGAGCAGGAAGATGATGATGATCTTACAGAAGATAAATATTTAAAAATTCATAATATCACACTTACAAAATAAAAAACTTTTAACCGCAATATTACCCACCCTATTCGCTATCTTTAAAACATTCTTCCTCTTCTTCTCGCTATACTAAGTAGTGAAGCACATCCCGATAACCAATAAATCCCAGTTGTACATAAATCTTGACCCAAGTTCGGAAATCCTCAGATGTGAATACAAAGAACTCCTTTTTTTGTCTTACAGATAAATACATAAACAAAATCACAATATCACACTTCTACTAACAGTAATTTTCATTCAAAATCCACATCAGCCATCCCATTCTTCTCTATCTTCAAAACATTTTTCCTCTTCTTCTCCCTATACCTACTTCGTAGTGAAGCACATCCCTATAACCAATAATCCCAGATGTAAATAAACCTTGAACCAAATTCAGTGTGGTACTCAGATTTGAATACGAAGAACTCTTAAAAGAAAGTCCTATCGTACAGATAAATATATAAACAAACAAATCACAATAGCACACGTTTACTAGCAATAATTTTCATTCAAAAGCAACATTATCCACCCCATTCTTCTCCAGTTTCGAAACATTCTTCCTCTTCTTCTCCCTATACTCCGCAGTGAAATAGCAGCACATCCCGATGACCAATAGCCCCAGCTGCAAATAGATCTTGACCCAGGCTCGGAGGTATGCGAAATCCCATAAAATGTTTTATGATCTTAAAGATCACTTTAAAAAATAATACAATATCACACTTACGAAATATGTACCTACAAACTTCTACTCAAACGCAATATTATCCACCCCATTCTTCTCCAGTTTCAAAACATTCTTCCTCTTCTTCTCCCTATACTCCGCAGTGAAGTAGCAGCACATCCCGATGACCAATAACCCCAGCTGCAAATAGATCTTGACCCAGGCTCGGAGGTACGCTGATGTGATGTAAGCAATGATGTGGCCGATGGAGTCCCAGAGACGAAAGTTGGAGAACGCCGCTTCTTCTCTGCCAGGGAACAGGATGCCGTTGTAAGCTGAAAAAAAAAACAAAACATACCTACATATTTCGTGTGATAACGGCTAAGAATATTCCGGGTAGTAGTGGTTTAAGATAGTGGTTAAGAATGCTGTCACCCCTCAGAGTGTTTCGTAGTAGGCGACATAGAGTGGTTGACCTCAAATTCATGGTGGTGGTGATACCTAACACCTACAATAGCATTCCCAAAGAGAGTTGATGTCAGGTAGCCAAATCCTTTAGCTACATGATTGTATTCTAACAAAACATGTTGCGCCACACCCAACTGATTTAACAAGCATTATTGACTGTTTTAGAAAAGGAAACGTAGCTACTTAGCCAAATCAAAGCCTACTGAGGTAGCAGAATAACTAATCGCGCCACTTTTGACTGTACCTTTCTTCTGTGATTGGTCAAATAATATGTGTGAATGTCAAGATACTTTCAACTGATGATCTCTCTCTCTTCGTGTGGGACACCGATTCGTTCAACGACCCGATGAACCCTGGTGTCAGAGTTTTTCAACCGCCTACTACAAGTAGCAGGCCTCTGACATGGTTGTGTAACGACCGCCATCATAGACAACAACCCGGACCGATGGATTAACGTGCCCATCCGAAGCACGGAACCATCTTACTTTTCGGACAATCAGGTGGTTCAGAATGCAATGTCCTAACCAGACTGGGAACAAATTCGGAACGTGATAAATATCAACTTTGTGAGTAACCCCACCGGGAATTAAACCCGGAACCTTCTGCGTGGCAGGCAGTCGTACTTACCACTGCGCCACATCGGTTGTCATGTCCAATTGATGCGCTTCACAATCTCAACTGCTGTCAACTACATTATTGTTTAATTTTATGGTTGACTGACAACTGACATGTAATGGGCGAACGCAATGTTAATTGTTAATGAATAAATGATGATGCTGATGATATGCTTGAGCTATGAGTGTCCCTTACCATTTAGGGGCTTGACCGTAATAGGCAAAAAAGAAACTAAGCTACACTAGCTACTCATTAAAAATCAAAGCCTAACGGGGACCAAACTACAAAGCATATTGCAGATAGCAGCAGGCACAATTGTGCCTAAATAACGTTACAAAAACTAATAAAAAGTAACTTAACTTTGACTTACAGTCAAACAGAACTTACAGTTCTCCAGTTTTCTACCTTATTTACCTTTGTTAACCATTTTCCTCCTTATTAACCACTTTATTAACCATTTTCGTCCTTACCATTGAACTGCACCAGGAATATTGAGTTGCACAGCCCCCACAGCAAAGCTATGACGAAGGAAACATATGCTGCACCAGCTTGAGGAGGCCAGGAAAGCAAGGTTATCAGCAAAGACCCGTGGATCACCCCTGCAGTCGCAAGTAGAGGGACACGGCCTGTTTTCTGGAAGAAAATGAAGGCTTTTTACTGTAATAGCGGCCTGTCAGCGGTTTCACCCGCCTCAATTTATTTCCAAGTCCCAAGGTGGATTGATTCAATATATTTTGCTAACTACAGACATGATGAGACTTCTGTTACAAAATACCGGGAGTAGCGGAAAGAGTATAACAAGCCGAAAGGAGGTCAAGGTACTCATGAAACTGAACAACTTTCCCCATGGAACATGGGTCGAAATATGAAAAAAAAAATTGGACCTCCCATACAAAATCGCCGATCAGCTAATTGATTTATTTGGAGGACCAAATTTTTTTCCGTATTTCTACCCATGTTCCATGTTCCATGGGTAAAGTTGTTCAGTTTCATGAGTACCTTGACCTCCTTTCGGCTTGTTATACCCTTTCTGTTACTCCCGGTAGAGAGGTGACAAAAGGTATTTTCGTGATTGTATAGTAGTGTCAATAATATCAAATATCTGTCATATATCTATGAACATCAACAGCAAAATCTGATACAAGAATGTCATAATGATTCTGAACCAATTTTAATCCTAGAAATATGTCATTCGTGGCAACCATCTTCTTAGTTATCTTGAGTTTCTTTTCCTCTGCGATTCCAGTTAAAGTCAGTAATCTGCCTGTAATAAAGTCAGTAAAGTTTACTGACTTTATTACAGGCTCGCAGCCTTTAGCTAATTTGACGTAATTACAGGCGTCAAAATCGACGCTAGTATTGAGTGAGCCATCTAAAGTTTGTGCTTCTGTTGTATTAATTACCTTGGCGATGTAGGATGTGGAAGCACAGCCGAACACGTCTGCAATACCGTGAGTCATGGCCACGAAGCCGACTGTGCCAGTTCCAATGTTGCACGACACGAACGCCTGGAACATTGAGCATTGTGTCATTTAGTTGTGTTGCTGTTCCTTGCTATGGTCAAGGAATTTATGCTATTAGTCTAGTAACTAACGTCACAGCTATTCGGATTGACCCATGAAGCTGAAAATCGGCATGAAGGTACCTCTTGACCTCCTGATCAAAATTAGACATGGAACCCAGCGGGCACCACCCCCCTTAACCTTTTATCACCCTCCCCACCTTTACAAGGCATAACTTTTAAAGTAATTGACTTGGAGGGTAGTTTTTACTTCTTATCGTGCGTGACATCTCACTTGAAGCTTATTGTGCCCGAAAAATTACCCTTTAGGCCCCCCGGGGGCCCAAAAGCCCAAAAAGTGGGTGTCCGTTCTTATATGAGATTTTCTTATTTAATATTATCTTAAAATAATATTTATCTTTAGGGCTCTATCGATCGTTAAAGTGTTATGACTACGAAACCAACATATTATCGTTTTTTAATGTTCGTCAAAGCCCTAAAGATAAATATTATTTTAAGATAATATTAAGTTTTTTGCAATCTGTGTCTAATTACGCAAATTTTGATACATCTTGGGAGTCGATAGCTTGAAAATAATAAAATCTCATACAAGGACGGGACACCCCACGTTTGGGTCTTTTGGCCCTAAAGGGTAATTTTGAGGGCACAATAAGCTTCAAGTGAGACGTCACGCACGATATGAAATAAAAACTACCCTCCAAGTCAATTACTTCAGAAGTTGCACCTTGTAAAGGAGGGGGCGGTAAAAGTTTAAGGGGGGTGGGGCCCGCTGGGCTCTATCTCTAATTTTGATCAGGAGATCAAGAAGTACCCACATGCTGATTTTTAGCTTCATGGGTCAATCCGAATAGTTATAACCAGCTATTGACGTTAGTTACTAGACTATATGGTGGGTGGTATAATGAGCGCACAATAGCAAGCAGCGCCTGATAGTAAGGTGATAAGATAACGAATACCATCTTTATTATCTTGCTAGAGTTTTGTTCCATACTTTTGGCTGTGCTAGCCTAGGCGAAAGTTCAGCCGTAATTTCAATCGTACAGGCATGCTCATTCAAAGACAGTGCTAATATTTATTCATGTTTCTTTACCGCTAGAAGAATGGTTTGGAACCATAGAAATCGCATCAGCACTGAGCGGCCTACCACAAGAGACGGCAATATGAGGACCTTCTGATCCCACCTTTCACTACCACCACCGTTAAAATGGGGTCATTCAGTGGAAGTTTACCACGACTTCACGTCCAGAAAATAATCATACGTAAAACCGATCTTTTAAAGGATTTTAGAAGACCCAATCTTACCGAAGTGAAATCAGACGTGAAGAACCCTTGCGCACACCCGATGAACATGGAAGGCACGATCATGAGGAGCTGGTTGGGCTCCGAGAGCAGCTTGAAGGTCACTGCCAGCAAACTGAACCCTGATAGACCGGTGCCAGGCCGCCCTGAAGTATACCTGAAGGTCAAAAAGCAATACGATGAACGAAACAAGTATATATGGCACACGTGGCTGGGAACGTTGGAAGGGGAAGGCCTCGATGAACGTACGTCAATCAAATCGGGTCCTTAAGAAAGGTTAGGTCAAGAGAACCCTAAACCGACGAGCATGTATGAAAACATTGATGAATGTATACGTAGATAGAGGAAGCTACAGAGGTGTGTCAAGATGCAGTCTCTGTCTACCCCTACGTAAAAGAGGCGTGAATTATTCTATGTATGCAAAAAGCAATCCATATAAAAGTATATCCAGTCGAAATTAATGCTAAGGCGCTTATTTTTAGAACCATTGAGAGTAGGTGTAGATTAAAGGGGTTTAAGAGCCTAAGGACAAAAGAAAATTAGTTCATTGATAAAATTACCTTTTTGTAGAGTCAGCAATAAATGCTACGATCAAAACTGCACCGGCCATGCAGGCAAGGAAAATACCTGAAAAGGGAAATCAATTAAAATTCAGCTTTTAAACACTTATAGATCAAAGTTTATGAATTTAGGGTCTAGGCGATAAGTAGCAAAAAACTATCCTTAATAATTTAAGGCGCAGCAGTGGATCAGGTTATGGAGGCGCGTGACTTGGTGTGGTCCTCGACCCTAATCTAAAATTCGAGAAACACATTCAGGAATGTAGTGCGTTTTTGTTTCTGTATAAGGCTAGACTGTTTCTTTCAATTAAACAGAGTCGTTAGTGCTCTCCAAATTCAAGTACGCTGATGCAGTAAATGGTCCTAGGTTATGCTGAGTTGCAACCGTATCGGAATTATTGTATGTAATGCTGAAGAATGGTTTTACTTCCTATCTTTCGTTCTTTATCATACCTGCCTTTACCTCTGTCGCGGTAAGTTTATGTAACTCAAACTTAGTCGTAAAATTTTGCGTCATGGAAAAAGTCCACGCCGTGACCGAGGGGAATAGGGTAATTGTTGTTGTACTTATGAACTTCTAACCTACAAGCAACTGTATCTTCTCCGGGGGCTGGTGCTGCAGCGCCTTCCCGGAGTCGTGGTTGGGCAGGAAGTTGGCTCCACAAAACAGCGGGATTTCAGACGCGTTCAGCTTCGTCACGGCTGCCTTATTGTCGCTAGATGACAGCACTGGAAAAGGATAATAAAATGACGTCAACAACTGTTTTGAAAAGATGTTTTATCCAAAATTTACGATACGAGTAGGTTTCTACGATACATGTATTGATAGGTCTGTGGAGAAAACTTTTATCGGAGTTGACTTTAAAGAAATGGGTGTAGATAAATGATAGTAGATTTTGCTCAATATCCTTTTTATTAATGTGATAAAAAATTGACAAATACAAAATAAAGAGTTTACAGAAAGTTCACTCGACCCTATTTAGGTTTTTCGCGATTGTCACTTGTTAAGGTGGGCTTAAAAACCAAGCGACAGCGACAACGACGCGCGTCGTTGTCGCTGTCAAAAGACTGGTTTGTATGGGTTTGTATGGGGAACCAGAAAAACCGAGCGTCGGCGTCGGTGGGGCGCGCCCCGACGCCGTCACGTTGACAGCGCGCTGAGAAGCTTAGAGTTTGTATGGGATGCGGTCGGGTTTTTCTACAAGACCGCAGCGACAACGACGCCGTCAAAATTTGACGGCGACAACGACGCGCGTCGTTGTCGCGTCGCTTGGTTTTTAAGCCTATCTTTACATAGCTAGGGTTGGTACTGTCAAAAATCTCAAAGTATAAGAATATCAAAATAACAAAATCTGATACAAGAACGTCATACGATTTTGAGCCAAATTTATTCCAAGAAATATGACGTTCGTGGCAAACAAGTTCATGAGTTCCCTTAAGATTCCAGTTAATGTCAGTCAGGAGGTAAGCGTCAAAATCATCTGTATACGCGCCCCGCGTACCGTTTCCCTAATTCGTGACATGGATATTATCCGAAGCTTACTACGCCAGTAAGAAGACCAAAATATTCTTATTTGAAACACTAACCCAAAGAAGAGATGAGGTTTCCCCACAGCTGACTGGATTGGTAAATGGTGAAGAACACTCCCAAGAAACGAGCAATCAACACTTCAGCTGTGTGACTTGAGATCTTGCTGAATACATTCGATACCTGGAAACAAAGGAAAAAGCAATATGGTAAGTTTTAATAGGATATGTATAGTCCTAGTCCAGTACATATCCTAAAAGGTTGTCGTATGGACACTTCCATACCTGATGATCCGAAATGAAGGTGAAACAACCTGGACCTTTCGCCATCGGTGTTTCGGCACTGATCGCTTCAGCTTAAATGCTGACTAAGTGTAAGTTTTAATAGTTTAGGCGAGACACACACGCGATGTCCTTTTGTAGGTACGTCATGCATTCGATTTTCTACGCTCCCTTCATACGAATACGGTTTATGTCAAACGGCATCGCACAACGCTGCGTCGACGGATGCGTCTGTCGAACTGTTTGACAGAAACCATAAATACGTATTAAAATAAGGTGGCATATCACCGCCACCATGCTGTTGCCCATAGTTGACAGATATTCAGCCGAGGTCAAAAACTCTACGTCTTCGCCTTTTACGATACACCCTGACTGGACTAGGAGTGGCAGTATTCATAGCCGCTAGGCCACATGATATTTATGGCCTCAACAAACCTCAGTGAAACCTGAGTAAAATATCGTCCATGTATCTGAGGTCACTGCAGACAGTAAGGTAGGTAGGTACTTACATCGCTCACCATAACTTGATATGGACTCAACTAACCTCAGTAATATAAATGCATTTGGAGCACCAGAGAGGCCCTCCACCGAGCCCCATTATGAATCCAGCTGGTACCATGGTCCAGAACCGAGGGTACAGCTGGGTGCCGATGTAAGGCATGTACATCACTAGCGACGGGGATATCGTCCATGTAAGTATCTGAAGTTGCAGCAGACAGTAAGGTAGGTACTTACATCACCAGAACGTAAAATGGCCTCAACCAACCTCAGTAATATAAATGCACTTCGAACACCAGAGGGGCCCTCCGCCGAGTCCCATGATGAAACCAGCTGGTACCATGGTCCAGAATCGAGGGTACAGCTGGGTACCGATGTAAGGCATGTACATCACTAGCGACAGGCAGATCGTCCACTTCGTGCCTAGCCATCTGAAAGAGCAAAATTGAGTATCAGTGCGAAAGATTCAAATGGTAGGTACATGGTCACTCTATAAAAGCCAGTAAGAGAGTCTTTTCTTCCTAATTAATAATCAGATTAGGACTGAGTAAGGCGGGGGCCACACGTAACGTCCTTTGCTATAATATTTTAGCGCAACGCTAATGCATGCGTATTTCAGATGCATGCTTTTATATAACGCAAAGCAAGTTTCTGCGCTGCGCTGTTTCAACACACGTTTCTGCTTTAGGTAAGTCATTTTAGGACCGTTTTTGGTTCGAAATTTTAATACATTTAACACACGCATGCGTTTAGTGCTGCGCTAAAATAACACAGCAAAGTACGTTACATGTAGACTTTGCTTAAGAGTGTCTAGCTAGGTTTACTGCAGATGCGGTTTTATCTGCACGCATTCATCATTATCCAATAGATTAATAGATAAGACTTATCTAAGAGTAACAAACTTTGATCATGTCTGTTCATTGTTTGCTGCAGATTTAGTTGGTAATTATAATAAATGACATGCTCTACTTAAGTAAAGCTGAACACACACGCCGCAAGGACAATGGCAGATTACACGACAGGCAGGATTATGAGAGTACGATTGATGAGATGAAGTGATAAGTTCCTACACAGTTTTTCATCTCTGAGACCGGGGTTTATCAGGTCGTTTGTTGCGGTGTACCATGCGACAAGCAAGTACTACAACTGAAATAATTGTAAATAAAGGACTTCAAGGAAGAGGCATATGCTACCCGTCCTAGAGTATGATGAATGACATACATACTAGATCATAACTGCAGGCAGGAAAATGCTGGATATGATAAGGCCGGCGTACACTGCAACAAGCATCTAAGGAACTCAGCATAATATAATAATAATAATAATAATATCCCAATTCTTGCACAGAACGACTTACCTTGCCGCGACAAGAGGGGGGGAGGGGTATTATAGACATCTTAAACTTACATAATAAACAGATAACAACGTTGAGAAACTACTTCCACAATAAAGCTACAACTTCCCCTTTGCACAAACATATAACCGGAATAGACTGTAAAATAACACCACTAAACCTACACAACAAGAGTCCTCAACAGAATGAACTAATAGTTTCTAAAGAGCAGAAAATAGCAAGCTGGACGCGGAAGTCATTGCATGGGAGACACCGAGCCGATCTAAGCCAAGAACATGTCGATAAAGACTCATCGAACGCGTGGCTTAGACGAGGCGAATTGTTTCCCGAGACTGAAGCGTTCATGCTTGCTATACAAGACCAAACAATAGCTACCCGTAACTATAGAAAATATATTACTAAAGACCTTGGTCATCAGAACGACTCATGTAGAAGGTGCAGCAGTGCACCCGAAACAATTCAACACATCACTGGGGCATGCAAAAGTCTGGTTCAAACTGACTACAAACACCGACACGACCAGGTCGCAGCAATAATCCATCAACATCTCGCAGTCACCTATAAATTTTTAGACAAGAAAGAACCCTACTACAAATACAAACCTGCTACTGTGTTGGAAGAATCTGATTATAAACTTTACTGGGATAGGACTATTCTTACAGACAAAACTGTTCACTATAACCGGCCTGATATCACACTGTACGATAAACAAAATAGAACCGCTTACATTATAGACATTGCAATACCAAACACACACAACATCCAATCCACTATAACTGAAAAACTCACAAAGTATCAAGATCTGTCAATAGAAATCGGAACACAATGGCAAGCTAGAACCACACACATTGTCCCTATAGTTTTGTCGTCAACCGGAGTAGTCCCTAAATCCCTAAAAAATAGTTTTAATACGTTAAATATTCCGACTGGGTTGATTAACACTATGCAGAAGGCTACCATCTTAAATACTTGCCGTATCACGCGTAAGTTTCTTACATCTTCTGTCACATCAACTCTTAATACAGACCCCAGCTCACTTGGCTAAGGCCCGTGGGTTGGGAGAATACCTCCTGAAGGAGAGAAAAACAAAGAAATGCAAAAATAATAATAATAATAATCGTTTATTTCAGGCCACGAGGACCCATAGAATAAAATAACACTATACAATATAACTTAAAATTAGCTAACATACTATAAATACACTACAATATATTCTAAATGCTAGATAGGCACTTTTGTTGGCGGCGACACGCGTTGCACAGGGGGTCGATAGCGCCTAAATACGACTCCCTGTGGCCAGAAATCTTCCCGCATTAACTCACACACGACTTTTCGGGGACCCGACAAAACAAAAGACCTAAAATTGGTTGCAATTTTAGACTCCAGCCGTCGGATGTAAACCGTCGAATCGCCGGGGGTCCATGGAAGTTCCTGGCGGAGCTGACACATCTTCTGCACGTGCTGCATGATGTCCTCCGGTGTCGTATTGCAGTCCAGCCGGGACACATACAGCTCCGCGATATAAGGAGCTTTGTAGACAAACCATCATTAATTAGGAGTACGAGTTTTAGGCGGTCGCCAGGACACTTAACAAAACGGAGTGACGATCAGTGGATAAAAACGGTTACAGAATGGCCAACAAGAGCGCTATATTAGTGGGCAGACTACCATGGTTCGACGATATCGTCAAGCTTACAGGACCTCACTGGACGAGGGTGGCACAGGACCGTGAGGATTGGCGCTAGAGGCCTATAAGCTGCAGTGGGTGGAGTTGAGAATGATGATGATTAGAAATGAGGAGTACCTACTTGATCAGAACTGCAGGCAGGAAAATGCTGGATATGATAAGGCCGGCGTACACTGCAGCAAGCGACGCGGTGCCGAGTCCCTTTTCAGCATTGATAGAGCTTTGCAGACTCGCCGCACCCTGAAAAAACAAAATCAATCATTCAATAAACAGGTACTTACAGATAAAGAACGGATCCAAATTGGAAACATTGTTGTTTGCTCCTCTATCATATATGACATACTATAATCATTCCAATCATTTATTTGCATTTTGGCAGATGTCAGGTGAAAACGATTTTTCTTTTGTCCTTTTCAAGCCAATTTAGATTCCTATACCCTGCTGCTCAAAACTCAAATAAACACTTGGAAAGGCTAAGCGACTCTTCAGCGATGTTAGAAGCTGCATTTTCCCTCAGGAAAATTTGGCCTTTTTTCGGCATGTGTTATACATAAGTAGGTATAAACGGTCCTCTCCAATCACTCTATCTAAAAAAAAACACATCAAAATCCGTTGCGTGGTTTAGGAGGAATTGGCAAATTCCACGTCAGACAGACAGAAAAACGCAAAAAACACTTCATTTCACACTACGTATTGATGACATTGATGATTGATAAGAAGAATGTTGTTGTAGTTCGGGTCTAATCTTTATCTGCGCAAGTTGTACGAGGCACAATGAACTTTAGAGGTAAACTTTGCCATTTTTTTATCATTGAGGAAATAACAAGAAATCCAGTTTTTAGGATCTGAGATGCACAAATTGAATATTATGCATTTTTTCCGATTCCATTTAGAACGCAATTGATGACCAAGCACCTACTTATCAAGTTTTTTTTGCAGAAGCGTATTTTCTTACTAAGTCAGTGATAAGTACTTATCTTTTTGGTTAGAACAAAAACCCGACTGCAGTATACCGTATCAAAGTTGTATTTTGCGATAAAAGTATGCCACCTTATGATAAAAGAATGTATGAACTTATATACTGTCACTTGACGTGACGAATCTAACATGTCAAGATCCCTAGCCGTTTGGGCTGTAGCCCGTGAAAACAAATTTCTTGTCTACATTTCCACATAGGTACGCTGGAAAAAACATAACCCTTCTTCTGAGGCAGTAGGGTAAAACAAATTTAACATAACAACTGCTACGACATCGGCAAAGAGAAGAGATGAGACTTTGTGATTGATGGAGCACATTTAAAAACAGTAAAAACTCAACAAAGCATTATGTAAAAACATTACTTTAATCGTTCTTGAACTACCTACAAATTATTCTTTATTTATTTACGACTGAGCAGCAAAGTAGTGTTGTGAAAAAACTGTTAAATTATGTCTCAAGAAATTCCGGAAAATCGCAATATAGATCCATGCGTCATCCTACCATGTTAGGTCAGGGGCCTATCAGCCATGCCTGAGGCCTATCTAACCATGTTAAAGGCATTTCAATCATGTCAGAGGCCTAACTAACCATTTCTGAGACCTGTCAACCATTTCAAGGCCTACCTAACGATCTCAGGCACCTGCCAACTAGTTTTTATTCTTTTCAGTAAGATGGCATCGATTCATGGATATATACGCGAATATCCGAATTTCCTGTGACATATAATAAAAGCATATTCTTGGCAGCACTCATTTACCTAAATGATGTTACTGTAAAGTTATCACCACAAATGAAATGGTAGATACCTATCCTATTAAACTCAATTTGTTGCATCAAATAATCTTTTACATCCTAAATATTATGCAATATGTCAAACACATAAATGAATGATAGAAAAGCAATAATAATTTGTGAATATAGGTATTAACTATCAAAAATGGTTTTAGATATTAATTTAAATTTGACATTTTAAATAGGTAGTGTCCTACATTTACAAGTAAAACGTGTTACGGCTCGTCCACATCTCCGTGAAAACATACGGCATTTTGCCATCGTAATTCAAGGATACAGAAAAATACTGTGACTGTAGGTCTTTTTAATCCCATTACTGTTTTGAGCTGAATTTCGAGTTGCATATCTGTCCTACCTAATTTTTCATAGGTATCTACAAAACTTAGAACTTCCCGCTTCCTTGGTTGTTTTCCAACCTTAGGGTCAATTCCCACAGAAGGCGACGAGACGAGACCACGACGAGACGCGACGCGACGCTGCAATGTCATTTTCAAGCGGCATCAAGATGCAACGCGTGGCGCCGCTCGATGCATCTTGAAGCCGCTTCAAACCCAGACGAGACGAGACGCGACGCGACGCGACGATGCAATGTCAGTTCAGGTGACGTCACTTTCGGTCGCCTGTCAGTCAGATTCCCACGCTCAGTGTTGCCGCGATGGGAAAAAAATCCTACAACTTTTGGAAACTCGATACGAAAAAAAAGGAAAGTAACTTGGTTCTACTTGGTACCTATGAAGGGTAGGTAGTTGTTATTGAACTAAAAAAAGACCAATCATTCGCAGTAGTTCAATTGAGTATAGTTGGGCCAGGTCAGACAATGGAACTATCGCAAATCTTAGTTTACGATCATTCGCAGTAGTTCCGTTGAGTAGTTGTCAGTGATCCACCTTCTCACGAAATAGTGTATGCTAGACTATCAGATTGTTTGAGAAAATGGTAGGTCTTGAAATGATCTTTCAGATGACAGCTGTCGAAAATAAGATCCGTTTATATCGGAAACCATAAATCTTAGACTATCAATTTCTTTAAGGAAATGGTAAGCCTTGACGAGTTTTATCAAACGACAGCAGTCAAACTAAAATCACATTTATCTCGGCAATCATTCATGCCAGTCTATCAGTTCGTTTGGGAAAGTTGTAGGCCTTGAAGAGACCTTTATTTTATGTGACAGCTGTCAAACTTAAAACTCGTTTATCTTGTCAATCGTTCAAGCTAGACTATCAGTTTGTTTGGGAAAGTCATTGGTTTTCATGAGACCTTTATTTTCAGTGACAGCTGTCAAACTTCAAACTAAATTATCTCGTTAACTGTGCATGCTACACTACTAGTTTCTTCAGAAAAGTTGAAGGTCTGGACGAGATCTACATTTTAAGTGACAGCTGTCAAACTTCAAACTCGTTTATCTCGTTAACTGTGCATGTTACACTACTAGTTTCTTCAGAAAAGTTGTAGGTCTGGACGAGATCTACATTTTAAGTGACAGCTGTCAAACTTAAAACTCGTTTATCTTGTCAATCGTTCATGCTAGACTATCAGTTTGTTTGGGAAAGTCGTTGGTTTTCATGAGACCTTTATTTTTAGTGACAACTGTCAATCTTCAAACTCGTTTATCTCGTTAACTATGCATGCTACACTACTAGTTTCTTCAGAAAAGTTGTAGGTCTGGACGAGATCTACATTTTAAGTGACAGCTGTCAAACTTCAAACTCGTTTATCTCGTTAACTGTGCATGCTACATTACTAGTTTCTTCAGAAAAGTTGTAGGTCTAGACGAGATCTACATTTTAAGTGACAGCTGTCAAACTTCAAACTCGTTTATCTCGTTAACTGTGCATGCTACACTACTAGTTTCTTCAGAAAAGTTGTAGGTCTGGACGAGATCTACATTTTAAGTGACAGCTGTCAAACTTCAAACTTCTTTATCTCGTTAACTGTGCATGCTACACTACTAGTTTCTTCAGAAAAGTTGTAGGTCTGGACAAGATCTACATTTTAAGTGACAGCTGTCAAACTTCAAACTCGTTTATCTCGTTAACTGTGCATGATACATGACTAGTTTCTTCAGAAAAGTTGTAGGTCTGGACGAGATCTACATTTTAAGTGACAGCTGTCAAACTTCGAACTCGTTATTCTCGTTAACTGTGCATGCTACACTGCTAGTTTCTATAGAAAAGTTGTAGGTCTGGACGAGATCTACATTTGAAGTGACAGCTGTCAAACTTCAAACTCCTCTATCTCGTTAACTGTGAATGCTACACTACTAGTTTCTTTAGAAAATTTGTAGGTCTTGCCAATATCTACATTTTATGTGACAGCTGTAAAAACTTCAAACTCGTTTATCTCGTTAACTGTGTATCCTACACTACTAGTTCCTTCAGAAAAAAGTTAAATGAGTATAAAGTTTGACAGTTGTCACTTAAAATGTAGATCTCGTCCAGACCTACAACTTTTCTATAGAAACTAGTAGTGTAGCATGCACAGTTAACGAGATAAACGAGTTTGAAGTTTGACAGCTGTCACTTAAAATGTAGATCTCGTCCAGACCTACTTTTCTGAAGAAACTAGTAGTGTAGCATGCACAGTTAACGAGATAAACGAGTTTGAAGTTTGACAGCTGTCACTAAAAATAAAGGTCTCATGAAAACCAACGACTTTCCCAAACAAACTGATAGTCTAGCATGAACGATTGACAAGATAAACGAGTTTTAAGTTTGACAACTGTCACTTAACATGTAGATCTCGTCCAGACCTACAACTTTTCTGAAGAAACTAGTAGTGTATCATGCATAGTTAACGAGATAAACGAGTTTGAAGTTTGACATCTGTCACTAAAAATAAAGGTCTCATGAAAGCCAAGTACTTTCCCAAACAAACTGATAGTCTAGCATGAACGATTGACAAGATAAACGAGTTTTAAGTTTGACAGCTGTCACATAAAATAAAGGTCTTTTCAAGGCCTACAACTTTTCCAAACAAACTGATAGTCTAGCATTAACGATTGCTGAGATAAACTAGTTTTTAGGTTGACAGTTGTCACATAAAATAAAGGTCTCTTCAAGGCCTACAACTTTCCCAAACGAACTGATAGACTCGCATGAATGATTGCCGAGATAAATGTGATTTTAGTTTGACAGCTGTCGTTTGATAAAACTCGTCAAGGCTTACCATTTCCTTATAGAAATTGATAGTCTAAAATTTATGGTTTTCGAGATAAACGGATCTTATTTTCGACAGCTGTCATGTGAAAGATCACTTCAAGACCTACTATTTTCTCAAACAATCTGATAGTCTAGCATACACTATTTCCGAGAAAACTAGTCTTAAGATTGACAGCTTTCACCTGTAAGGTCAAAATAAAGACCGAGCGCGGCGACCTCGTAGTGCGCCGTCAACGTGACAGCGTCGTTCATAGTATTGAGGGCGCGACGCGCGTGTCACCCTTTTTTCTGGCATCCCCATATAAACCCATACAAACCAGTCATACTATAAACGACGCTGTCACGTTGACGACGCACTATGAGCCGCCGCGCTTGGTCTTTATTTTGACCTGAAATATAGATTTTAACCAAAATAAACCAATAAAAATTAAATACTATATAGAAAGGAAAGATCAGAGGATTTTACACACAATTCTGTAATAATTAGCTAAAACGGCAACACTCTACTTTGCAATTTACCAAGACTGAAAGCTGCTTCGCGCGGCGTTGCGCGGCGTCGCGCTACAACAAGCTGCAACGAGCGACGTACAGCGGCCTTGTGCTCGGCAATTGAGCAAAAATGCCGCGTTGCGTCGCTCGATGTAGCGCGGCGGAGCGCCGCCGCGCGCTGCATCTTGTTGTAGCGCGACGTCGCGAGGCGTCAAGCGGCATCGGGATGCATTGGGATACAACGAGCTGCAATGTCAAGAGGCCGCATGATGATGACTGACATTGTCCATCAAATACCTGTCACCTTATGGTCTACGAGCCTGAAGTTGGGAAAGTCTTGAAACATTATAGCATATTATGGTGGCCTAGTAGCCCCATACAATAAATCTACATTTATATCTACGCTTCAACACTATCTACATCTACACTTATATTATTATCTAGACTTCTACATTATCTACACTAATCTACACTAATATAATAAAGAGGAAAGATTTGTTTATTTGTATGTATGTCTTGATATAATAAAGAGGAAACCTTTGTGTTTTTTTTTTGTTTCTTTCTTTGTATGTAATCGATAAACTCCGAAACTACTGGGCCGATTTCCAAAATTCTTTCACCATTAGAAAGCTACAACATTCATGAGTAACATAGGCTACTTTTTATCACGGGAAAACGGTTAACAGCAGAAAAAGCGGGAAACAAAGCGGACATTACCCAAATTAGCCAAACCGCTTGACCGATCTTCGCGAATTTTGGCACTGATATTACTAACATATTAAAAACGGACATGGACCACTTTTTGTCAGCCCTCGAGGATCTGGAGTACCTGATGAAGACCACCAGCATCCCATCAAAACTATAAGAGATACGGTCATGTCTTCATAGAAAAAGTTGTTTACCATGACGGGCCGCATCTGCTGGCATATGGTCATCGAGGATCTGAGGTACCTGATGTAGACCACCAGCATCCCATCTAAACTATACCAGATACGGCAATAGCTTCAAAGTAGAAGTTACTCAGCATGGTGGGCCGCTTCTGCTGGCACATGGTCATCCAGGATCTGGAGTACCTGATGTAGACCACCAGCATCCCGTATAAACTGTCAGAGATACGGTAATACCTTCAAAGTAAAAGTTATTTAGCATGACGGGCCGCTTTTGCTGGCACATGGTCACGAGGGTCTGGAGTAGGTACCTTATGTAGACCACCAGCATCTTATCTAAACTCTAAGGTTTCTGGAAATTGCTTTAAAGTTAAAGCTATTCAGCATGACGGGCCACTTCTGCTGGCACGTGGTGACGAGGGTGTTGAGTACCTGATGTAGACCACCAGCATCCCATCTAAGTATAAGAGATACGGTAGTGGCTTCAAAGTAAAGTTATTCAGTATGACGGGCCGCTTCTGTTGGCACATGGTCATGATGGTCACTTCTGCTGAAACCTACGGGAAAAGATCCAATTTCTACGGGAAAACAGGAAAGTAGCAGCGGGTGAAACCGCTGGGCGGGCCGCTAGTAATCGATAAACTCTGAAACTGCTGAACTGATTTCAAAAATCTATCACTATTGAAAAGGTACAATATTTCTGAGTAACATAAGCTGCTTTTTATCACGAGAAGATATCATTTTCTTATATGAAAACGGTTACCAGTGGTAAAACCGGGAAATTAAGCAGATATTACCCAAACCGCTTAACCGATCTTCACGAGATTTAACACTGATATTGCTAGCATATCGAAGACGGACATGTACTAATTTTTGTCAGCCCTTGAGGATCTGGAGTACCTAATGGAGGGCACCAGGAGCACTGCTAAACTATATGAGATACGAAAAAGGCTTCTATCAAAATTTGCTTAGCATGACTATAAGGTCTGTCTCATGTCAGTGTCTCATGTGATTGCTTTATATTTTCTACATTAGTGTTTATCAGTGAAAACCTGTAATTGGCTTTCTGATTTTACTGTTGTTGTGTATGATGTTTTTAATAGGTGTTGGTTTTCCAAAATAAATAAAATAAAATAAAATAAAATGACGGGCCGCTTTTGCTGGCACATGGTCATCCATCGAGGGTCTGGAGTACCTGATGTAGATGACCAGCATCCCATTCAAAGTATAGATAAGAGATATTTGATGGCTTCATTGTAAAAATTGTTCAGTATTACGGACCGCTTCTGCTGGCACATAGTCATCGAGGGTCTAAAGTACCTAATGTAGACCACTAGCATCTTATCCAAACTATAAGAGATACGGTGATGGCTTCATTGTAAAAATTGTTCACTATTACGGGCCGCTTTTGCTAGCACATGGTCATTGGGGGTCTAGAGTACCCGATGAAAATCACCAGCGGGATGCTAAATTATTCATCATCATTGGCCTCATACGTCTGTGACAGACGATTTATTCAGTGTCTGAGGCAAGATTTTTCATGGCTGTATAAGCCGATACGGGAGCGGCATGACACATAAATTATTAGAGATAGGGTATTAACTTCAAAGTTGAAGTTGTTCAGCATGGTGAGACCATTCAACTGGCAGTTAGTATCCAGGATGTGACATACCTAGAATGGATCACCAGAAACCTAGTTTAACCAAAAGAGACGGGCCGCAAGTTATTCATAATACTTATATTTTAAGTATTTTTGGTATCTTTTTCGGATAAATCGATGATAACCTATTAAATTGGTCATGACATGACAGATTCACAGATTTTGTATTTTCATAGAAAAATTACGTAATACTTACTTACCTTTAATTTAAAACCCGGCGTAAACCAAAAATGCAAATTAACCCCTTTTTACCCGATTTTTATATGAAACCTAATAGATATTAAACAAACTGCCTAAATCTATACAAAAATGTACCACTGTTGCTACATTTAAAACAAAATTGAAAGAGCACTTTTTATCTCAGTTATAAATAACAATTTGATTTATGTACAAACTATTATTATTAAACTTTTATCGTATTAGTTTATTTTATTATTTATATGTGTATTCGAATTTATTTAGTAGGTACCTATATATTCTTGCAACATGTTTCTGTTTTATTTATTTAACTTAATGCATTTTATTTAGAAATTGTTCATATTTTATTTTATAATGCTCCCGTATACTCCTCGATTTTCATCCACGCTAGGTTGGCTGGAAGAAATCTCTTATAGAGATAAGCTCGTCTTTGTTTTTCAATTGTATGTATAACTGTGGATTAAATGGTGAACAATAAAGAATTCAATAATAATAATAATAGATATAGCAGTGCCTAATACTCATAATTTACTTACAACAATATCAGAAAAATTTAATAAATACATAGATTTAAAAGACGAAATAACCCGCATGTGGCACCTGCATAAAGTAACAATAGTCCCAATTGTGCTTTCCACCACAGGTATCATTCCGCGGCTGCTTCATCAATCGTTACAACTGTTAGATTTGCCAAAGAATACGTACATAAATTTACAAAAAGCGGTAATTTTGAACACGTGTAGGATAGTCCGGAAATTTTTGCAAAGTACAGACAACTCAAACGAATTTCAAACAAATAACAATAGCGTTCACCTGGCTTAGGCCTGTAGCGCTATAAAACCGGCTTTGCAGAGTCGAGATGGTAAAAACCAACCAACTAAATAATAATAACAATAATAATATTTTAAAAAAACTCACAAGTACCTACCTTAAGGTTTATTAATTACCACAATTTTTTCCCATTTTGTGTAGAAAGGAATTAAACTCCAACGAGCGTTCTTTTATCGAATGCTCTTTGTTAAATGCTGCTTTTCTTTGTTTTATTAACAGTTAAATTTTTTAAGTAATTAATTTATAGTTTAAATATTAGCACGTAAGTTTGTAATTGTATATTAACACATCTAGTCGTTCTGTTAAATAAAGCACAGAGATTAAATAGCGCATTAACAGCTGATCGGAATTGTACGTGAGGACAAAATTAACATACACGAAAGATTTTTCGGTTTCATGCCAGCAAAGTTTTCGGTCACCACGTTGTGCGGCTATAGCCGTAGTATAAAAGTATACGGCGCTGCATTCAAGGAGTGCGACAGACGCGTTCGACTTTCATATGACTATAGCCACACCTGACGAACTTACACCTTTACACCCTGTCTGTAACCTACGCCTACCTTGCTCTACAAATGCTACTTTCAACCATTTAAACTTAATTTATTTAGTCGTCAGGATCCCACTGCTGGACAAAGGCCTCCCTCCCCTTCATCACTGGTACCGGCACTGGGGCTCCATTCAGTGATGGTTTTAGCCCATAGTTTCGCTTGGCATATGGTAGACATGACCAGCCCAATCCCATTCGAGCTTTGCGGCTGCACGTCCCACATCGGCAATTTGCGTTTTGGGACGCAGTGTAGTATTTCTGACCTAATCTACGAGTTTCAGTTTCCGAGTCAGAGTTTTCTAGTATACTGCGCCCCATTGCTCGCTGAGATATTAAAGCTGGTCTTCTGAGCTTTTGTCAAAGGCCACGTCTGTGCCCCATAAGTGAGTATCGGGAGAATGCACATGATTTTGCGATTTCGCCTTTCATTTGTTCCCCCGCTCCTCCAGGCTTTTTCGGTGCATCTCGAAACTTGTTTGTCTTCTCGTGCCTGGAAGGAGACTATTTGGCTCAGATATAGGTATGTATTCATGGACATATGTCATTCTTCCACCCGCCACGTACAAAGGCTCATATGTTATGAATTATATGATAATTGATAAATTAACATGCGCTAATTCGTCGGTCCCGGTTGCTGTGTTACTTAGACGGCGCGGCGGTCGTTAACATGGACGTATAAAAGTCTATCGCCGTTAACTCGTGCACCAGAGATCATATGTATAGTCGTTGGACGTCTCGGTGTCCTAGACGAAGAGAAAGATGTAGATAACGCTACACTATCTATCTATCTGACAGCATTTTTACTTTAAATTTAGAAACTTAACAGCCACAACAAGTACACTGTTTGGACATGAGCTATTTTCTGGCAAACAAGCATATTGGCGAGCGTAGTGCAAGGTGTTGCACACACAGAAAACTGTTACTTATTTCCAGAAATTTAAAGAATACTTAATTTATTTGACTCACAAGCAAACCACAGGTCAAAAAACGACTAAACTACATATATTGGCTTGTACTAAGTGGCTTTTAAAAGTAGTTATCTATAATATTTTGTATCGTTAATGTAGCTGTTAACTAAAATATACCTATTGAAATAAAATAAAAGAGTTTTGGGCTCTAAGAGAAACACAGTCTTCCGTTCCGTTCCGATTGAAGCTCACACAAAGCTATCATATCACATAACCTGCACATACATCAAGCTCTTGAACTACTAAAGTGAATTGACAAGCTGACAAGCAGCACCGAGCGGCCGGAAGCGACATGAATATGCATCGAGCGGCGCCGCGCGTTGCATCTTGATGCCGCTTGAAAATGACATTGCATCGTCGCGTCGCGTCTCGTCTCGTCGCCTTCTGTGGGAACTGACCCTTACAATAAATACTCACGGTATAAGCAGTAAAATTCACCAAGAACGCAAGGCCATCATGATTTTAAAAAATATTATCCTTAATCTTTCACTACGTTTATGATCCCCTGGTACTGCAGGAAACATCTTTTCCGGAACTTTGGCATTGGCGCCATTTTCCTTAATAACCACAATATTTTCTAATATTTTTACACGTTTTTCTTCATAATTGAGCGAAATTGCGTGTATCTTTGCTGTCATATTGATACATAATTTTGCTACTATAAACTACACGTAGGTGTATTTGAATTTAGTACCTACTTATTTCTGTTTTCGGCTGAATTTCGCGTAGCATGATTGTCCCTTCTTTAATACATTTCTTTTTCATAATATTTTTAGATTCTCAGACACCAGGGTTCATCGAGTCGTTGGACGACTTGGTGTCCCACTCGAAAAAGAAGAACTTTATTCAGAACTTTGTGCTTCCGCGATAGTGTTCCGACCTTACAATGTAAATATGACAACCGATATGGCGCAGTGGTTAGTATAACTGCCTGCCACGCAGAAGGTTCCGGGTTCACTTCCCGGTGTAGTGGGGTCACTCATAAAGTTGACTTTGTGAATTTGTTCCCAGTCTGGTTAGGACATTGCAGGCTGAACCACCTGATTGTCCGCAAGTAAGATGGTTCCGTGCTTCAGATGGGAACGTTAAGCCGTCGGTCCCGGTTGCTATCTATGATAGCGGTCGTTACACAACCATGTCAGAGGCCTGCTACTTGCAGTAGGCGGTTGAAAACCTCTAACATCAGGGTTCTTCGGGTCGTTGAACGATTTGGTGTCCCACACGAAGAGAGAGGGAGAGAATGTAAATACAATACTTACGGTATAAGCAGTAAAATGCACCATGAACGCAAGGCCGATTACGATAACATTTTTTATTATCCTCAATCTTTCACTGGGTTTATAATCTCCTGGTACTTTAGTAGACAACAGTTCAGGAACTTTGTCACCATTTTCCTTAATAACCATAATGTTTTCTGATATTTTTACACGTTTTTCTTCATTATTTACCCCGGTAGTTTCGATGGATTTTTCTTTCAAGTCCATTTTAAATTTTTATCTACAGAAATATTAAAGGAAACTAATGTTTTGTCACAGACGGTCAGGCCCGCACCGCTACGCTACTTAAGCCACACTAAGAAGTGTTTTCAATAATAAGACGGTTACAAATTAAGCAGCTATTGCCGACTTCAAAAAGGAGGTTATCAACATTCAAGATATTTTCAGAAATTTTAATATTTTGAAACGTTATTTCTGTATTAAATATTCCTGAATAAATGTGCATAATTTTTAACAGCGTATGTAACTATGTAAGTATCTACGATTGTATGTTTTCGTCCATGTACTTGAATCCTTCATCCACCGTCAAGAGCATAGCTTTTAAATAAAATGATGATGATGACATCAATCTTAAAATTTCGATGGTTACCAATTGCGTAGAAGTTGCTTCAAACACCAAAATCGGCTCTATATTTTTCAATCGCTGTTTCTTTACTATGAAGTCGGTTGCATTTTTGCTAAATTATGCACTATTTAATTACAAACACTAAGAAGATGCTACATTAGTCAAGCATATTGTACAAATACAGACAGAAGGAATTTAAAGATAGCAATGTTATGTGAAACACACATTGTAAGTGATTTTTAACACTTTAACTACCACAGCATGTTTACTTTATTTTATTTTATGTTTGGAGCTTACAGCTACATTTACAATATAATTTTGAGTTAATAGGTATTTAAAAGCCAATCACAAAGCTACCACATATAGCGCCATAAATTTGCTTATATTTATGGGGTGTAATGTAAGGGACAGCTCTCCGACCGAATACTGATAGGGTGTATGCAGACCATGAAACTGCACCATTTTCCCATAAGCATAAATATGTCAGGAATTGTCAAAAAAATCGACCTCAACTGCAAATTACGATCAACTGACTGCATTTAAAGTATGGGAAGCCATTTCTTTATAACGTTTCCTTAAATTTCTTTATGAAGAGTTGTTCTGTTTAATGGTAAAGCACCCTATCGCTGCGGTCTTGTAGAAAAACCCGACCGCATCCCATACAAACTCTAAGCTTCTCAGCGCGCTGTCAACGTGACGGCGTCGTGGCGCGCCGCAACGACGCCGACGCTCGGTCTTTCTGGTTCTCCATACAAACCCATACAAACCAGTCATTTGACAGCGACAATGACGCGCGTTGTTGTCGCTGTCGCTTGGTTTTTAAGCCTACACTAAGAGTAATCTGAGAGATGTTCCTGGCCATCTAGGCTATTTTAATAGTACGGATAAGTATCTATTTACGGGATTTTTTTTATTGTTTGAAAATAAATTTTCCTCGTATAACATCATAAGTATCTATCCTATATTATCTATTCTATCTAACACGTTATTCCGTAATGTTTTAGATTTCCTGCGTTCAACAGATGTTGTAATAAACGAAAAACTAGTCATCTAAAAAACTTTTGCATTAATAAATCTAGAATCTCGCGTGTCCAGATCAAGGACTTCTAGATATTGAGCTATGGCCGCTATCTAATTATTATACCTATCCGTGATTTGCTAGGTGATTAATTTACCTTGTCAAATGAAGCAACTGTTTTATTGTGAACCACTATCGTTCATATCCACGGAAAGTTCTGTCTGGGCCGAAATCGCAAATTGTATGAATATGACATCAAAGATTTTCCGAAAATTTTGAATGTACTTCTGTATACCTTCATCATCATCATTGGCCTCATACAGACAGACGATTTATTCAGTGTCTGAGGCAAGATTTTTCATGGCTGTATAAGCTGATACGGAAGCGGCATGACTTTCCGCACGCTCTACAAATGAAGGTGGAATTGGAGACTGGCACATGCATGTTTAATGTCATTTTTGTGTTTTGTTTGCGAGAAACATACCTAATAGTAGAAATTCCAGGACTAAATTTTTGGAATTCGGAGCACAAATCTAGAGCGTTTCAACTCTTTTCAAGGGCCCTAACATTGCATGTCAATTCTTCTTATAAAGGTAGACAGAATAATAACTCACGTAGACACACTCTGCAAAAGATTGAGGAAAAGGAACATTGCGATAGAAAAGTATGAGGAAGAGGAAGATTGAAACAAGGTTTTGTATCAAGATTTATATTAGGAATTAAGTACAATACTTATTTATCTATCTTACACTACACAGACTTAATTTATTACTATTTACAGTACCTGCACTTAAAATACTTAAATCCACTGGAAAGCCTATCCAGTGCAGATGTATGCCGAAGGTCGTTTATATATTATCTTACAACACGTAACCAAAAATATGTACGTTAATAGTAGCCTGCGTTATTTTGAAGTATTGTTGTAGTAAACCGACTATGAATAATTATTAGCTAAACAAGTACCTGGATAAGTCGTTATGTTATGTTCAAGTTATGGAGCTGATATTAAATAAAAGGTGACTGACAGATAAAGATCTAATATCTCCAGACAGACACTTTCACAAATTACTTAATATATTTTAAATAAATTAGTAATCTTCTATCAACAGTAGGTTATCAGATCAGTCTGAGGAGTAAAACGAATCCAGTTCTAACCAGTATAATGACTATACTATACACAAAAGGATGTCAGGTATCTTCAACCTTTTTTAAACAAAATGCAAGTTAATATGAATATGTTGTACCGACCCCAAGTAATTGGAGTAAGGGCAGGAAGATGATGATTGATGATGTTTGTAAATATATTGTTCAATACACAAAATCGATGCCAATCTTAAAGCCTGCCGGAAGCAGAGCAAGATACATAGTTGTGGCTTTCACGAATACACGACGTATCTCGCTAAATTTAAGTCGTATGTCTTACAAACTTGAAATATAGTAAGGCATACGACTAATTTTGTCTTGAACATAGATTAGAACATATGTTGGGTGGACCATGACAACATTATACGTACGCAAACAGCAGATAAACTAAATAAAATTAAATTAAGTGACGTTGAGATAAAGGTGTTTCAAAACTTCAGACCGTTATTGTTTAAATTGGTATTTGACCAAAAAAACATTAGCGTTTGGGTTGAAGAACCCTGATCTAGGTAGTATCTTACAGTTCTTATCTATCCTATCACATAAATGCTAATCCATTGAACAATATACTTAAAAAGTTGTAAAACTAGGTTCGCAGAACTTTGACAAGATTATTGTTTGCTTGTCAAATGTCTACTACGACTACCACTATAGATCACAGTCATCTTGACAAAATATGTACCGTCATAGGTACCTAAGATTACTTACGACTTAACATACGTAGGTACTATCAGTACTGAATGGATGACCAGTACGTTTTTATCCTTAAAATAGGTAACATAAGGCACAGACCTTAGAACAAATAACTAAGTAAGCAATAGAGTGCGCCTTACTAGATATGAACAGTTGGCACGGGTATCTACGCACTACGTACACAACGTTTCTGTCCATCAGTAGCATAACATCAGTGGCATGAACATCTATTTCTCCTACATTTGACGTAATAGAACTTTTGCTTGAGCTGGTCACATCAGGCCGGATCGATACACGCTCTATCTATCTATAGGTTGCTCACCCACCTATACCTTAAGGTGATGTCCTAGTACAAAATGTTTACCTCCCTTACTCGTAGGTACCTCCTAAAATTCTCAATTTAGTTTAATTCCGTCTCCTAGCACACTGATTCTGATTTTCTGCTGAGAGACTCTACACCATTAAATTACGAATATAGATATGCCTTGTTATCAAAACCATTCTTCTTGTCCACTGGCTCATCTTTGGTAACTTCAAAAGTCCTATGCCGATTCTTCTGCCGGTACTCAACGGTGAAATATCCAGCTGACCCTACGCACATCATGGTGAAGATGAGGTAGATCTTGGAGCTGGTGCGGAGGTAAGGAGAAATGGCGAAGGTGATGATGAAGCCGATGGCCTCGAAGAGACGGTAGCAGGCGAAGGCTGGCTCTTCCCGACCGGGGAAGATGATTCCGTAGTATGCTGTAAAGAAAGACCATGAAATTAGTTTAAATAAAAAGAGAAACCTATTTCATATTTTTGAATCTTAGAATTTCAGACCAGACATCTTTTGAAGTAAATAATATAAACATGAAAATGTAGCATCCATTGATACAGACATTACAGAAAATCATGGAGCACAGAAAGATAATGTTCTTACCATAGATTTGCAAAAGCCAGACGAATTTTCACAGCTCAGCAACGACGGCAATGAGGTAGAGAAAGAGGACGGCTTGACTCTACGACCGACACGTCAGCATGAAGAAATGAAGGCTGTTCCTATAGCGAATCAAAAGCTAATGATGAAGATGTTCTTACCATTGACCAGACGGAGTTGTAAGGCCCAGCAACGACGGCGATGAGGTCGGATACGAGGACGCTTCAGCATGAAGAGATGAAGGCAGTATGGCGAATTTTAGAGCTGATAAAGATTATGTTTTTACCATTGATCTGCACGAGCCAGATGGAATTGCACAGCCCAGCAACGACGGCGATGAGGTAAAGAACGAAGACGGTTTCAGGCTTACGACAGCATGAAGAGATAATGGCAGTTTAGCGAATCATACAGTAGAAGATGATGTTCTTACCATTGATCTGCACAAGCCAGATGGAGTTGCACAGCCCAGCTACGACGGCGATGAGGTAAGGAACAAAGACGGCCTCAGGCTGCGGCCGCCACGTCAGCATGAAGATGTGAAGGCAGGTATTGAGGACTATAGCGCAGCAGATTAGACGAACACGCCCCATCACCTGATAAGACAAGCTTAATTATAAATGTAGAATCTATTAAATACCTAGATTATCTTCATTTAAGCACCGTAAAGGCCGCTTAGATTGCAGCCACCATACTTTAAACTCATGATATTGTATGCTTCAAGGTGCACTCACGACTCTAGGCTCTATAATAGTCTCTTACCTTAACCTTAACAGCCACAACAGTCCACTGCTGGACATGGGCCTCCCCCGTATAGGGGGGTATTGCCATACTCACCACGCTTGGCAGGCGGATTGGCGAGCGCAGTGCAAGATGTTTAATTCGCAGGGAACGCTGCTGCCCATTTATCCCAGGCCATCTGGTCCAATAACTAGGAATCAGCGAAAAAAAATCCCCGGTAACAAAATTTTGTGGATTTGTTGTGGACGCTTGGAAAATAAGGGTACCATAAGAATCGAGGGGTGCCGTCTCCCTGCTCTGCCAATGAGCTACCGATGATGCAGCGTACCAATCGACCCTTGCCAAATTTTAGTACAATGTTGATGCTGATCTCGAAGAAATAATTTAGCGGAATCTAGTAGAATCTATTTACAATTCCCTAATTGATGTAAACAATATCATTATGATTGTACTTACCCTGACTAGAAAGCCAGTGATGCAACACCCGCAAGCGTCAGCTACTCCGTGGGTCATCATCACATATCCAACGGTGCCAGGCCCAATGGCACAGGATACGAACGACTGTAAAGAAAAGAAATTAAAGATGCAATGAAATATAAAATTGTATGAAAGATCTTCTATTGACAGAACTTTTGCGTTCTTCATACATTCCAAATGATGCTGCGATATTGTGCCGCATCAGGCGATTCTCACACTTGACGTCAGTTGCTGCGCATTTAGCGCGTCCGCATGCGTATGTCAGATACAAGGAAATTTGTGATCATAGACGTGTGATCAACGCAAAACTTGCTTTGGCATTTGTCTTTATTGCAATATGATTCTTAATTCCTTACCACAGTCATGTCAGCCGTGACGAAACCTTGCTGCAGTCCAACGAAGATGCTGATGATGATCAGAAGGAGCTGGTTTGGTTCTATGATCACTTTCATTGTCACCAGCAGCAAAGAGAGGCTTGATTTTGTTTCGGTGCAGTCCTTGTTCTCTGATTTGTACCTCTTTGGAGAGTCAACTCCAAACCCAACGATTATCATGGCACCAGCCATACATGCCAGATAAATTCCTGAAAGGAGAAGAAGTAGGTTACGATAAAAGTTCCCAGGTTGTATTGTCATGTTACTTCCTACAATCTGGATAACATTAAGGCTTCTCCCTGTGAAATAAGCCGTCTACCTGCCACAACTTCTTAATTTCTCCCCAATACTAAAGATTTTGATTGCTTGCAAAAGCAGTTGTGAAGAAAAGGACTCAAAGTAGATGATCTAACTCAGTCTGTGTTTGTGTCTTCTCTACTTCTTTTTAGATAAATATGCTTACCAACAAGCATCTGGATCTTCTCTGGAGGTTGCGGCAGCAAGGCCTTGCCTGCGTCTGCTGGGCAGGAAGTTGGCCCACATAGTTCAGGAATAAGAGACGCATTCATTGAAGTCACAGCAGCCTTGTTATTTCCGGACAACAACACTGCAAGAAAAATGAAAAATTTCTGATCCACTGTGTGTCAGATTAAGATATCTCTTAGAATAGTTAACTGTTTTTACAAAGCACGAAGAACTGTTTAACAAATATTTCTGATGAAGGTCAAATATGTTTATCCAACTTATTGATTAAATAGATACTTGGAGTTATATAAACACAGTGGATTATAAGTAGCACACCATTTTATTCTCTTGTTGATAAAGTGACAACGTCTCATTTACATGCGACAGATTAGGTTTGCTATGGTAGTCAGCCAGCGCTAATACATGCAACCTCCAACACGCCCCTTAATCTGTGGCATGTGTACACATCTTAAAACTCATGTGCATGCACCTTTACAATATTCAGTGTGCATACACTAATAGTTTAAGCATGTAGCTTTATGAGCCTACGTACAACTACAGTTAGATCGTGAATGACCATTTGTCATTATACAGTAACAGCATGAAACAAAACGAAAACAAAAGAAATTAGTCATTACAAAACACAACATAAATAATAATAACTAACACAGTTTAGTTTACGTTAGCCTATTATCCTTTCTCCTCAAATATCGCCCTCTTAATGGGTAATTTCTTTAAGAGTAGTTTTAGTTTAGGACCTGATAAGGCTTTAGTTAGCATGTCCGCACACATTTCTTGTGAAGGCAAGTACCTAAGCTCTACAGCTTCGTTTTGAATCGCCTCGCGGACAAAATGATATCTAATGTCAATGTGTTTAGTCCTATTGCTATTCATTTTGTTTTTAGCTATTGTGTGACGACTGGTTGTCGTTGTAGATTGCTACCGGTTTGTTATAGCTATCGTTAATCAAACTCTGTAGCAAGCTTTTAAATAAATAGCTTCTTTCGATGCAATACTAAGACCTAAGTATTCAGCCTCAGTCGAGGATAAAGTCACGCATCTCTGCTTACGACTTTCCCATGTAATTAAATTTTCGCCTAATTTGAAAATTAAGCCCGTGAAAGATTTTCGATCGAATGACCCACCATAATCCGCGTCCACGTAGCCATGTAGTTCTAAGTTGTGATTTTTGGAAAGTGAGTGCATAGTCGGAAGTGCCTTTCAAATACCTAAGTACACGCTTTGCACAATGTAATGCGTCTCATCAAAGCACGAGTTGAATTGAGATAAAAGCTAACTGCGTGCGCGATGTCTGGTCTACTGTTTTGAGCTAAGTAGTTAAAACATCCTACTAGGTTTTGATATGGCAACCTACAACCGGATTCTGAAGCTTTGTCTAATTTGAGACCTACTTCCATGGGGGTGACGACTGGTTTGCAGTCCGTCATACCGAATTCTTTCAGAATATTGTGAACATATTGTTCTTGGTCAAGGTAGATGGTTTTATCATCTCGCCTAAGTCGCATGCCTAGTACGTGCCTAGCTGGACCTAAATCTTTCACTTTGAACTTTGCAATAATCCAGTTTTTAGTTTTTGCTTCTCGTTCACGTTATTTTTGCCACAGAATACAAAAATGTCATCTACATATACTACAACTATTCTGTTGCCATCGCTCAGCACCTTCTGGTATAGGCACGGTTCTATCTTAGACTGCGCGAAACCTAAATTGAGCATCTCCTGTCTAGCTCATGGAACCAAGCATTGGACGCTTGCTTGAGTCCATACAACGATCTCTGCAGTTTACATACCTTGGTCTCTTGACCCTTGACGATTGCTCCCTTAGGCTGATGCATGTAAATGTCTTCCTTCAGCTTACCGTATAAGAAAGCGGTAGTCACGTGTTCAGCAGCTAGTGAGAATAATAGCCGCAGAGTCGAGCTCCTAACTACAGGTGAGTATGTCTCATTATAGTCTACACCACGTACCTGTGTAAAGCCTTTGCTTCGAGTCTAGCCTTATATTTTGATACTTTACCATCACTGTCTCTTTTTATTTTAAATACCCATTTGCATTGTATCGGCTTCTTGTCACGTGGTAAGTCCACTAGTGACCACGTTTTATTTTCCTTTAACGATTGTAGTTCAGCTTCCATAGCCTTTGCAGCCATAGTGCACTGTCAGGTCTACCTAGTGCTTCTTCAACCGTCATTGGATCGCCGTCAATTTCTGCAATGGCATTAGCAATGGTGCAGGTTCGTGAGTAGTCAACAGGTTCACGCTCTCGAAGGTTATATCTCCGTTGCGGTGCCTCAGAGTCAGTTTGAGGTTCCACGTTACTCGTTTCAGTGAGTACTTCCTGTTGTGTTGCTTGGGGATTCATGTTTGATGTCCCCGCTTCTTCGATTTCTGTATTGTTTTGTGAAGAGTCGCAAGGTTCATTTAAATTCACAGGTTCTATTCGTTCCTCCTCGAAATCAACAGGAACGACTGTGTTCTTCGTCACTTGCGTACCGTCACCAGGAAAAACATTCTCTAAAAACTTGACGTCTCTGTAAAGTGTTACTTTGACTGTTTTAGGGTCCATTAGTCTGTAGCCTTTTGGTTTCACAATAGCCAATGAAGATGAGCGCTTCGTTTTCATGTCAAGCTTTTGGCGCTTCTGTTTTGGTAAAGCCCGGCTTGGCAGCCGAATATTCTTAAGTGACTCAAGTCCACTTTCTTACCAGACCAAAGTTCCTCCGGTACTTTGTTAGCGACTGCTTTTGTTGGGCTACGATTTTTCAAATAAACCACGGTAAGTACCGCCTCAGCCCAGAACTTCTTGCTTAGATTTGCTTCACAAAGTAGGGTTCTTGCTTTCTCAATAATCGTTCTATTCGCCCTCTCAACTACGCCATTCTGCTCTGGTGTGTAGGGCACTGTTTTCTGGTGTTGTATACCAGCCGATTTGAGAATATTATCGAATTGTCGATTGCAAAACTCTTTGCCGTTGTCAGACCTGAAGATTTTTATTGACTTACCAGTCTGATTCTCAACTTCTGCTTTATATTCTCGAAATTTGTCGAGGGTTTGACTTTTATTTTGTAAAAAGTATACGTGCGTTTTGCGCGTGTAGTCGTCGATGAAAAGAAGCATATATTTTGAGCCAGCAAATGATGGCTCCTCCATCGGGCCACACAAATCACTATGAACAATTTGTAATGCTTCTGTAGCTCTAGTTCCACTGTTTTTAAATGGAGATCTCGACGTTTTACCCTGAATGCAAGGCACGCATGGCTCGGTTTTATCAGTTTTATTGATATTTATTCCAATCTTCGGTGCCATAAATTTGTCAGTTCATTTGACAGTGTCAGGTGGGCGATGCAGTTGTCATTTTCAACGAGTTCGAAAATTCCGTCTATTTCTTTCAGGTTCGCAACTTTTTGGTCATCACCGTTTTCTATATAAGAACCTTTTCTGTGAAAATGTACTGAATATTCTTGCTTTAGAAGATTGCTTATAGAAATTAAATTCATGGACAAATCTGGAGCATGTAACACGTTAGGCAATGAAAGTTTTGAAAAGTCTCGTCAAAACTTACTTTTGGCGCGGCATTTCCTGTGCCTTTACTGGAATTAGCGAGCCGTTCGCTACTTTTATATTTATTTTGCGCTTTTCAACCTTGTAGTCGTTTAACTTTTCGGAATCTTTAGTCATATGGTTAGAGCAGCCACTGTCCAAATACCAACTGTCGGGATCGGCAGTTCCTTGAACACATGCAGACGGAGCACACTCCTGCGGCTCCTGCGACGTGCTAGGTGCTCTTTGTACATTCTTCCGACGGCTTGTGCCACTTGTGGCACTAATAGCAATTCGACGTTCGATCGGGCTTAGCACTGTTAGGCGTGTTTTATGAAACCTAGCTAGAGCTAAACGCGGCGAGCTCTTTATCGTCGTGCGACGTAGCTTGCCGGTTACCTTCTTGTAGCAATTTAGTTTTATTTGCTCTAGGCTTACCTTCGTTCCGCTGTTGTCAACAGCCATGATTAGCGGATTGTATACCTCTGTTAGCCCACTGAGTAGGATGGATATAATCCAATCATCATCAACTTTCGCGTCTATATCTGATAACTGCTGAGTGAGGAAGATCACTTTAGTAATATATTTTTTCCATACTTGGGAAGTTTACTAGTCTGCAGTCCCATAGTTCTCTTTGTAGTGCAATGCGCCTCCCCCATCCTTTATCTTCATATGCAGTTTTTAAACTTTGCCATACTTGTTTTGCGGTTGTCGCGTTGAAGACATGGGCATAGCATTCTGGCTCGATGAGGAGGCATAGTGTAGTCCTTGCTTTTCTGTCGGTATCTTTTAAGGTAGCCGGAAGTTCCGTACCTTCAAACTCAACTGCCTTATACCAATCTTTTGATTCTAGGTAGTTTCGGGTCGCGAATTTCCATACAGCATAATCGCTCGACCCTTTGAGTTTTTTGATTCCGCACACGCTCGGAGAATTGTCATCTGACATTTTACACTATAGCATTAAAAGACACTCACAAAATAAAATATAGATTTCAAAAAATGGTATAAGTTTTTTATGCTACTTTTCACGTAATAAAGCACATAACCTATTGATTAAATAGATACTTGGAGTTATATAAACACAGTGGATTATAAGTAGCACACCATTTTATTCTCTTGTTGATAAAGTGACAACGTCTCATTTACATGCGACAGATTAGGTTTGCTATGGTAGTCAGCCAGCGCTAATACATGCAACCTCCAACACAACTTACCAACAGAAGAAATAATATTTCCCCACACTTGGTTGATGTGGAAGACCATGAAGAATTGCCCCAAATACTTAGCAATGTAAACTTCCATGGATGTTTTGGATATCTTGCTGTGCGCTTCTGATACCTGAAAAGAAACAAAATTTACTGAATCTTACATTTAAGTCATGATAGGATCACAATCCCGATTTCAATTAGTTATTACTAGCAAGTCGCGCACAAAATTAATGGTAGTATAAGGTAACAAAGATTACTTGTATCAACCCAAGCACCCTTTCTTCTTTTAAGTAAAGGCTGACAAAATTATCAGATGCCTAAGTGGCTAAGACATCTTTCCTACTTCTGGACTAATAAAATATGGTCAAGGAACCTTCCGAGGAATACTTACAATAGCAATATAAGTGCACATCGCGCACCAGAGCGGGGCAGCTCCCATTCCAGCTAGGATTGCAGCAGGGATAAGGGTATAGAAGGTCGGGTACAACTGAGAAGCGATGTACGGCATGTAGGTAGCAAAGCAGAGCATCATCGCCCATTTCGTGCCGAGCCATCTGTAGAAGAGAAATTTTAGAGTTTATAATCGTAATAATGAGACGACTTGGTCGCATTTAGTAGTGACTTTCAGTCAAAAATCGGAGACCGAGCAGAGTGGCGCAAAAGAGGGGTCCTTTGCCCGGTAGTGGGACACAGAGCAGTCATCATAAAAATAACGTTATGTGGCAGCACCATTCGAGAATGTTACAATCCTTAGGGCCTCGTAAAAGTCAAACAAAAAACAAAATCTACGATATGGACTTCTCGTTTCCGGTTGCCTACCAATTAAATCCCATCTATGATGTGATTATTGATGTGACAAATAGTCCGATTCGTTCTTCCCAGAACAACTCGTAAGCCCAGTCTCGCCCCAAGGGCGTGATTGGGCTGGTTGTTTGAACAACCACAAAATACATCCGGGTGAGCCCTCGCTCCCAGTCAGGTGTAGTTATTAGCGGTCCCGGGACCGATTAATGTAGAGTCCAGCAGTAAAAAAAAATGATATTGTGACAAGATCACACATTCAACAAAACGTGACTTTTTTTATCTGTCAATGATCATTAGAGACACGTTTACCTACTTACTATGTTCAGCACCTATATTCCGTGTGACAGAAAAATTACACACTGATACTTAACAACGTATTTTGCAAATTACCATTTATGGTATCTGCCTTCAATAACTTACTTTATGATCACAACTGGCATGAAGAAGCTGGAGATCAGCACCGCTATATACTTGGCTGCCAAAGATGCTGTACCAAGACCTTCGTCCACATTTATGGAACTTTGGAGATTTGCTGCTCCCTGAAAAAGTAAAACGCTTAGAATAATTTGAACGATGAGATGATTTTGATGAAATTTTCAATTTAGACGAAGAAATATGCAAATAACTAGAAATATTTATTTAGTGGCGTGTGTAGCTCTAATTATACGGCTGAAGGGTATAATAAAATTTCCTTTGGCACGATTAATCTTTAGGTTACTGAGATGGAGTTTCGAAGTGGGGCCACCTGGATTTTTGCTGCAAGGGGGGGAGGGGGTTTAAGTTCAGTTTTATATTTTCTTTGAGCGATTTAGTTTATAGTCATGTTTGGTGTCTTTCGATTAAATCATATGTCAAATGTCAATTCCGTAATAAAATTTGGGTCATTACATATTAAATTCAATTTTTATCTTAATAAAAAACAAGAATTGGTGATCAAAAGATAGTAAAATATCAACGCACAGATAACTAGGAACTTGAATTATGTGCAAAGGATGTTAAAATAATGCGAAAGAGCTATAAGAAATAATTTTCATAAAAACTCATCCCTAAAGGGGGTAAAACAGGGGATGAAAGTTTGTAGGTAACTTTTTATTCCTTTGATAAATGTCGCTGAAATTTTGTTCAGTTATCTATTATACATCGCAAACTATAACATACGTGTGTTTTAATTTTTTGTAATTCGCCCCCTTAATGGGTAAAATAGAGGATGATATTTTGTATGAAACCCTAAAGAAACTGGACTATTTTTCTTAAAAAAATTACAATAACAAATTGAGGTGGCCCCACTTCTTAAATGGCTCCATGCGCCTTAAGGACCAATCCTTTCGAGAGGAAATCTTGTTATATTCATCAGCCGTATTTTCCGATTTTCACCGGTGTACACACCCGACTAATTAGAATGTCATATTCCAATAATAAAAATCTCTGCAAATGAAAGAACAGATACAATCCAATCCTTACGTGATTTTTATTTCTATCATATTTCTTTTATCCTTGGATACCTACTTACATTTGTGATGATAATAAAATGGAAATAAATTGAATAATTGTCAAACGTCGACAAGGACCAAACCCGGGAAACTTGGGGTGCAGTCCCACTACTCTGCCACTGAGCATCCGACGCACTGATCGACCCTTGCCAAATTTCAATATTTTGATGCTCGTCTTGAAGAGACATTTGTGATGGCCTATAAAATATTTCATTTTTCTTCTACATCTACGGCTTATCTTCAAATAGAACACTTACATGCCAAGCAGTGAACTGCACCATAAACGCTAAGCTGACGACAGCCACATTCTTGACTATCCGCCAGTTCTCCCGAGGACCCCACTGGGTGGAAAAGGATCTGCTATCACCGTCATGGCTGACTCTGATGGTTCCTGAAATATAAGGTTTGGTGGTGAAGTTGGAATGAAATACATTTGGATCAAACACTGTAGTAAATAAAACATATCGTCGTTTTGATTTTCCGTTTGTACCTTAGGTTTGTACATTTTAATTTAACACATTTTATTTCTTTCACGAAAATTCGGACTGTTTCATTGTCATACTTGGTTTCCGCACCAGTTGTCATATCTGATTTGATCTAAAATTCCGCGTCTAAACTATACTTGACTATACCTAGTAGGGACCTACACATTTTTTGCTACCTACACTATACTTACTGAATTTTTCGTGTATGTTGACAGTTGTCAAATCAGTCTTAACCGTACATGCGCTCCATATCCGACGCCTCACAACGAAGGGTTATTGCTTTGTTTTGAAAAATTTAATTGATTGCAATTTACCATCATTCACTTTTAAACAATGCTTTTAAATAAACATTAATGTACTAGAAACTACCTGCTACCGTGTGTTACTCTACTACCTACTCTTTTTCTATATTATTCTATTGAACGATATATAAAAACAAAAACATTTTGTACTAGGTTTCTACTCTACAGTCTTTAACTGAATGCACATACAAAAGTGTAAAATTAAATACGTTTTGTGAGCACAGTTGCTGCAGTGTGTTAACAATGTCACACACATGGTTTTCATATAAACAGGGTTTGTTTGTAGTTGCAAGAAACACACGTAACGTCCGTTCTTGCGTTACTTTTGCGCAGAGCTATCGGATGCTTCAGAAAAATGCTATATAACTTTGTTCTCATACGAATACGGTTTATGTCAAACGATTTGACAGACGCATCCGATGACTAAGCGTTGTGGGATACACGGATACACAGCGCTAGCGGGTGCTACTGTTACTGTCAAAGCGTTTGACATACCTACTTACAAAACATTGCAAAAACAGCGATTTTCCCTTTTTGAAGGTAAAAGAACGAAAATGACTCGAGATGCTACATATAGGTACCTACCTACCTAAAGTAAATGATGCCTTTTGTTTATAAAGTAAGAACAAAATAAAATTGTTTTTCATTTTACACTTCATTAAAAATTCTATTAAACCACACTTTGTTTCAGAAATCAAAAGATTTTTTGCGGCAACATAATGCTATGCTCTGATGTTACCAAGGTTAGTCAAACCATTTGCCACAAATGCGTATTTTTTGTGAATTTTTGAACGGATATTTACGATGAATCCACACTGTCCACTGAAGTCACTTAGCACAAAATCAGCCTACCCCGTTGAGGAACCAACTTAAACCGGTTTTTTATACAAATGCTAAGAAAAACCAGTATACCTACGTTGATCCAATAAATGTTAGGTAGGTTGATGTGTTCAGGATAGGTCCTACCTCGACGTAGTCATAGGCATAACGTATAAACTTAATGCTAAATACTTACCTAGGTATGCATACAGATAGGTTGTCCGCAAATCGATATAGGCATTATAAGAGATGATTGATTGGGTTATTCTAAATTATTTAAACTAAATTTTGTATGTCGTCTAGTTTTTTAGAAATGGTCAATTTAAGATTTCTCGTTCTAACCAATCATCCCTTAAAATGTCTACATTGATCCGCCGTACAACCTGAATAAAAAAATGCAATAAATACCTGTGTGTCAATTGATGTATTCTTCTCGCAACTAACTCGCACTACACAACTAAACGAACTAAACTGTAATAAAGTAACTCAACTACTTGTACAATTGTAAATAAAATGTGTGAATTTGGAACAATTTAACAAAATAGCGGAACAAATCAGATTTTATTGTCGAAGAACACTTTGCCCTTTTAACTTGTTTTCGGCCCATTAAGTACTAAAATTGTATTATAATGACTCAATCTATTTTGTTGACTATGTTTTATAATATATACTATGTTAGAACAGACTTGAAGTCAACAGTCTTTAAATTGTCATTAAATAATATAATCAATTTCAAATGTTCTTCATTCCACATGTGAGGGACAATTTCACATCTAACACAAGAACTGTCTCTGACCGATCTTTAGAAACTGCAACCCAACAGTTCCAAGCTTTCATTAAATATTAGTCCTGAATGTGTTTTCTCGAAGCTCATTTGATAGAATAAATTATCAGCCTACTAAAAAGTACAGAAGTGACAAGCAGGGAAAGTGAATGTGGATTCTAGATTCCACGTTACAACTTCCTACTTGCCGATAATTCAGTCGCAGAACTTCGGCACCATTTTGATATCATATTTAAAATTTCAGGACATAAGTATTTACAGGCGCTTACTTTACTTTTATGCTATGCTACTGAAACTGACTACATATCTTAAATTTTCAGACGATGGAAATGACTTAGTAAATCATGCAGGTACTGGTACTTACTTACTTACTCCTACGCATGGTGTCGTATATTTCAAGAGCTGAATCGCACAATAAAACTGAACAACTTTGCCAAGAAAAAACTTTCTTTGCCAAGAAAAAATATTTTCAGGTATTTTTATACCTTCTCTTAATTTGAAATGGTTACATCTGTACAGCATCATAGTTTCCTATTCTATGGCTCAAGATGGGTTTATTCCGTAGTCAGTAATTGGTCTGATTGGTGCGGCGCGCGCTTGTTTTGCTCGTAGCCGAATATTCCTGAACGCTCTGGTTACTGAAAAGTACTTCGCCTAACCAATTGTTACTGAACCCATTTACATGGCCAATTTAATACAGCTCGATGTGTAGGTACTTTAATTAATACAAGTACTTAGGTATGTCCCTTGATTTAATCTACCATTAGTAGAGTTTATGATGTTCTATACGGGGTGTACGAGATAGCTCTCCGAATACTGATGGGTGCATTTAGACCATTAAACTGAATAACTTCCCGTAAGAGTTTTGTTAAGGAGACGTGATTTTTTTTAACCTCATACAAATACACGATCAGAACTATGTACGTTTTATTGTAACTACAATTGGTTGTCCTAATAAATATAAATAAATAAATAAAGCAGCTGAATGCATTTACAAAGCAAAGCAAAAAAAACTTTTACGTCTCCTGAAGTTGTTGAGTTTTATGGTCTGAGTACAGTATTCGGAGAGCTGTCCTTTACACCCTGTATGTGTGCCCTTTTTTAAAAGTAATTTTACACCCGACAAATGAAGTAACTTGACTTGAATTACAATAGGACTACAGATTACGTCACCTTTCATGTTACTGTTGTATGTTTCACTATCTATAACTTTTTATTATTTACTTTCAATTACTTACTCGTGTATGAAGACATAGAAACATTGTAAAAAGTGAGTTGTTATATTGTACTGGCACAAAAAGTAAGTCATAAAATATGACAATGTAAGAAAGTAAATTACTTGCACGTGCTTTTCTTTATTTATTAAATACATAATATATTCCACTCTAAGCAAGTACTTATTAGAGTATTTTCACATGGAAAAAAATATGCTTCTATGTATATCATCATCTTCATGCCCTTATCTCAATCAGTTGGGGGTCGGTGCAACATTATTTGTTAGAACACAAAATCATGTAGCAAAACAATTCGGCTGAAGTCAACTCACTTTGGAAATGCTATTATAGGTGGTGTCGCCGCCACCATGCGGTTGACGATAGTCGATAGATATTCAGCCTTGTTCATGCTGCTATGTAATTATCGACACATAATATAAATATGACTTACCCCACACACACCGTAAATGTATAACAAAACAACATAATCAACTTACAAACTAGAACTAGGACTTCATATTTTGTAGCAAATTGAAATTATTCCGTCACATCAAGTAAAATGCAATAAAACTGATAAAATCACTGCAACGGACGTTCCAACAGCAGGTAACCATTTTGCGTGACAGTTCGTTACTGATGATGATGGTGACTCTAAAATCAGTGATCGGCATTGTTGACAAGCTGGAAAACTAATTAGATACGAAACTGCGAGTTAATTGAGTTGCCGTGAAGTTGAAATTATAAAACACTGTTAAATGTAAAAATACTTAAGAAGCCTATGATTTGAAAAGTTTTCATTTTTTCTAGTTTCTATAGAAAGACAGTTTAGTTTAGCTTTTTCGCTTACCAACATAGGCTCCATAGTCCATAGTAAAAGTTGTTCAGTTTCATGTTTTAATCATGCCTCCGTACACAAGTACCATGTTACCTACCCGGTATAGTTTCAGCATCAATTCGTGATCAACAAAGTGCAATAATAATAAGTAAATTGATACCTAATTTAGCTATCGTAATAAATAATTAGTGCCGTGAGCTACGACTTCGTTATGCTCATTATTCGCACGGTTTCATTATTACCTATTTTTGACATTTTCTAACCTTTTACGAGAATTTCTATAACACTATAGTAGTATTAAGTATTGACTTAAATTAAAACCGTTTTTATTTGGTACTGGTAGGTACTGAAAGTGAAAAATATTGTAGAATTAAGAAGAAAGGAATAGGTGAATCCATAAAAAATTATTTGAAAGCTCACATACCTTGTGATAATCAATTATGGTAGTCAATAGATAAATTGTCCACAGAATAAAAAATTCTAGAGTAGATACGATTCGTGCATCAATTAAATTATTCTACACCGAACAAGGAGAGGTCTCCATATGACAGTTATTTCTTAATCTTACCTAAATAATAATTTAGAAAATCATAATACCTATTCAAAATCAAAACAACTCCACAATCAACACAAAATTAAATGTAGAAAACTTTTCTTATTTTGGAAAATAAAAAAGAAACTTCTTACCAAACCTTATATTTGGAAGATTGCAATGCAATTTAATTGATTGTAAGTTAAATGAACAAAGTTGAAGCCAATCAATTAAGTAGATGCTCTATATAGGTTAGTGATGGAATTGTAAAGCGATAAATTTCAATAACACGGTCATAACGCTACAGCTCGTAATAAAGACACTTTCTCAAATTAACTAATTATCTTTACCCACTACGATACCGTGAAAAGTTAGGTACCTATACTATATTAACTAGGGAATTTTTGACGATGAAACTACTCTTTGAGAAATAAAACACTAGCGTAGAACTAATATAATTTGTAAATCAGCACATATTATGTATGAGTATGACACCAAAGCTACAGATATCAAAGTTATACGAGTTGTCAAAAACAGAAGAATATTTTCGATTATTTGCAATAAATTAAAAGATTTTGCAATTACTACGTTCGATGCCCTTGACGGACATACTACTAGCAGAAAAAATATAAACCGTTTACGTATTATATATTTAGCAGCATTTGTCACTGGATCTATAAACGCCTGGCAACTATATTACAAGAAAAACCATGGCTATATGACAGCCAAACTGGAAACCGTAGCGCCTGACGCTATGCAAGCTATATACGACTACATACAATATATAGTCGACTTATATCATATACACAAGTATGATAAAGAAGCAACCGAAGAATATTACAGGCAGTATGATGATATAGACAGATTTCTAGGAAGAGAAGTGAATAAGGCTGTAAATAGGAGATTGAAGAAGCTAATACGGATCTTGACACTGATTTGGATAACAAACGTGATATATACTTCTGCATGTAATCGTGGTAAAGGCACAGGAGAAATATTAATACACGTTTCTTATCATATATTTTTATTTACAAAAATATTGACCATTTTGTCTTTAATAGCGCATAATCTTCGTATTGAGTATCGGTTGAGGTCAATCGGTGATGTTGTTGAAAACTGTTACCATATAGCTGAGGGTTGGCATCAAATCAATATCTTAAATGAATACAGGAGACTATCAGACAATATCTTCAATTCAATCCCAAAGAAGCAATATCGAAGAAATATGAGAACTCAGAATAAAATTAAGTTGTTCAAAACGTTATCATATCAGTATTTCAGGAGAATTACAGGATTGAGTAAATGCTATTTCATACTTACGGAGCAGTGTGAATTTATCAACCATATGTTTGCAATTCGGGTTTGTAAAATCCTAGTAATTTCTTGAGATTTACTAGATTTGCTTTTTCTTGTATATAAAGGATTGCAAATGCACTTTTCTACAAAGAAGTCATATCCCAAACTAAAATTGTTAAAGATACATACGCGATGAGTCGAAATTCTCTATGCGTATTATTTTTTCGAAGGAAGACTTAATACATTGTTTTTATCTTTCCAGATTTTGATGCACAGCCTTAATCTTACCATCGATATGGTCAGATTCATCAACAGTACCGTTAGATATGGACAAGGATCACAGGTAAAGTGTGTATTTCTATATTTGATTTCAGTGATATGATAGCACACGTCATATTCTCAAATTTTTATATAATTTCTATGTCCCGTTAACACGTTAACATCATAACGAGCAAAATCGTGTTTTAAACTTTAATTAAATATAGTTAAAGCTCTAACATCAAAATGTATCAAAGGTTTAGGAAACTTCATGACTTGTCAAAAACTATTGTGAGTGACCAATTTATTGCTTTTAATAAAACAAATAATTTCATCATTCAAAAACCTTAATTGAGAAAAAAGTTTTCTAACCTAACACAGAAAGTGTTTTCATACCTAACACGGAAAGTGTTTTCAATTTTGGTATTCAATTTCTTTCAGTACAACGGCGTGACATCCCCGATGTACGAGTCGGTAGTCTGGAGCGCCATGAGGACTTTTGTGCCAGCAGCTATCTTCTTTAGCCTGGTGCACCATTGCGACAGAGCATATAGAGAACACCATAGTATCGTCAGGCTCTGCGACCATGTCATTGTTGAGAAGAAATGTGGTAAGGTTCTGTAGTCGGTAGTCTGGAGCGCCATGAGGACTTTTGTGCCAGCAGCGATCTTCTTCAGCCTGGTGCATCATTGCGACCGAGCCTATAGAGAACACCACAGGATCGTCAGGCTCTGCGACCATGTCATTGTTGAGAAGAAATGTGGTAAGGTTCTGTAGTCGGTAGTCTGGAGCGCCATGAGGACTTTTGTGCCAGCAGCGATCTTCTTCAGACTGGTGCATCATTGCGACCGAGCCTATAGAGAACACCACAGGATCGTCAGGCTCTGCGATCATGTCATTGTTGAGAAGAAATGTGGTAAGGGCTCCCAATGGTGTGACTCACCGAACTTTTCCCGTCTATAAATTTTAGTCCCGGAAATCCTTTCGACCAAATACTTATGACATCATTCTGTAAGTCAGTTTATGTTTCATTCAAATCAAAAATAATACCTACTATGAATATGAGATAAGATAAATGACAATTTGTGTCAAAAATCCTTGACATAGCGTCTTCTTTGACGTCATGATCAAGAACGTAAAAGCCACCACACCACTGATTGTGGTTCAACGTTTAACTGAGAGATAAATTAAAAGCGAAACAGTTGCCGTTGCAGTTGTTTACCACGTAATAAATTAAGCAGTTCTATTGCTTTTCAATCAACACTTGGTATGAATTCATACGAGTATATTCTCAACAGACTCAGACATACAGCAAGCCGTGTCCAGACTGCGCGCGCTGGCTGTATCACGACCCATCTCCTTCAATGCTGCCAACTTCTTCCGCTTCGAGTACCCGCTGGTCACCACCGTCGTCGCCACCGTCACCAACTACTCCATCATACTGTTCCAGAGCAAGAGCTGAGTTTGCTTCGGAATGGTGTTGATGAGGAAGCTGTTATGAGGAAGAGGAAGCGGGAAATGAAGTAGAAAACTGAAAGATGGAGAATGTGGATGATAATGATTTATTTTATGAGGATGAGGAAGTAGTCAAATAAAACGAAAAAGAGAATAAATTTATTATGAAAGATTTTTTATACGACTGAATACCTTTTCCTCAGAATCTATGAGGAAGCGAAAGCGGTAGAGGAATTTTGACTTTCTTTTATGTGGAATTGGGGAAGCAGTAGCGGCTAAGACAACTACAAAATTGTTGAACAATGATGATGCGGAAGAGGAATCCTTAACAAAACTATTCGGAAAGCAAGTTATCACCACCGTCGTCACTACTGTCATCAACTACGCCATCATACTGTTACGCCGCATAAGCGCTGGGTGTCTAGTCGAACGTTATACTGTAGCTGATGGTAATCTTTTTGTGAACAAATATAATATAGAGTCTGGCTAGCGAGTCTTTGGACGTCAAATAATACAAATATTTCAAATGGCAACATGTTAACACTGAAAAACTACAATAAAACAATTTTGATACTTACTATTTTTTGTTTCTGCTCTTTAGTTTGTGTTTACCTTGCCTAGCTTGATATGTATGTATGTATGATGTATCTACCGGGAGTAACAGAAAGGGTATAACAAGCCGAAAGGAGGCTAAAGTACAAATGAAACTGAACAACTTTCCCCATGGAACATGGGACGAAATATGAAAAAAATTTGGACTTCACAGTAAATCAATCAGCTGATCTGCGATTTTTATGGGAGGTCCAAATATTTTTCATATATCGACCATGCATGTTTCATGGGGAAAGTTGTTCCATGCCTTAACCTCCTTTCGCTTGTTCTACTTTCTTTTCCCGGTAAAACATCATACACATACCAACAGGCAAGGTAAACACAAACTAAAACGAAAAGCGTAAGTATCAAAATATTTTATTGTTTTCAGAGTGTTGTGTTTGTATTTTTATTTTTCAGAGAGCTCAAGAACAGCAAACCTTTTTGAATCACTAGGTAGGTATTATTTATTACATACATGTACCTTATTCTTGCTGCTTTTTCCTTTTTGTGCGTATTTCCAAGAGAACAGGGTTCGAAGATATATATCACTTGATATATATCATTGATATTTATCGGATATATATCACGATATTTATTCCTTAATAAATATCAAGTGATATATATCAAGGATATATATCGCGTGATATTATGATATTTATTTTTTGGATATATATCACACATTTTTTGTTAAGGATTAGTGAAAATTTTTGGTCAATTGGACTAAAAAAGAACTTGCCAAGTACGCCACCAATGAATATCTTTTATTAATTTTAAAACCCGGCCAAGAGCGTGTTAGACACGTCCACAAATAGGGTTTCGTAGTCAGGTTTTTCAGCGTTACAAACTTAATTTTGTTGCTGGTTTGTTTGGAGCTGTATGGTTACCAACCGCAAATAGAAAAACTTATTTTTTTTCTGAACCCTTTACGGGTACAGTATCCGTTAAAGTTTTCGTAGTAACTTCAGATTGTAAGCTATATTCAAAATTTCCCAAGAGCGTGTCAGACACGCCCACAAATAGGGAATCGTAGTCAGGTTTTTCAGCGTTACATACAGACTTAATTTTGTTGCTGGTTTGTTTGGAGCTGTATGGTTACCAACCGCAAATAGAAAAACTCATTTTTTTTCTGAATCCTTTAGGGCTACAATATCCGTTAAAGTTTTCGTAGTAACTTCAGATTGTAAGCTATATTCATTTTTTTTAAGTTTTAGCGTTTATACTTTAGAAGTTACAGCAGGAACAAATTATGAGTCAGAAAGGCCCCTTATAAAAGCAAATTTCTCGTGACAGAAACATTTTAGTGACATTGTTTCAAAGAAACCTCTCCTTAGTTTTAAAAGACCTATTCAACGATACCCTACTCAATATTACCCGAGAAAAAAATGTTTTTGCCCCCCTCCCACTTGTATGGGAGAAGGGTTCAGTAAACATTTATTATATTTTTTTTCTGAATTTCCATATTTAGTCAACACGACTTATCTTTTCACTAAATTTCATGTCGATAACTCTGCGATATGAGGGCACGGCATACAGACAGATATACAGACAGACAGGCAGACAGACAGACAGACAGACAGACTTAACGAAATGATAAGGGTTTCTAGTAAAGAAACCCTAAAACTCCACTTTTATTATGCATTAGAAAGAAAAAAAATAGTATTATGTAGATAAATAGGTAATTAATGTATTATTTTTGCTTAACTTATATTTTATAAATATTAAAGTTATCTTTATTTTTGTCTTTAGTATTTATTTAGATAGACTCATAGGTTTAATATTTTATTTGGTGTGCAAAGTAAATGGTTCATTTGGAAGAGCATTTTCTGCGTACGGGCTCATATATGATGGTCAAATTATAAATTTTAGGTATGCACGTATGCACTATTGTACACCCGCTTTATGTGTTTGCTTTACTGTTCAATTAATACAGCATTTTCTATACCACTTTCAGTTAAAAATTCTTACATTTTTTTTGTGTTTAGCGTCAAAGTTAATACATTATTTTAAAAGATTTTAGACTGATTGATATATAAGGTCCTATTAAATTCACTGCAAATATTTTAGGGGCAGATCAAATAAAATATAAGCATGTACTAGGCAAATTTTTAAAGAAATCTACACGCTAGTTTTCGAGAAAACTGCATTTAACTAAAATAAAAAACGAAACGCAAAAAGTGCACCCTGTTTGTCCTAGAAACGCACACTTCGATGAATTTAAATTACGCGCCGTGCTGTGATTGGTTGGTTGTTAGTGTGCGTGCCGTATAAGTGAATCATGTTTACATGGCGGAACGTCAGCTGGGTCAGTCAAAGGGTGTTCACATAATTAATTAAAAAGTTTGTTTGAAAATGAAAAAAAAAATCTAGCGTGTAGATTTTTTTTAAAATGCCTTAGATGTTTTTCTTATACATATTTACGCATGCCCTTAAAATATTTGCAGTGAATTTAATAGGACCTTATATATCCGATAAATATCAAAATATGGATATATATCCGATTTATTGGATATATATCGGATATTTTGATATTTATTATAAATATCGGATATTTTCGAACCCTGCAAGAGAATGACGAAGGCTGATGGTATTTTTATGTATTTTTAATAACGATGACCAACAACTTGAAGTCATTCGACTTACTGAAAAGCTCTAGTTACATACATTTTAAAATCTTCTTGCTGCTTATTTCTTTCGTCTGCGACTTTTCGTTCTCTGTATTCCACAGCAAAATAGCCCGTTACCCCAATGACTAGTAAAGTTAGAAGTAGATACGCCTTTACGCCAGTTCTCAAATAAGGTGTTATAATGTATGCGATAATGTATCCCAGGGAATGACAAAGGCCGATTGTCGAGTACGCCGCTTCTTCCCGTCCCCGGAACAGGACTCCGTAATATGCTGGGGAAATAAAATTGGCAATGTTAAACCACAAAATCTTGGATGAAATTGAAAAAAAAGACATTCTTGGCATCTTCAAGCCACAGCCACAATAGACAAGGCTGAATATGACCTAACCCCAACTGAGGGGTGCTTTTCATACCTACGCACTCACCGAAAATCCTTAATAACGAGTGAACCTTCTGTAAATTCTATAATTTGTGCTATTTGGTCTATCAATCTGTCAAGAAGAACTAAAAGAAAATCTAAAATAGGCAACTTTATTCGTATACATTTTAAAACTATTATTTTGTATTAACATAACTTTAAAAATATATCACATTATTATTATAATTTTAATACTTAATTGTGCGTTTCGACGGAATTTCAGATTGTAAAAATATGACATAAAACATTTCCTTGTCATATTTCATACAAAAATAATTGAAGTAGTTACATAATCAAATCCTATTAAAACATAATGTATCACAGTATGCAGTTACCTAAATATCACTCTACGTTCTGAAATGCAATGTTATCACGACCTATATACATATCTTGCTCCTTGTTCTTACTAACTGCAAGTTTCTTTCTACTTTTCCTCTCTCTAAATTCTACAACGAAATAACACGCTACTCCAACAATCATAAGAGTAAGAAGTAGGTAAGTTTTGGCACTGGTTCTCAAATATGGCGATATGATGTAAGCGATGATGTAGCCCATGGACTCCCAGAGGCGGAAGTTTGAGAAGGCTGCTTCTTCTCTGCCAGGAAAGAGGACGCCGTAGTAAGCTGTGGAAAGAAAACATATGCATAGCAGAATGGTGAAAGCTTAAGCCAAACCAACCATTAGGCCCTAGCTCCACTCATTAAACGTGAGACATGAGACGTGAGGCGTGCGACATCGCGACGCTTGAGCCAAAAAGAAGAGCCAAAGCTACATAGACATACAGTTGTCTTCTTACGTCTCACGTCTCACGTCTTCTCTATGGAGCTTGCGCCTTACCATCTCAAGTGCAGAACACAGGATATCATTATGTACAAGGGAATCAGGAGTTGCAATCTTTTGGGGTAAACGTCTCTTTTAAAAATTCGTCTCTACCAGCAGTCAAATCCTTAACCGTTGTTTCTTCAGGGATCATTCTACTTCTACTTATTTCTGCATTGTTTTTAAAAGAGACTGAATTATATTGGTATCAAGGTCTCAAGGAGAGGAATACCAAAGGGTACTTTTCATCACTAAATGGTTTTGCGAATGAGGGTCTGCCAGGATAAGGGGTACAAAAAGGAGGTAAAGAATACCAAATCCAAAAACACTTTTGGTGCTAGGTACACACACAATTTTTAGAAAACTTGCAAAATTTTCTAACGCAGGCAAAACACAAATTAGTTGTAAAACAATTCCGGTAGATGGAGCCACGTCTCCATTTGATGGCCAAGACACAATAATTGTATAATTTTCGCAGTTAACAATTGTGTCGAGGTAGCCCAGTTGTGAAAGGTGTCGCCAGGACTAATGGCGAAAGTTGCAGATCCAAACCCTGCCAGAGAAAATTTAACAAGTTTTCTAAAAAACCTCCAAAAAATATACTTGCCATTCATCTGCACCATCCAGATGGAGTCGCACAGCCCCCAGAGGACGGCTATGATGTACAGCACGTAGCCCTGGTCTGCCTGGGGCCTCCACACCAGGATTGTGATGAAGAGGCCAAGGTGGCCGATGAATGCGCTGCAGATCAGCGGGATGCGCCCGGTTATCTGGAAATGAAAATGGTCTTATAAAGCAAGTGACTGATTAGGTATCTTACCCCTTGGCGTGGACGTGATGATGATAAGGTATCTAGAATAGCAACCCTCATCCTCAGATTTAGCAGCCATGGCAGAGCATCGACTGCAATAGTATTGAAGTCTTTAAGACCATTTCAGAAACTTGTCAGCCGATTATGGGAAAAGAAGGGTGATGTTATAGAACCAGCATCATTCAGCACATCTGTCTAGTAAATACATTTTGTTGTACAACAATACCTTGCCCAAGTATCCAGTGACGACGCAGCCAATTGCGTCTGCGATGCCGAAGGTCATCATCACGAAACCAACTGTTCCGGTTCCAATGGCACATGAGATGAAAGACTGGAAAACACACAAAAAGAAACATCAAGATAATTATTTTTATGAAGTAAACCTATTTATTTATTTATCATAATGTTTCTTTTTTAATTTTAGATATGTTTTTTTAATGAGATAGGCCCCCATTTGTCTACTATCTCACCTATTAGATGATGCAGGCGATGTTGGAACATGCTTGCCTAAGTAGTTGCCTATTCACTCTTGCCTTGATAAGGCCCAAATTATAATGATCCGGAAACAGATCCGCCGGCAGGGAATCCCACTCCTTAGCCGTTCGTATGATGAAATGTTCAGCAAATCACTTCGTGCGAAAGAGAGTTGAGAACCAGTGGCCAGAATTTGATATGCGCCTTTTTACAGGGCTACCTTGGTATCTAGCTTTAAAATAGGGTACAGGTAGGGTTATGAGTTCTGAGGGGCCTGGGTGTGCCCATATTCGTCTGCGCACCTTTCCTCAACCCATTTTCGCCATCAGAAACAATCTTTTTCATAGCAGGTTTGGATCAAAAATACTAAAACATACCGCTGTAAAATCAGCACCAAAGAAGGCCTGCTGCAGTCCCACGAAGATGTTGATGATGACCAGCAACAGTTGGTTGGGTTCCACAAGGAGTTTCAGGGTCACAGCTAGCAGGGCGAAGCCTGATAGCCCGGTGCCAGAGTTAGGACGGCCCACGTCGTATCTGGAGTGTTATTTATCATTGTTACTTATGGATATGTGAATCTTGGATCTATTTTATATAGGTAGTTTTTCTTTTAATGAAACAAAAACAACGAACCCAAAACGCAAAAACTTGCGTCGACGGATGCGTCTGTCAACTACTCAAGTGCATGCATAACCTACGTTGTTTCAACGTCAGTTTTTAGTAGGTATGTGGAATTCGAAATTTCCTTGCATCCGACGACAGGCCTATGCATTAGAACTGCGCTAAAAATGCATATCAACGTACGTTATGTGGGCCCTGCTTCAGTAAGGTATACTCAAAACAACCGACCCATGATTTATTTAAATGATGTAAAAAACGTACCGTGTGGTGCCGGCTTAGAATGCCGTGTGGTGCCGGCTTAGAATAGCATCGCCCCATATATTTCTTGTGGGTGTCGTAAGAAGCGGCTAAGGGATTCGAGAGTTGATGTGTATAGCAATTTTAGGCTGATACCTGTCGCTATGGTGATACACAGTCTTCTGAATGACTCAAATTTTTGTCAGAAGTGGTGTAAATGGCCGTTTATGCTCTGCCTACACTGCAAGGCATATAGGAGTGATATATTTATGTATCTAAAAAAACATACCTTTTCATAGAGTCAACTCCAACTGCAACTATGATGGCTGCGCCGGCCATACACGCCAGATATATTCCTGAAAGAAAATTCTATAATCAACATCATCAAAATACATACTAAAATTACGTGCAACGATCTACAAATTACATTCATAATTCAATAGGTATTTAAAACAATTATGAAATATGCAATCAAGAAAATATTAGCGTTGATCATCATAGCCACAATCTCATTAAATTTTAATTGAAATGTAATGTTGGTTGGAATTACCACAGGAAGTTATTTAAGATTACTACAGATATTTAAGTAAGGAAGGCTGCATGACGGCATACAAACAGTAAAAAAGGTAAAAAAACACAACAGGAAATTCAACGTTTATCCTAAGACCATTTCAAATACTTACATAAATCTAATCTAAATAAATTCTTGGCCAACGTGGAAATCCCTGAACCGGTTACGAACGCAAGTTGGCAAAATGGGGGCAGATAAAACCTGAACTACTGTGCCTGTGGGTGGATCCGTACCCCAGTCAATGGCACATCTGATCTCTTGCCCTCTATTGCAAACCACATGTACCATACCATAATCATAACAGCCACAACAGTCCACTGCTGGACATGCGCCTCCCCCTATGGGGGGGTATTGCCATACTTACGCTGGTTGAATATCCCTTAGTCGCTTGGGGTAGAATTGGGGTGATGCTATTCTAAGCCAGCATAACACGGCATACAACATGTACCAAGTAAGACCTCATTGAAACTAACGTGAATGGGTGGGGTAGCTATAGACAAATATTGGCAATACAAAATTTAATCTACCGTCTTAGGACCAGTGACACGAAGAAGAAGATCTAAATGAATATCTCCCTACCTACGAGCATCTCAATCTTCTCCTGAGGCTGTGTCTGCAGAGCCTCTCCAGCATCAGCGCTGGGCAGGAAGTTGGCTCCGCAGATGAGGGGAATGTCAGATGCATTCACTGCAGTGACGGCTGCCGCGTTGTCTCCTGATGTCAACACTGAAAACAGGAAGTTTTGTTTTTGAGTCAGTATGTATTACATATATCACACCTATATCCGTTGCGGGCTAGGCAGAGTCAAAACGGCTGAAAAACACGGTAATTTACATCACTTTTGGCAAAAGTATGAAATTTTTAAAGCAAAAAATTGGTTTATTTTTAGACAATCCTTTCCCTAACGACCAGTATGTATCTATGCATTTGTAGCGTTTTCTGTTGCAAAGTTGCAACCACAATAAAAGGCAACAAAATAAAATATGAACGTTATTTTGTTGCAGCTAATCATGAACTATGAACACGGAACAGCCATATAACTCATCCTACCTTCTTCAAAATTTATTACTATGAGACATTGAATTTATTTTCTATAATCACTAAAAACACGATATAGGTAATTGATAACTCTACGTAATTAAAGAATGTGCTACGTTTCTGCTACGTCGTAGCAAATGATAAGGTTTTTGGGCGACAGTTTTGTTTATTCCATCAGTAATTCCAAAGAATATAAGTACAGGCAATGCTTACCCAAAGAAGAGATGAGGTTGCCCCACACTTGGTTCAGCTGGAAGATCATGAAGAACAGCCCCAGAAACCTGACGAGGAGAGCTTCTGTCGGGATGCCGGATATCTTGTTGTGGGCTTCTGATACCTGCAAAGCATAAACATACATTTGGTAAGTATTTAGGTACCTAGTAAAGCTATAAGCAGTGCCGTGTTGTGCCGGCAGAGTAGAATAGCACCACCCCCTCTCTTCCCGTGGGGGTCGTAAGAGGCGACCGAGGGATAAACCCGACCCAAACAGCCAGGGCCAACCGTATGGTGGCGGTTAATCCACCACAAAAGCATTCCCAAGGACGATTGACGTCTGGTAGGCGGCCGGTCGTCAACAAAACGTGTTGCGCCGACCCCAAGTAATTGGGATAAGGGCAGGAAGATGATGATAAAGCTATAAGCACCCACCTATCTAGAATTTATTTTCGTTAATGTTTATAAAAAAATGGCATGAACGCATACTTACCTATTTGGAATTCGAATCATCTACTGAAAATCCAGTCTAGGAATATTTGATTTGCATAAATAAAATATCTGCCCGTTAGCGGTTTCAGTCGCTGCAACTCATTTTACCCTATACATAAACCTTCCTCTTAAAAACCGAATCAAAATCCGTTGTGTGATTTAGGAGACAGACAGACAGACTTAGCTGTGTAATGATAAGGTGAATATCCGATGGTGTCATATTCATACTATCTGGGGGCACGGCAGTGCCCCCACCAAGTCGAGCTGAAAGCGGCACGGCCGTACCATCCTTTTCTCGAACCAGTTTAGGCCATTTTTAACCCCCCCATAACTCCCCTGTCGATGAGTTTAGAACCCTCATTTTGAAATATCTTATCAAGCACTGCATAGATACGATATATTTCAAATTTCATTTAATTTGGACCAGTAGTTTAGAAGTTAGAGTTAGTCAAAGTTTCTTAATTTTCTGCCTGACTGACTGACTGACTGACCGATCATCAAAATTCTAAGGTACTTCTAGCAGACTGAGGAGCTTGAAATTTAGAATACACCTTGTATTTAGTGTATGAATAAAGGGAAAACTATAACATTCAGAAAATTCGGTTGCAACCGGATAACTAACTTTGTATTTCCATACAAATGTATAGGATTACAAAGTTAACTTTGCAGATGGGCTTTGGGGAAATCTGTAGCTGAACTCAAGAAGTAGTTCCAGATAAGAGAAAGAGGAAGACTATCTACAAAAAGAAATGAGATCCACCAAAAACATTTACTTGTAAAAAGAACCAGTCTCTCGCTCTGAGTTCTTCTACTGTAAAAGTTGTGAGATCCATGTGATGCCAAGTCGGTTATTGATTTATTCAAGGACTACTTCAGGAACTTTCATCTTAGCTATTGCGTAATTAGGTAACAGACATCATCTAACAGTAACTATATCGATATTTAAAACTTTTATATTTACAATAACTAGAATGACTTGGCAATCGCACACATTTGCTTGAGATACGATGGTTTAGTGCGATGGCGGGTCATTCTAGTCATTGTAAATATAAAATTTTTAAATATCGATATAGTTACTGTAAGATGATGTCTGTTACCTATTACCAATAGCAAGATAGTTCCTAATAGTCCTGAATAAATCAATAACCGGCAACACATGGATCTCACAACTTTTTACAGTAGAAGAACTCAGAGGCGAGACTTGGTTCTTTTTACAAGTAAATGTTTTTGGTGGGATTTAACTTTCCGCAAACGATTTGCCTGTCTGCCAGACTTACTTGGGGAAAATACTATGCAGCTCTACTACGTGGTTCAATTAAGAATGGGATTCAATGGCGGTCGAAGGTCATCCCCCTCCCGCTTACGAAACTGCCGCCATTTATAATCCCACTCTTTATTGAACCTGGTAGTTCCATTAAATTTTTCGATCCGGGTAGGTAGCTCATATCAAAATCTTACTACAGACAAGTAGGTGCATTTAGCACACCACAGTGGCTTTCCGCCCAAGCCCACGACCAGTCCAGCTGGGATCATGGTGTAGAAGCGTGGCCACAGCTGGACTAACTTAATGTATGGTACGGCCATTCGCATTGGCCATATTTGATAGCTGTCAAAATCATGTTAATGCTAAGATATAAGGTAAAGCTTAAGCTAATACATAAGGTAAGACTTAAGTGATATAAGCTGGACTAACTTTTCGCAGGTGGGATGAGTTAATGACTCTTACTACAGACAAGTAGGTGCATTTAGCACACCACAGTGGCCCTCCGCCTAACCCCACGATCAGTCCAGTTGGGATCATGATGTAGAAGCGTGGCCACAGCTGGACACAGGTGATATACCCTTACCACAGACAAGTAGGTGCATTTAGCACACCACAGCCCTCCGCCTAACCCCACGATCAGTCCAGTTGGGATCATGATGTAGAAGCGTGGCCACAGCTGGACACAGGTGATATAAGACTCTTACCACAGACAAGTAGGTGCATTTAGCACACCACAGTGGCCCTCCGCCTAACCCCACGATCAGTCCAGTTGGGATCATGATGTAGAAGCGTGGCCACAGCTGGACACAGGTGATATACGACCCTTACCACAGACAAGTAGGTGCATTTAGCACACCACAGTGGCCCTCCGCCTAACCCCACGATCAGTCCAGTTGGGATCATGGTGTAGAAGCGTGGCCACAGCTGGACACAGGTGATATACGACCCTTACCACAGACAAGTAGGTGCATTTAGCACACCACAGTGGCCCTCCGCCTAAGCCCACGACCAGTCCAGCTGGGATCATGGTGTAGAAGCGTGGCCACAGCTGGACGGTGCTGATATAACTCTTACCACAGACAAGTAGGTGCATTTAGCACACCACAGTGGCCCTCCGCCTAAGCCCACGATCAGTCCAGCTGGGATCATGGTGTAGAAGCGTGGCCACAGCTGGACACAGGTGATATACGACCCTTACCACAGACAAATAGGTACATTTAGCACACCACAGTGGCCCTCCGCCTAAGCCCACGACCAGTCCAGCTGGGATCATGGTGTAGAAGCGTGGCCACAGCTGGACACAGGTGATATACGACTCTTACCACAGACAAGTAGGTACACTTCGCACACCACAGTGGCCCTCCGCCTAAGCCCACGATTAGGCCAGCTGGGATCATGGTGTAGAAGCGTGGCCACAGCTGGGCAGCGATGTAAGGCATGTACGTGACGAAAGAGAGGGAGATCGCCCATTTTGTGCCCAGCCATCTGAAAGTGAGAAACAATAAAATATTAGATGCTATTAGATGTTCTGTGTAAAGCAAACATTAAAAATAAATCGAAATTTGAGTAGGTAAAACGGATGAAATCATAGTACTGGAATAATTTTGTCCCAATTGTACTCATACTGCTCAAAGTGTACAATTGGTCCTGCGGTTAAAAGTTTCACCAAAGACTTTCAGCCCATGTTGTCATACTTCATACACTTCTTCATACATAGAAAATGCCCACATAATCACGTGGGCTATAAAAAAAATAGCAGACAAGCGATTACTTAAGAAAGGTATTTTGGTTAAACAATAGCTAATATTACCTACTATGCATTGTTTTTCCCTCCCTCTGAACAAAAACTAAGATATTGATGCATAACCATAATCATAATGTTTATTAGCTTTGGTGCTCTATAATTGCTGTTTATGTACATATTTCATAGAAAATGTAGAGCATTAACGTACTTGATGACCATAACTGGCAGGAATATGTTGGAAAAGATGAGTCCCGCGTAGACCGCGGCGAGGGAAGCGGTGCCCAGACCTGCCTCCGCGTTGATAGAACTTTGTAGATTCGCAGCTCCCTGGAAATAAGATTTGTTCAAGTGAAAATTTGCAGTCGGTCGCTGTGGAACGTTCCTCGCCCGAGGCATGCGGCTGAACACTCGGATGTCTCGGACGAGGCACGACTACGCTGACCGCGCGGTGCAACTCTTGCCTCGCGAGGCGGTGAACACGCGAAGCTGCTCGCCCTATCTGGAATGTTTTTCGGTACAGAGCCTTTTTCATTGTCTGTTTAGGTAGTTATAACACATACGAAATTCTGCTGTGTCCAATAGTCAAAATAAATGCCATGCCACTCATGAAACCCATTTTCGACCCACATTCCATATGGAAAGTTGTTTAGTTGTACCTATACCTAAGTAAAACAGTTGAATACAGTTTATTGAACATATTTATTGGTAAAACCTAGTTACTTACACTGTATGCGGTGAACTGCACCATAAACGCAATGCTGATGATGACCACATTCTTGATGATCCTCCAGGTCTCGCGAGGTTTGAGAACCTCTGGCTCTCCTTTCGGCGACTTCTCGTCTTTCCACATATTGTCACTGTTTCTCAAAGTATTTCACTCACTGAACGAATTTTATTAGAAAAAGGTATTTCATTTGTATTGGTTACTACGTACTTTCGTTGTTTAATAGGTTTTCCTGAAATAGCTGATAAAATACGAAATTTACATACCGTTTTAATAAATCTTTCATTAAAATCTAAGCTTAAAACCGAAAAAATACGAAATAGTTTGTTTAAAATTATTATCCAAACTAAGTATTCTCATTCATTATCATTCAAATTATGCTTAAGTAATTACACCTATAGAAATGAATAACACTAGATTTTAATGTTCCGTGGTTATTATCGTAGGTATTCATTATAGTTTTAAATGAATTGCAATTTAAAAGTTTCTATTTTAACGCCATATTTTATACAGGCCTATTTTCAGTAGATAAATTACCTACATATTTATAGCTAAAGAGATAAATTAAAGGCTACAAAGACTGTTTTCGCTCAAAAACAATACACGGCACGATCTAGAGCACAATAAAATTAACAAAGAAATATTTGTATATGATAAAATATTTATTGAATGTAAAAAACTACTGATTAAGTGGCTCCAACCGA